>JARHVA010003105.1:1570000-2164600 GCA_037957365.1 Torreya grandis | reverse complement strand
TCTCATCTTTTGTTTGCCATAAAATCAATATACCACACCTTTCATTTTTAGATTAAGAAAATGAACTAAACTTTGTCTTCTCTCTCGCCTCTTATTCTATTGCTCTCTAAAAAAATCATTATCTTGTGAAAAGTTAAAAAGAACATTATTTTTTCTTACCTCATTACGTGTGAATTAAACTAGTGAAATTCATACTCTTTCCCTTTCCTCATTATTTTACATCCAAAGAAAACACTTCAACTTTTTGGGTTTAAAATTTACTACATCATTGGTCAACTTGCTGCATATTAGTCACATATATAATAAATTAGTTGGTTAATGAATCATAGCCCACTTTCTCACACACCTCCAAACCACATATCAACTTACACATTTCAAACTTTCCCTAAATACCTAGGTGGGATTTACCTAGATTTCATCACTGAGTAGATGAAGCTGGTTTAGTGTTCTAGCTAGACTAAATCACAAGTCATAGATTTGGGCCTTCCATACCTAATGGTATATTGAGGAATCCCTAGCCAAAACTCTTGAAGCTATCTCTAGAATGGCCTTCTAAGATGATCATTATCCAACTTCCTCTTCATAAAATTTGCAGTTAAGGCATAAGCCATGAAGAGACTAAAAATAATTATTAAGAATTAATGTTAGTTGGCTACATGATCCTTTTTGCCTTTTTATTGCTTGTTGTACTTTTGAGTTGGTAAGGATGTTTTGTATCAAAACCAAGTCTTTTCAGCCATTTTAGACTTGTTAACCTCTGGCTCCAATCCCATTGAGTGTTTTCTATTGACACACCAGGCCTATTGCATTCACTATTATATTCAAATTTCATGTCTAGGTTGGTTAAATAGTGAATGTTTCACCTTTTTGGGTTACACAGTAACTGATCTTAGTTAAGCTACCAACATTGAAAGTATGAGTATCCCACCAAATCTAGTCATAGTACCAACATTGATGTCCTTCCTACATACCAACCTTGGTTAGGCAATCGATATTGTTCTCTATGGATTTTTAGTTTACCTCAAATAGTAAGCTAAAATTGCCTACCTATTTTAATCAAACTTGGGTTTTTCTAATTTCTTATCATAGATCATACAAGTCTACAACCTCTTCCACCTTTGTCTTCTCTTTCCAGTCCTTCCATGGAGCATGATCCTAGTATGAAAGGTTCCCCTATCTATGTCAGTCTTAGTCAGCCACCCATCATTCTTAAGAGTGATCAAGATTTTACTCAATTCCTTGATCATAACACTAAAGTACTGCAGCATTACTTTGTCATGAATCAGACATGTAACTCTTTTAGTGATATAATTTATGGTATGACCACCTCCTTAATGGAGATAGCATCCATTATTTCCACTATTCCCCCTATGGTTACTCAAATCACCACTTTGATGAATAACCCATCTATATCTAATGCATATAGTTTAGTTTCTCCAATCATGTAGTCAAACCCAACTTCAATTGGGGTTTCCTTAACATAAAAATTACAAGCCACTCAACCAAGTTAGACCCCATTACAGAACTTGGTTGTGTCAATATTGACTACTTTTACACTAATTAATATAAGAGTAACCACCTATCCCTTAGCCATTGTTACCATAACCCAACCCATGGTGGTAGTGCTTAGCTAAGGTTTTATTATAAATCCTATTGAACAAACCTCTTTCTCCTTAACCCTTCAACTTATTATTCATTACCTATATGTTGTGTCTACCTAGCTATCATATCATGTATCATATGCTACCTCAAGCCCTTTATAGGTACCCTATAACTTGGGGAATGCCTCTCAAACCAACCCCCTTCTAGATCTAATCAATATGATAATGGATAAGATTTCTACCTTAGAAACATCTATTTTAGGTTCAAATAATTTTTATTTCATATGATCTAATATAAAATAAACCTGTCCATCCTTCAGTACCTATCCATCCTTATCCCAATCAGTGGGAGCTTCCTAATTTCACTCACTTTCAAAGTAAGGAAGACCCATAATAGTAATTATGAAAATTTAGACATGATGATGCATTGTTGTTTTATACATTTCCCATGCCCCTTATAGGTGCTACTCTAGATTGGTATAGCTCCATTATCTGACACTCCTTATTTTCCTTCACCTAGCTTGCTCAGTTGTTTTTAGATCATTTCTTGATCAATATCTTTAAAAAGATCTCAATCACAGACCTTTACTCTATTCAATAATTCAATAATGAGTCTATAGCTAATTTTGTTTCTTATTGGAGAGGTCTCATTAGTCAACTCTCCTTCTCATTACCCCAACCTGATCTCATTGAACTCTTTTCAAGAGCATGCACCAAGCACATCTCCTTGACCCTCTGATTTTAAACCTTTTACACATTTAATGATGCATTCATAATAGCATAAAAGCTTGAGATTTAGGAAGTAGATGAAGACTGATTCATGTTATGCAACAAAAATGCAAATTCTAAGACTAGTGACTCATCTTCCTCTAAACCCTCCACTTCCAACCAAAAGTCTAAAGGCTCAGCCAATATGATAGTCATTAAATCAACATCTTCTACAAAGGCAAATCAATCCAAGCCTTTGCCTTTTCAAAACCCAAGGAAGTAATTCTAGCAATGATATGAATTTAGAGAGTACACTCTGATTAGGGAGTCATATGCCTCCATGTTGGATAAGCTACTAAGACAAGAAGTTATTAACCTTTCTTAGGTCAAACCACCCATATAATTTGATACATCATATCTTATATCCACATGGTACAAGGAGTACCATTTTTGTGGCCATCATCAAGTGAAAGGCCATGACACTAACAACTATAAGACCTTTAAAAACATTGTTCAAGACATGCTCGATAAGGGTTATCTAGTTTTGGATAACCCCAACACATCATCTAACCAGAACTTGGATGTCTTTAGGAAGCCATTTCTCAAGCACTCCTCTTCTCATAATAATGTTTAGATAATGACTGAGCATACACATGACCACAACATCCACACTATTAATATGGTATTTTCCTCAATGTTGGTCTAACCCACTCTACCTTCTCTTCATCCCCAAGTAGAGGAGCCTACCATACCTATCCTACTCCCTTGGGTAGATAAACCTATTTTACCTCTTCCACTTCCATAAGAAGAGTGACCTCCTCTACATATCCTTCTTCTATGTGAAGAGCCTATTATGCCCATTCCCCCATGCATATTTTTCCTATTCTTCTACCACTTGAATATGTATTACTTACTCCTCAACCACATGTTGAGGGGGGTATCATACCTTTTCTCTTCCCCTTTGAGGAGCCTTTTTTGCTTACTTTTCCTCCACTAATGGAAGTTAGTGCCCCATCTACTCCTCTTTCATACGTAGAGGATCCTATTTCATCTGATCCCATGATAGTCGAAGGATCAATTGTGCCTGCTCACATTGAGATTTTTTTTCTTCTTATCTTACCCATGAAAGATCACACTTTGCCAGTCCCTCATATACACATTAAGGGGAAAATTATATTAATGCTCTATCTAATTGAGGAGTCAGTATCACTAGTCCCTTCCCCACCATCAAAGGATCATGTATCTTCTCTTACCTCTATTGAGGAGGATATTCTTATGGTTATCACCTATCTTTGGCCTGAGGTGGTAATTGCCATCAATTTACCTCTTTTTAAATCACTTGAGTTCTACAGAAGTGATAGTAAATCCTATACCAATGTTATCCAAACCCTTCTCATAGTTGGTAAGAAATCCCAATTTTCTTGACTCTAAGAAGTTGGAACATGTAGTATGTTGGGATTAGCTCAAATATCCTTTCCATACACAACAAAATTAATCCTTGACCACTAACCCTTTTTCAGCCATTTACTCCAAGGTGTTTGATAATGTTCGAGCTCCTTCTTCTCCACCAAAGGAGGCTTAAACCCCAACATCCAAACCTTAACCATATCAAGTATCTACAAATTAGATCTTCAAGTGTTCACCTAGTGTCCCATCTAACTCATCCATAAATGAAGTTATATTTGAAACCTATTATGCTTAGGAATAATTCAAAGCTTCCTAATCCTTGTTGACCCATTACACCTTTGACTTTGCCTTCAATATTTAGGTTGCACCCTTTGACTTTGATTAGATCACATTGCATCTTAGGGAACCAAAAGACAAAGTTACTGATGCTCTTACCTCTACCTAATGGTGGTCCCTCAACCTCTATCATCTTAACACATATCACTAAAAAGGTGTCAATGAAACCTATGGTCATGCTTTCACCCAAAAAGGCACCATGCAATACCCCTCCAACACCTCCTAAATAAAATAAGTCATTGACCCCAATTGTAATAACAAATGCAAGCCTATTTGAAGGCTATCATGCCTCTCTTTTTTTCCAATTGTTATAATCATCTCACACAACCATTCCTTTGATTAATTCTTATCATACTCTTAGACCAAAACCTTATTAGTTTGATGACACATAGGTTTGTTTATATCACCAATCGCCTAGACATGATATAAAGAGCTACAAATATCTCATGGCTTTTATCTAGCATTACTTTGGTATAGACATTCTTTTTGAAGAGCCCCTCATAAATTTCCCTATTGTTTTAAAAATTTTACCCATGACTTCTCATGATTCTTTACTTAAACTTGAGCCTAAGGATGCATGTAAGATTACTTCACCACCTTCACCACTTATATTCTAGATTAACTCAATTCATGTGGCCACTCGATCATAGACTAAAAATAATAAAGGCAAGGAGAATGTTACAACACCTTAGGCTCATCCATTTTTTAAGGATCCTCCACCTCAAAAACCTAAGATTTTTATCTTGGGTGCCATGTAACCAATATCTTTAGAGGTGGTTCAAGACTCCATGCTCAAGAAAATACATCAAACACCTATGAAGATGTCCCCATATGAGCTAATACAAAGCTCATCTCACCATAATTAGACCCTAATTAATGCCCTTCAATTATTTTAGGTTTAGCTTGATGATCCCCAACCTCTCTCATCTTTTTTAGGCTCCCTCAATACTATATTCCTAGTTTCATTTAGTGATTATGAGATTCCCACTCATTACCTCGATGACTAGGACCCCATTCTTTTCATCACATCATATATCAACTAGACTCATGTCAAGAGATTCATGGTTGATGGGGGTACTATTATTAAAATCATCTCCATGCATACCTACAAGCAATTGGAGCTCTCTGATCATTATATATCACAATCATATGTGGTTCTTCACTCCTTCAATGATACTATGGCCACCCCAATAGGCACAGTCATGTTTCATATTCATGTTGGTCCTCACACTATTCTATAACTCTTCTATGTTGTTAAAGGAGATTTCTAATATAACATCTTGCTTGGACATCCATGGATATGAGACATGACTTGTGTGCCCTTGACTTTGCATTATTGTGTTAAATTTGAGTATGAGGGTTAGGTGACATCATCCTAGCCGATCTTCCTCTATTTAAGACATACAACATGACTTATAGTCCCACTGATGTCCTTATCCCATTAAAAACATCTCCTCCTCCTCTTGCTTCTGAGGATTCAACAAGCTTAGAGCTCCCCATGACTTAGATTCTTGAGAAAGATCCTATGGAGGATGCCTTCAATCACCTCACTCTTGATAAATATCATCTCCTCACACTAGATATGTTCTATACTCCAAAAGAGTATGAAATATTATATATGCATCCCTAGTATGATCCCCACATCGAGATGGTCATACTATATGGTCCTCCCAATATTTTCATGAATCTAACATATGGGGGGATTGATAGCACTACCACCATGGGAAATCCTCTCCCTTCTTCCCAACTCTTCACATGTGACTTCTCCTTCTTAGGCAAACCTAGCTTCACTAACACTTATCTATATATGTGTTCCTAGAAATGGTTTGGTTTGGACTGGTATGACCAAAGAGCTCATACACCCATTAAATAACCCACCAATAAAACCATTTAGAATTCTAAGAAGTAGTATGGTGTGGGTTTCAAAGAGCCATCCAAGATTTCTAAGGTTCCTCATGTTCCAATCACTAAGGAGCCTTTGCCTCCTTCTCTGCCTTCACCTATCCTCCTACCTTCTCCCATAGATTTGGAGGTATCTATCCCTCCTAGATTTTTTTTCATGAATGATATTTACTTGGGAAACTTAACCTATCAACATGATGGGGAAATAAAGTCCATTCCACTCCTTCATCTTGACATGATTGATTATCACTCTCTAAAAATGAATACGATCTAATGTCAAGATGATGACTCCATTCTTACCTACATGAGAATTAAAGGATCCTATATTCAGAAGTCATTCCCCTCTAAGATGAAAATTATACTAAATGAATCAACCATTGATATCAATTTTTAGTCTCTAAATAACCTTCAAATTCTTAAAGTTGGCCAATCCTTAGATTTTATCAAACAAAAGGATTATGCCACTTTCTTTGACAATCATAGTAAAGCTTTTGCTTAGTCATACAATGATATGCCTGGCATAGACCCTGCAATCATAATCCACAACATTGTCATAAATCATGAAGCTAAACCTATTCATTAGAAGCTTTTCAAGATGCATCCTCGCACCACCCTTATCATTAAAGAGGAGCTTCATTGCCTCTTATCTATCAACTTCATTCAACCCATTGATTACTCTTAATGGGTCTCTAACATCATCCCTATCACCAAACCCATAGGGGGACTTTGTCTTTGTACTGATTTTTGTGATATCAACCTTGCATGCTCAAAATATGATTTCCCTCTACCTAACATCAACCATTTGGTGGATCTTATAGATAGCCATGAGATGCTTTCTCTCATGGATGAATTCTTAGATTACAATTAAATCTTGATTGCTCCTAAAGACTAGCATAAAATCACTTTCATTACCCCATGGGGAACCTTTTGTCATCATGTTATGACCTTCGGATTGAAAAATACTAGGGATACTTGTAGACACCTAAAACTAGCTGTCGATAACCTCCAACCAAGATTTTGACTAATTTCTACCCAAAATGCACAATTTGGCCTAAAAATACTAAAACGTGTTAAATGATGTAAAAATGACATAGTCAAAGGTGATTTTGGCCATGGTATCCCTAAATGGGGTAATAAAATTTATGGGCTATCTAACTTTGATCAGTTTATTTTGAGTTAAAATGCCAAATTTGCACCTACGTGCTCTATACTTCTCTTTCCTATCAAATATTTTACATAAGACTCATGCCTTTGTTATTTGTTGTTGGTAACATTTTAAATGGGAATATGCATCCAACATATTTGATGTGGATTTTTAATTCAAATCCAGTCAAATTTAGGACCAATAATAAGGCATTCTAATCAATTTGGGTAGTTTGTGCATAATGTGCTTAATCATGTTTAAGAGATAATTAACCCAAATTAAAGCCTAATCAAGAATTCCATGGAGACATGTTGAATACTTTGTTTTGGAGATGAATATTAAATATCTACATCATTAAGTGACCTCATTTCTTGGGAAGACATCTCTAGGCCATAAATGCCACACATATCAAGATTTATGCCCTTCATGCCTCATCAATGCCGTCCATGATGCCTCCATGCCTATTAATTTCCCCTTCTTCCAATGCCATGATGAAGCTAATTATAAACTTAATTCCAAAAATTGAATTAATCCTCAACCACACATTGCAATCTTGAGATGGATGGTTGAGGTTGATTCTGATCAAATCCAAAAATCTATAAATAGGAGGCCTCACAACATCATTTCTAAGCTTAATTAATGCAAAATTATAATGTAGGATTGGTTCCAAAAAGCTTCAAGCAACTAGTGTTATAATGCCAAATTTATTCCAAGCCAAGCCAAGCCACAAGCCAAAGTTACCACAAAGATATGGAGGTTGTCAAGATTCCATTGCTAAGGACTTATGAGCACAAGCCACCACAACAAACATTTTGAAGCATCCAAGAAAGGTAAAAGGGTTTTCTTTTGCATTTTAGTTGTGTGTTTCATTCATGATTGTTAACTAAAATCTCCCTAGTTTTTAGGCCTATAGATGTTATGTTATTAGTGTGTTTATTTCATTTTGGAACTAACACCATACTAACCATCCTCTCTTGAGTCAAATTCCTAGATCACATAATGGCATGCCCGATGGGACTAGATGCATCCTACACATGAAGGAGATCCTTTTGAAACCTTAAAAGAAACTTATTTCAAACTTTAAAACTCTTACAAATATGTTTTCTAACTTTATTTTGCCATTTTTGGTTGCCACAATTTTTACACAGTAATTGATGTCGACAAAAATACTGACATCAATTACTTATCTTAACCAATGTTAGTCAACAAAACTAACATCGGTTAGATCTCAGTTGGATGTAACTAAAATCGATGGTATTGACTAATGTCAGTCACTGTGTGTTTCCAAAAACATAGACCTGAGACCTAATTTTTTAAAGTTTGTTGTTTCAAATTCAAAAGAGCTTCAAAACTAAAGGACATGATAACAATTTTACTACAGGACCAAGAGTGATATTTGCTCAAAACATGTTTAAATCACTTTTACATGCTTAAAATTTGAATAGGAACTTTGTTTTAGTGGTTAACAAAGAATTTAGGGGTTTTTGGTGTATGTTTTTCAAAGTTTACAACTAATACCAAGGGGTCAAGTGAACACCAAACATTTCATTTGGGTTTAAAATTAAACACACTTGTCAATTTTTATTTGCAATAGTTGATTATATTAATTTTGTTTAAAAAAAAGGAATTTTGTGTGTATGCTCTTCCATTTGTCCCCTATAGGGAACCCTTGGAATCAAAATCACCATTCCTATTACAAGTAGCCTATTCCAAGGCTTAGAAAGAAATTCATCTAAATTACTCCCTAAAAACTCATCAAAGTTTGGGTGACCTTGAAAATGACCCTAAAGACTTTCTATTTTCATGCTTTATTTAGGCATCTTGGATTGTGAGGGGGAATTCATCACCTCCCACAAGTTCTTTAGGGAAGCTTTAACCTGGGGTTTCATCTCCTAGCATTGACTTCATTTGAGTCCTTTGCACTTAAACATGGGATGTAGTGGCACTTTGGACATCGCACTACACTGAGCAAATAACAGGATGTAGTGGTTGTAAAAATGACTAGACCTTTTTGCAATAAGTTGAGTGACACATACCCAAAATCCATGATTTTATTTTATATTGTTTGGCATGAAAGTCATTATGAAATTGATTCCCATAGATCATTTAGAAACTTGTTAGATTTTAGACAAATCCCTAGTTGCCACAAAAGTATTATTGGTGCAAGGTGCACCTCACAGTCCATGTCACAGTACTATCATTTGAGAGAAGGGGGTGTAAAAACCCTACTATATAATGTGTATTTACTTTTGGATGAACACTTAAAATCCTCTCAAATGATGTATATTGATGGATTCCAATAATACCAAGCAACCTTGTTAGTTTAGGTTCTAAGGGAAATTAATTAGTTGGTCTTGTCCTATATTAAAGTCTTGTTTGGTGTCAAAAATTTGGTGTAAATAAAAAATCGAAACCAAACACATGGTCCAAATTTTCCTTTGAACAAAGAGGCATTATGCTACTTACATAAGATCATCCATTTGCCTTGTTCAAAGTTTATCAAAAGCTTGAGAGTCATAACATCCACTTTGGTGTAGTTATGTTTCCCAATTGAGTCTAGACCTTTACCAAAGTTGTTTAAGTCCACTTATAATTTAAATTTGAAATTACACTTTTACAAGTTCATAGGGTTGATGTGTTAAGTGGGTTCACCATTTGCACTAAACTTGAGGGAACTTAGGTTTAATTTCCAATTTAGGTTGAAGGTCATTTAAGACTCATAATCATTATCATCGCTTGATAGACTTAAGCCATTTTGTGCTAAACACTTGTACTTTAAATCTATGCACCACAACATTTTGAGTTAAGAAGGGTAGTGCTATGCTGTCAAAATTATGGAAAAATGTCTTTGCCTTAGAGAGTTTTTGAAACAAACTTTTTTGTCACACCTTTTGGGTAGTATAACATCATTGCGCTACCTAAATCATTTAAAACTTTGTTTCATGGACCGTCTTACATAGAATTCCAAATTTGTTCCTACATATTCAAACTAATATAAGTGTACTTTTGGTCCTTTATCTAAAGCACAATTATACTATTCACCTTTGTCTAGCTTATTTGTCAAAAAGAACCAAGTTTTATACCATTATTTATGAGAAAATAAACTATTGCCAAAGTGCCTTTTGTTTCATACCTTATACCTAGTTGACCAAGTTCATATCCAAGAATTGAATGCCTAGTGTTTATTAGAATTGTTTCAAATTCATTATATTAAAACTTTCATCTATTTTCAAAGTCTAGATTTTGATGCCATATGGCCAAGAGGCCTAGCACATGCCTTTTTTGAGCCTAGATTTTGATGCCACATTTGGCCAAAAGACCTAGCAACTTTTAATTTCCTAGATTAGACTAATTTGAAACACTTCGATCTTAGAGTTTGGTATTTTGATTTTTCAATCCATTTACTTGATTATATTTGTGTGAATAGTGTAACATTAGATATTTTATGTTATCTTATGTCTTCACAAATCTTTGCATAAACCTTTTGATCCTTTTGACAAATCTAGACCAAGTTGAAGGCATAATTTGTTTTAGATTATGTCATTTTTAGAGTTTTTAAAACAAATTATGCCTTCAAATTGGTCTATATTTGTCAAAAGGATCAAAAGGTTTATGCAAAGTCTGTCATTTTTAGATTTTTTAAAACTATTTGAACTTTTATCATAATGCATTGACTATGGATCCCAACATGTATTCTTACTCTCATACTGGAATCATGTACTTATCTAGGGATTAGTAATGTAGTTGTGCAGGAAGCAATGGTGTAAGACTCCTATGCAAATAACATTGCTTATGAGATGGATTCTTATCCATATTATAATTCTAAATAGAGGGCACAAATCCAAGAGCTATTGACTAACTATTTGTTTAAGACACCACTTTACATATAATAAGACCAAGAACAAACCATGCAATACTTATCTACAATACCCATGGTGGACGAGCCATTACTTCAACAACCATATTCTACTTATTCGGCTTCCACATATGATCCATTTTTGTTTGAGCAACATTTGTTAGAGAACAAAGATAAGATTTTGGTTAGGGTGATAGAGGTAGGGGCTAAGTTTCCAACAGACTTCCCCCATGAAAATTTACCAATCTAGTAAGAGTGCCCCACAATATCATTTACGATCAATAGGCTTCTTCTAGCAATCCTATGGCTCTAGTCCAAACAATGTACCAAGACCCCAATATATCCAATCAAGGCAAAAACATTATGGAATATCACTTTAACCAAATGCAAACAACATATAAAATCTACCTGAATTTAGCACATGATTTCAATCAGATGAACATGGTAATTAAGCCTCTCATTGACCTAGTTCCTTCAACAGGGGTGTTGATGGAATTAACTAGACAAGAGAATCCAAGTTCTGACCCATTTGAATAAACCACCTTGATAGATAAATTGATACATATTCTAGTTATTAAAGAAGTCTCTTTGGATTCTACACTAAATAGTGAGATAAATGTAGTAGACAATGTGCAAACAATGCCCAATATTGATCAAAGTGGTCCTAATGCAAAAATAAATAGCCAACAACATGTGCCTATAGTTAATCCCATGAGTAGATCATCATACTAAATAATAGGATTGTTTTCACCCTAGCCTCAACCAACCACTTCCTCAAGTGTACAACCTATAATATTAGATAATCAAACAATGGGTAATGTTACACCTCAATGACATAATGTGATGAATCCTACTCCTCATCAATAGGTAGAAAGTAATATTCCACAATAATAGACACAATCTAGTGTATCAATGTAATAGAGGATGAATACATTTCCACCTTAATTAGGGGAATCTAATGTACCACCTTTTTAGGTAATGATGAACATACCTCTTCATTCATAGACTAATATGCCAATTCAAAACCAAGCAATGACTACTCAACAACATGCAAATGTTAGTTAATGATAGATGCCAAATCTGCAACATGCTTTCAATTTTTCACAGAGATTAATGCAACAAGGGGGTCCCCATATTTCTCAAGTACCTACTAAACAACCATTGGTTCAAAATGTGCCACAAATCTAGAGATAGGGTCTTGGTTCACAAGTTTCCACTCGACAACAAGGTTTGACTAGTGAGCAACATGTCCCTTTTCAACCATAGAAGGCAAAGCATAATTACATCCCACCATCCTAACCAAAAAATCCTCCAAGTCAAACCTTTATCACCAACCCAAACTAGAATATTGCACAGCCAAATGTGCAATTTTAAATACATCCCAATCCACATATGCATATTCCTGGTTCATTCCTCAACCAAACCAATCTACCCCAATAGGTGTCTCCATCATACCCTAGTCAAAGTGTTGCACTTGTGACCTCCCAACCATCTATCCAAACCAATATTCTCCCTCAAACCAATATCCCTTCCAGTTTCCTATCTCAAGAATTGTAATAGATGAAAGATATGATTGCTGCCATTCAAGTGGGGAAGTAGACTAATAAGTTCAAATTAGATGGCGTATGTTCCTATCTATTCAATATAGAGTATTTTTAGATACCGTTTCCTTCAAGATATGAACCACCCAAATTAGATAAGTATAAAAGGAAAGGTGACCCTAAGGCCCATTTGATTGAATTCCTTGTCACATGTTAACCAATGGCATATAATGACATATACTTCTTGCTATTGTTTCCAAGGAGATTGGTTGGATAAGCCTTGGAGTGGTTTTTAAAGTTTCCCAAGAATTTAGTAACATACTTTGATGATATTTATGATAAATTTGTGTATCAATTTTCCTATAATCTTGAACATGAGATTTCATTAGTAGACTTGACACAAGCAAAGCAAAAAAGTAAGGAGAGTATTACAAGCTATTTCACCCATAGTTTACCAGATAAACAATTAGCTACTGTGTTTACTAAAAAATTACATAGTGAGATAGCCTATCATCTGAAACTACAATGTGCACATATGTTCAAAGAGATCATTGACAAAAGTCTGTTGATCCAGTGAGTGCTCATGAATAAAGGGGTCATCAAGATTAATTCAAATAATCAAAATCAAGGTACCAATCATGGAAATGACCAACATCCCATCCAAGTGAAAGCATCACAACCAACATAGGCCAATAATAATGAAAGACCAAAGTAATTCAACTAAAATAAGAATGTTGTGGGAAATGGAGTAATTAAATCTTGTCATGTCCAAACTATGTAAACATCATCTCCACCACCTTTTTAGCTTAATACTACCTAATAACATCTCCAACCAATGCTTCAAGTGTAATAACCAAGACATACACAACAAATATAGTAATCTTTAGCATTACAAACCCCTCTTCCTGGAAGAACCATCCCTACACATCATGTCTTTAATGACCTCGGAGAACCTATTAAGTCTATATTATTCAAGTTTGCTACCACTTATCTGATTAGTTGGGCTATACCAAAGCATTATCTACAAGGCATTCCTTACCTTAATTGGTATCATGAAAATGAATTTTGTGACTATCATTGGGTCAACAGGCATAATCTATGAAGATGTGTCCAAATCAAACATTTAATCAAGAATATGTTGGAGAATGGGGAGATAAAATTGGATAATGGTGCTTCCACTTCCAATAAAACTCTTAGGATTTATCAAAACCCATTTCCTTGACATAATAGTGAATAACAGTAGAACAATTAGCAACAACAATAATGATCAGTGTAACAACAAAATCAGCAATATCAAAATTAAAGGCTGAACCAGTAGAATCAACAAAATCAGCAATATAATCCACAATGACAAAATAATAGACAAAACCAAGGTCATAATGGTAAAAACCAACAAACTTACCATGTAGTTGCACATGATTTTAACATGGTTTTAGGTCATATTGTAGGGGGTAGCATTAATACCATCTCCATTAATCTTATACCAAGCACTAATCAGCCTAGACCATTGCTAAATAATACTATTCATCCAAATCACATGGACAATCCTTCTTTGACTTGGGAGTGAATACAAGAAAACCAAAAAACTAGGACTTCCACTTTTGGATCTTATAGTGATAACTCATTCTTTCCATGTGACCACATGTAAGTGCACTAGTAACTGAGAATTGTCTTATCTAGTCCCACACCATTTCTAACATTAGTTAGCAATAATGGTCTAATATTTAATCCTAATTATGCAATCAAAATTTAGAGGTCAAATATTACTATCATAGGCCCATAACCATCCACCACTTTTCCTATCATCCAACCAACCATTCGGCCTTAGAATAAGCCATTCACTACTGACCAAGATAAGAAGTTTGATATTGTGAAACAATTACAGAAGACACCAGCACAAATTTCTATTTTAGATTTGCTACAGATGTCAATAACCCACAAAAACATCTTGAATGAGTTTTTAACCCAATCTACTATTGCTATTGACATATCCCATGATAACTTTCAAGCTTTGGTTAGACACCCAGCTATAGCCTAACAAGTCACATTCAACCAAAGCAATATGTCTTCCCTTGGCCCACTCCATAATAACCCATTGTACATAGAAGTTTGTATCAGATGGCATAAACTAAAATGTGTCCTTATAGACAATAGATCTAGCCTCAACATAGTGTCCCTCAATCACATCAAACTTCTTGGGTACACGATGATATATCTCTAGCTAGAAATGATAACTATCAAAGCTTATGATATTCAGGAAAGAGAATCATAGGGCACCATTAGTTTACCAATTATCAATGGGCCTTTGTACCATGATACACTTTGCCATGTGTTGGATCTTAAGTTATCATACAACATACTTCTAGGTGGGCCTTAGTTACATGAGATTCATGCAGTCCTGTCAACAGTGCACCAATGTATCAAGTTTTCCCACTTAGGAATGGAGGTGAGTATTCCAAGAGATTTACATCTATGTGAACACTGCGAGCATATTGAGGTCAACATTCAAATCTATAGTTATTAGTAAGGTATGAATCCCAATTCTAAGAAAGATAAAAGAAAAGCTATATTTATTGATCCTTTATTAGATAATTGTATAGATCCTAATACCTTAGATTCCCTTTCCCACATGCCACCTCTTAAAGCTTCCAATCATTTCACCATTTTAGATAATGGACCAAGAGAAGATGTGACCCATGATACATTTTATATCACCAATCTTCCTTAGAATCCAAAAACCTTTAGGTGACCTAAAGTCATTCCACATATGCATTGGAAATAAAAGAACAAAGACAAGGGACCTTTCACATTTGTACCATCATTTAGCCTAGAACTTGACCCTCTTGAAGGAGATGAATCATGATTATACAATGAAAACTAGGGTAATTATTATAAAAGTGCAAAGTATCCTATTCCCAATAGGATAATGGAGTATCACAATTATGAAGGAAGAGGCCTTACACTAAATCAACAAGGAACCATTGAGCCAATTTCCATTACTAAGTATGAAAGACCTTATGGACTTGGATTTAAACCACCTGGGAGTGACTCCATTTATTTTATTCAAAATCCATCACCAACGACTAGTGATGATGATGCCAATAATGAAGTAGAGTCTGATCATAGCCTTACCTTTGATAACCTAGATGAAACCAACCTATTTTTGATAATAATGCCATTTGTACCCTTACCTAAGCCATTCATCACAATCCATTGCCATTATATTATCCCCAACTGATAGATTGGGACCAACAAGAATCTATTCTATTGATTGATGAGTTCCAAAATGATTAGGCATTCTATGATTTCTTAGGCATTCGAGATAATGTTCCATTGGGAGATCACAAATCAAGATTCTCAATCACATTAGATCTTGTAGCCTATTTTGGAGAGTGAGTGAACACCCTTAGCCAAAAACAAATAAATAAAACATTGAGGTCCCAAAGTGAAAACCTCTTTGAGGCGCTTTCTAACTAAGGAAAAAGTAAAGATAAAAGCTAGTCTAGTGGTGAAATCTTATTTTAGGCACCGATAGATGGGGTTGTTAATTCTTCTTCAAATTTAGACTAAGAGACCACTAATGATGAACTTGCCTATAGATCTGAGTTTAGTTTTGAGAAACAACAAGTATTTGATCAAATTCTCTAAGAATATCTAATTGTTTTTGTTAAATGGCTAAATATACCATTAGGAAACTCATATTCATCATGCCTAGGAGAATTTGAAGAGTAAGTCCTAATAGAGGACCCTGACATAGTCCAATAGTTCAATTCATTGCCTACTATCCTAGAAGATGGTTCGACCCTTCTAGTCAAAAATATAATAGAGGTAAACATTGGGACTCTATTGGACCTAAAATGGATAAAATTAGGTGCATCCCTTACTGAGGAGGAATGCAATGTTTTTATAGCTCTATTGAGAGAGTTTATGGATATATTTGCATGGACATATTCTGACATGCCAGGATTAAACCCCACCTTAGTTCTACTCCACTTTGTGGTTAATCCTGATGCTAAGCTAGTAAAATAAAAGACACATAAGATGCATCCTCATATTATTGTATTGGTAAAGAAAGAGTTGTAAAAAATCTTAGAAGTAGGATGTATATAATCCATTGACTATTTAGAATGGATCTATAATGTAGTACCTATTAGAAAAAATCCTAAAGGAATCAAAATTTGTACTAATTTTTGAGACATCAACAAATCTTATCCAAAAGATGATTTTTCATTGGCTAATATTGAAATGATCATCTACTCTATGGCATGTTATGAAATGCTTTCACTCATGGATGACTTTTCAAGATACAATCAGTTCAAAATAGCACCAAAAGATTAGCATAAAATAGCATTCACCACTTCATGGGGAACATTTTGCTATCAAGTGATGCCATTTGGCCTTAAGAATGTAAGAGATACATATCAAAGAGCCATGATTATCATATTCCATGATATGATGCATGATATTATTGAAGACTATGTTGATGACATATTAGGAAAATCAAAGACTAGAGCTGACCATCCAATAGTCTTGCATAAGATATTTGAAAGACTACAAGAGTATAAGGTTAGACTCAATCTAAAGATATGTGTGTTTGGTGTAACTTCAAGCAAACTACTTGGGTTCATCATGTCTCATAAAGGTATTAACATCGATCTAGCTAAAGTCAATGCTATAATCGAGATGTCACCACCAACCAATTTAAAACAACTTTATAGTTTATAGGGTAAGATCCAATCCATTTGACACTTCATCTCTCAGTTAGTATAAAAGTGCCATCCATTTACACACATTTTGAAGAAAGGAGTTGCATTTCACTAGGATGATCACTGCCAAATAAATTTTCAACAATTCAAATATTATCTTATCAATCCACCTATTTTATTACCTCTTATGCCAGGAAAGCCATTCTTGTAATAACTATCAGCTATTGATTATGCCCTGGAGGCACTCTTGTCTCAACATGATAATGGAAAGGAGATTGCTCTATACTACTTAAGCCATATCTTGGTTACATATGAACATAACTATGCACTTATTGAAAAGGCTTGCTTAGTCATGGTTTTCATAGCCCAAAAACTACATCATTAAATTTTGAATAATAAAACCATGGTCATTTCAAAGGTAGATCCATGCAAGTATCTATTATCTAAAATAGCTTTGTAAGGTAGAATGGATAAATAGATCATGCTTCTTAGTGAGTTTGACATAAAGTATGTCAATTATAAAGTAATCAAGGGACAAGTTCTTGTAGATCAAATTGTTGAAGCACCTCTCACAGACACACAACCACTCAAGTTTCCATTTCTTAATGAATCTATTATGACCATTATTGATACACCCCTTAAGGAGTACCCCTAAAAGCTGTGATTTGATGATTCATTCACTATGCTTGGATTAGGGGTAGGCCTATTGTTTATTACATCATAAGGGGATCTAATCCCTAAATCATTCAGAATCAACTTTCCTTATACAAATAACATGGCTGAGTATGAAACACTTATTTCAAGACTTCGACAAGTAGTATAGTGGAATATATCTCATCTTCAAGTTTATGGTGATTCTCAGTTAATCATCAATCATGTCACAAATCATTTACAGACCAAAGATGACAAGTTGGTTCCATATAAATCCATGGTTGACACTCTTAAAAAACAAATTTCCAACATTCAGTTTGAGTACATACCAAGGGTTAGTAATAGAACTGTAGCTGCCATGGCTATTATTAGTTCTCTAATTTGAAAAATAGATAAAGTTAAAGAGTATCAGTTCCTTGTCAAGAATTTTTTAACGCTAGCTCATGAACCTTCAACCATTTCCATGATTTATGATATTATTGGTCCTAATGCTATCTAATACTCAAACCTTTACAACTACCTTCATGACCAATTTTTACCACCTAACCTATCTCAAAAACAAACCAAAGCCTTCATTCATCATTCCACTCGCTATAATTTACTTGGATCCACTCTTTACCATCATAGTTTTGATGGAACTCTGATTCATTGTTTAACTTTGATAGAGACTACATTAGCGTTAAGAGAAGTTCACAAAGGAGTATGTGGATCCCATTCTAGCAGGGCAGTCTTATCTAAAAAGCTCTTGCATATTGGTTATTATTGGCCTATAATGGATGCAGATGCCATTGCATATATAAATAAATGTGACAAATGTCAATGGCATACTAATTTGATTCATGCCCCAACAAAAACTTTGAAATTAATGTTGAAACTATGGCCATTTTATACATGGGGAATTAACCTCATTAGGAATATTAACCCCACTTCATCTGATGTCCATAAACTTATCTTTACCACCACTAAATATTTCACTAAGTGGGTTAAAGCTACACCCCTCACTTACGTGACTAGAAATCAAATTTCCAAATTCATCTTCAACCATCCCATATGCTGCTATAGTATCCCCTCTAAAATTATATCTGACAATGGAGGATCATTTAAGAACAAAGATGTAGACTGACTATGTATTGAATACAACATCACCAAATATTTTTCTATAACATATAACCCTCAAGGTAAAGGCTAGGCCCATAAATCTAATATTAGTGTAGGTTTTTATTTTTCCCTATTTTTTAATTAGGGAAATTATATATTTGTGCATACATGGAGTTTTCCTACATTTGTGGGATAGGCTAACTTATGTGGAGATGTGTGTCATAGATGTGTCATAGGTGTCATAAGAATGTCATAAGTAACTCCCTTGATGGGAGTTACTTCTCTATTCTTAGCACCTTGTCACCACCTTTCATGGAGGAGTTATAGTCTATTCTTGGGGTGCCTTGGCCACCTTTTGTGGAGGAGTTACTTATGTGCTCTCCTATATGTATTCTTCACTTTGGCCATCTCATGTAAATTAGATTTTGGTTTTCTCCATTTTGTCTTGTGCAATTTAGCTTCTTGTATAATTTCAAATTGCTTTAGCATCTATGTGGTGTGCACTTGCTTCATCTCATGTGATCACGTCTCCATTGCATTCACATTATCTAGATTCTCGCAACAACTCTGATATGGTATTAGAGCTACACTAGTAATCGTGTGTCTGGTTATGCTATTAGTTTATTCTAAAATTCTTACTTTGCTTCCTTAGTAGTTTTTTCTAAACTCCATTGCATTTGAGAGCTTTGGTAGAGCTTCTTGAAAACTCATTCAAATCCATACAAAAACTATTTAAAAAAATTGCTTTTGAGTTAGAATTTGCCAAGACATCTTATCTAGATCTATTGTGGCTTTAGCAAAGGCAGTAGAATTCCTTTTCTCTTGGTCATTCTATAGGAAAAGATAGATCTCTACAACTGGTTTCTATTCTTGGATGCCACTTTCAGTGTGGGGCATCTAGTAGGATGAGGTGTGCAACTCTAGTAGGGTGCAGTCCAGCTACATGGCCTTATCTCTATTGTTGTCCTTGCTGAGTTTAGTCTTTTTTTGGTTTCCAGCACCCCAAGGCCAAGTTGGACACTCTTTTGGTCAAGCACCCTTTCTACAGTAGCAACAACATCCTTCTAGTAGTCCTAGCAATGTCCTTCTAGCAGTCCTTCTAGCCACGCCATTAGGCCGTACAACGTCTAGTGTGCAGGTCTGTAGGTTATTTTTTTTGCAAGAAAATTTAGAACTGTATCCTTTTTTTGGGGACACCACTACCTGCATTTTTTCTACTATCTATAAACTAGATGTGCACCCTTGTTTTTGGTGAGATTATTCTGCCACATCTGTTGTTCATTTGTTTTTTCTGCAAGCAAAATCTAGACTAAGTTTTTTTGGTGCCCCTTCCTTGCTTGGCATCCCATGTGGGCCCTTGGACACTTGGCATCCATCAAATTATCCTTTTCTTTATTTTTTTAGTTAAAAATTGAATTGTAAAAAAAATCAGTCAATTTGACTGAATATTAAGTTTTTTAGACAGTTTGATAATTTGGGGGTTTTCATTTAAAACTTGTATCTTCACCTATCGAAGACGAAGGGTGAGGCCCAGGTTGGCAGGAGGTCAATTCCCCCTCACACAAACCTCCTTTGGATTCCTCATTTTGTGTCAAATCCAACGAGTGGTTGGAAGGCCACTTTCTCTCTCAAAACAAGTTTTTTTAATGTTTTAGTCTTTTTTTTGCAAAAACACTAGTTTATGGGAAAATTGAACCTTTAATATCTTGCAAATAGTAGCTCAGATTTGGGTGCCATATTTTGCAAGTGTTTGTAATTCAATTCTCTATAGTTTATGCTTGTTATTTGTCAAAAATGCACTAGTTTATAAAGTGCCTAAAATTTGGGTCTCTTGGGATGCATTTTCAGCTGAGTCCGACGTCTTATTTGCTTAAGTCTTGCACTAATTGCTCTAAGACGCATTCTCGGCTGAGACCAACATATTTTGAGTGTGCACTTACATATTTGGGGGGAGGCTTAATATTTCAATGGGTGTGATTGCTTTTTACAACTTGTAAATCTTTGCTTTCATTCTCCTTTCTGCATAATTTCACAACTTACAATCAACACAACTTTACCTAAATTTAGCTTAAAATGGATTATGTTCAACTAAAACCCCTAACACCCTTCAAATATCATGAATAGAAGGTTAAAATTTCAATCATTCTTAGAAGCAAAGGGTTGTATAGGATCACCATGGGTACTGAAGTAGAACCCAACACTGATGCTGAAAAGGTCAAGTGGTACAACTATAGTGATGAAGCTTATGAATTACTAAGCTTGTCCATGTCTCTAAAACTTATCTTCCATTTAGAAAACTCTAAAACTCCCAAAGAAATAAGGGACACCTTAGAAAACTTATTGGGGAATCTTGATGAGATGAGAGGTCATAAGCTCGAAAATGAACTCATAAGTCTAAGTCCTAGCAACTTTGACACTCTATAGGACTTCTTCACTAAGTTTAAGGCCCTTAGATTGAAATTTAAAAAATGAGGGATAGAAAAAAAAAGATGATCAACTCATCCTTTCTAATCTTGCAAAGTTAGGTCCAAGCTATTCAGTCTTTGTCTCCACTTTTCATGTCACAAAAAGTGCCCTTGGCACTACATGGAAAATGCCATCTTTGGATTCATTCATTGCCAACTTGACTAGGGAGAAAGATAAGCTAATTCAAATGGGCACAATGAAGTCTACTCAACACCAAGATTTGATAGCTATAAATGGTAAGGTTAAGACTTCAACAAAGGAGAAGAAGAAAAAAAACAAGGACCAGGAGAAGAAGAAAGAAAATAACAATCCTACCAAAAAAAACATTGAGTCTTCCTCCTCCAATGCTAAACCTAAGAAGGAGAAGGTTAAGTGTGCCTATTTTAAAAAGACAGGGCATGATGAACACAAATGCATGAAGAAACAAATATATCACCTAACTCATCTTCTAGAGAAGAACAATATAGGTGTTCTTAAGTCAATCAAGCAGAGTTCATCTACCCAAGATTCTACCAAGGCAAAAGGCAAGGGTAAAGAGAAAAAAAATGGAAAGGACCTTGTAGCAACTACAACTTCTACAACATCATGGGTCATTGATTCGAGTGCTTCTCACCACATGGGCTCTTCACTAGTTGAGTTTTCATCTTTAGAGCCTTGTAGCATGACTTCAATTAGTTTGGGTGATGACACATCAGTTTTCATTGTAGGGAGAGGGTCAGTTGAAATGGAAGGAGAAACATTCAATAATGTTCTAAGTTTTCCTTCTCTTTTAACCAATCTCCTATCAGTGTACCAAATCACTCACATTGGTCAGGGCATGAGAGTTGAGTTTTCACTAGATTCAGTGGCTATTAGGGAGTTGCATAGTGATAATACAGTGGTAGTGTGTAGGGTAGATCACCAAGCAAAGTTATACACCTTCTCACATTTTTCACCATATACTTCTCCAACAGCATTGCTGACTCATTTAGATGAAGTTATAAAATTATGGCATGAGTGGTTTGGCCACCTTAACTACCGCTACCTTAAGCAACTTTGCAAAAATGACATGGTCATTGGCTTGCCTCGTGTCTAATTCTCAAAAGGACTTTGCAAGGGGTGCTCCCTTGGGAAGCATCCCAAAGCAAAATTTGACAAAGGCAAAGCTTGGAGGGCTTCACAACCTTTGAAGTTAGTCCATAGTGATGTATCGAGGCCCTTTCCCAAACCATCTTTCACAAGGGCCAAGTACATCCTCACTTTCATTGATGATTTCTCTAGGTACACTTGGACATATTTTCTCAAACAAAAGTCTGAAGTGTTTGAAAATTTTCTAGACTTGAAGGCTCTTGCTGAGAAATAGAGTGAGAAATCCATCCAGGTTCTTCGAACTGATAATAAAGGGAATTATGTTAGCAACAAGTTTTAGTAGTTTTTCACCACAGAGGGGATTGATTTACAATGCACAGTCATTTACAGTCCTTCACAAAATGGGGTTTCAAAATGCAAAAATAGGTTCTTGAAAGAGATGGGTAGCTATATGATTCACTCCAAATCCTTAGCACAACAGTATTGGGGTAAAGCCATCAATTATGCTTTCTACATTCAAAATAGGGTTCCTCACAAAGATTTGAAAGGGATAACACCCTTTGAAGCTTGGCATAAAAGGAAACTTGATGTTGAGCACCTCAGGGTTTTTAGATCCTCAACCATGGCCCACATTCCAAAGAAGAAACACAATGTTATGGAATGTTAGTCCAAGCCTTGCATCTTTATAGGATATGAAAATGGTATTAAGGGATATCACCTTCTAGATCCAATCACTCATGAGTTGTTCATCGAGAGAAGTGTCCATTTTTAGGAGAGTCCTAGAGACTCAACACTTGAAACTTCTTCCCCCTCATCAGACCTACTTCTTCATGATGATTTCTCATTAGATTCAGATCAGCCACATTAGGTTCTTAAGCCAGAGACATCTTCTTCTTCTTCAAGCTTAGATAGCGATGACAGTGATGCAGAGTCATCCACCTCTAGTTAATCAGAGGATGAGGAGTTACCACCTGACTCACACACTTTTGGGCCACTTTGGGCCAGACAGACACTTGAGAGTGCTGGCACTTGGGTAGGATATCCCACAAATGACAGATGTACTAGGGGGGATTTTCAGAGAGATCCACATACCTTCTTTGCTTTAGTTTTGTATCCACACACTTTTTGAGAGGCATCAGGGGTACCTGAGTGGGATAATGCTATGGAGGAAGAATATTCTTCCTTAATCAAAAATCACACTTGGGACTTGAATTCACTTCCTAAGGGATGAAATATGGTTTGATGTAGGTGGATATATCAGACCAAGTTTGTAGCAAATGGGTCAGTTGATAAGTACAAGGCATGATTGGTTACCAAGGGTTTCTCACAGGTGGTAGGCATTGACTACTCAGAGACCTTTGCACCCATTTCAAAGATGACTTCTATCTAACTCACCTTGGATATTGCCACAACATATGGTTGGGATGTGCACCAAATAGATGTGAAGAGTGCCTTTCTGCACAAAGACTTAGAGGAGGAGATCTACATGGAGCAGCTGCCAAGATTTGTTCAAGATTCTTCCTTAGTATGCAAACTTAAGAAATCTATCTATGGCCTCAAAATAGGCCCCTTAGGCTTGGTATGCCAAGATGGATTCATTCCTTCTCACCACAGGTTTCACTAGGTGCCATTCTGACCCCAATGTCTACTTCTTATGGTAGGATGATTCGCTCCTGATTTTAGTTCTATATGTTGATGACCTTTTGATTACCGGGAGTTCTTCATCGAATATTGCAGTGGTGAAGGCATCTCTTCAAGATAGATTTGACATGATAGACTTGGGTTTGTTGCACTACTTCCTTGGCATCGAGATCTCACAGTCAGATTCAGGTATTTCTCTTGCACAACCTAAGTATGCTCTTGACTTATTGGCTCAGTTTCACATGGCTAATTACAAGCCATCTCCAACTCCCTTTCTATTAGGAGTCAAGCTTAAGGCTAACTATTCTTCACCATTGGTTTATGCCACTCGGTATCAACAACTTGTTGGTAGTCTCATCCACTTGACTCACACTAGACCTGACATATCATATACAGTGGGACTTGTCTCCAGAATCATGTAGGAACCTCATGAGATGCATTGGAAAGAAACTAAGAGGATATTACATTACATACAGGGTTCACAAAGATATGGGATTCATTATAGATTTAGCATAGACGTTGACTTGGTTGGATATATAGATTCAGACTGGGCTAGTGATTCATAGACTTGTAAGCCCACTTTTGGTTATAGTTTCTCTCATGGTTCTGGTCCTATCAATTGGTCTAGCAAGAAGCAGAATGCTATTGCTATATCATCCATAGAGGCAGAGTATAGGGGAGTTGTTAATGCAGTTACTGAGGCTATTTGGCTTTAGGGGATTCTTTCTGAGTTTGGCATTCCTATCAGGCAGCCCAAGATTATTTATTGTGACAACTAGAGTACCATTCAGATTTTTTGGAATCCATTTCAGCACCAATGGACCAAGCACATATAGATTCACATGCATTTCATTTAGGAGCTTATTCATAGTCAAGTCATTGACTTGATATTTTGCTAGTCTTTAGAGCAGGTTGCATACATCTTCACCAAACCTTTCACTAAGAGTAAGTTCATTCATCTACAAGCTCTTCTTGGGGTGCGGTCCACATCTATAATAGCATCATCTTCAAGGGGGGCCCACTAGCCTCTTCTTTCTTTTATGTCTCTCTTTTGGGGGGGGGGGAGTTTTTTCCTATGGCTTTTCTCCTTTTCTCTATCTTATGAGAGATTGCATTTGTACATGGGTACCTCATCAGGCCTAGTTACCGAGACCCAATTTATATTTCCACACTGCCCACCTAAGCTGTGCTTATGGGGGGATATTAGTGTAGGCTTTTATTTTTCTCTATTTTTTAATTAGGGAAATTATATATTTGTGCATACATGGAGCTTTCCTACATTTGTGGGATAGGCTAGCTTATGTGGAGATGTGTGTCATAGATGTGCCATAGGTGTCATAAGTAACTCCCTTGATGGGAGTTACTTCTATATTCTTAGCACCTTGTCACCACCTTTCATGGAGGAGTTACAGTCTATTCTTGGGGTGCCTTGGCCACCTTTTGTGGAGGAGTTACTTACGTGCTCTCCTATATGTAGTCTTCACTTTGGCCATCTCATGTAAATAAGATTTTGGTTTTCTCCATTTTGTCTTGTGCAATTTATCTTCTTGTATAATTTCAAATTACTTTAGCATCTATGTGGTGTGCATTTGCTTCATCTCATGTGATCACGTCTCCATTGCATTCGCATTATCCAAATTATGGCAACAACTCTGATATCCAACAAAACCATTATCAACATTCTCAAAAATATTTTCAATGATGTTGGTCATGATTCGTACCTCCAGATATTCCCTACTCTTTGGGCATATCATACCAATCATCATACCCCCAAAGGAGCCACCCCATACTCACTTGTTTATGGTACTAAATCCATCTTTCCCATTGAGGTTAAATTTTCTTCACTATGCATCTCTTTCAAGCATGTTCTAAATGATCATGGCTATAGATTAGCTCACCTATAAGAGCTAGACCTATTAGATGAGAAACATATGATCATCCTCAACAATATTCAAGCATATCAAAATTGACTCAAAGGCCACTATAATCAGTGTGTGAAGTATAGAACATTTTAAATTGGTGATCTTGTTCTCAAAGAAAACCAAAAGAATACCATAGTCAAGAAGAAACATAAAGGGAAATTCAAACCAAACATTATAGGGCCTTTTGTCATCACTATAGATTATGGATCAAGAGTATACAAGCTTGCCACACTAGATGGTAATGAACTTCCAAAGCCAATGAATATTATTCATCTTGAGTAGTACTATGCTTGAATGCTAAGGTGTATTGTTTGTAAGGACCATTTTAGTTATGCCTTTTTTTCATTATTATTATTTGTACATTTACCATTTTTATCCTTCCTCTTTTTCATATCCACTTTTCTCTTCTGACCTATCAACCCAGTGTATTCTAAAAGCCTAGCCCATTTGACCTTGGTTTTTGTCATTTATTACATAGCTTCAAGATCAAAGTATCTAATCAATTCATTAGATTTTTAAGATCTTCAGATAGAGATCATATTTTTAGATAGTGTGATAGAAGTTTTGGTAGTTGCATCCTTCATCTGTTATTTTTTCTTACCATCGGTCTTGTTGCTAATTATAACCACCTTTGAGAAAATTAGTACCATTGATCTACATCATTGTGTCCTAGTTATAACTACCTATGGGAAAAATAGGGGTAATACTAAGCCTTGACATACCAACTTGCCACTTCTTATGCCATATTATGTCTATTTACCAAATGTGCCTATTTTGTTTAAATTGGCTATTGTACTAGTCAAATTCCTCTAATGTAAAGGAAAAAATATAGTGACTTGAGGTCCTATTTTGGGACTATGTAGGTAGTGCTAAATACTTATTAAGGTTAGCTTAGTCACCCTCTTCCCATGCTCTCACTATTTTGTAACTTAAGCCACACTCTCACCATTTTGTGAGCAACCTAAGTATGAACACTCTCACCATTTTATCAAATTGAATCATTTAGTGTCTCATCATTCTCAATTGAGTGGTGACACTCCAAAACACTTATAAAAACATTTCAAAAAATTGTTAGAAAAGATTGACCACTTCTTTACCTTAAGGATTCTGGGAAACCTTACTAAGTTACAAGCAAATCACTTGTCATTTAGTTTCCCCATCCTTCTTCACCTTTTTTTCTCATGTAATTTCTATTTTTCAAGGTCATTCCCATTCTTCTATCACATCTATTATATTTTTTTCATCAGTTCTCACATTCTTCCCATTCCCTGGGAGAACTACATTTGGCTTGAAGTTATTTATTGAATATTACATCCATGGAACTATGTAGGCAATGTTCACTTGCCTGTGCATATGGAGATATCTCAACCACCCCCTTCATTTTCTTCTATTCCCCCATTTAATTCATTTGTTAAGTTGTCACCTATTTTCTAGGGGTAATGTTCGTAGGATTTTTTTCATTGCATTGTTTTGTTTATTTATTTCTACTTTTGTTAGTTTGTTTGTTTATCTACCTATTTGTTTGTTTTTAGAACTATTGCCTTGATTGAGTTTATGTGTGTTCATTAGGTGATTCATAGCCCACAATTATACTTGAATCTATCCCTATTCATATGTTTACATTATCATCATGGTTTCTATCATGGGTGCATTGTTTTCTATTTGAGTATTGGATTACGGGAGTCAGTCCTCATGCATATTTTGGCCAAGTCTTTATGGTGTTCTATCATGAATCCTAACATCACATGATACAAAAAACCTCAGATTCAAGGAGTCTAATCAATAATGGTGGCATCTCTTTGACATCAACATCCTAGTTACATCTTAATCATATCCCAAATAAAGTAATTAACCATGAAAGAATTTCAATCTTTATTAGTTCAGACGAGCATATCCCTACTAGTAGGTTGTTCCAATTAATTATTACCCTATGTGTCAAGTTATCATCATCCTTATCTAAGTTTATCATATTTTCTATAATCAGGGTCTAATGATTATAACCGTCTATGGGAAAATCATTGCACACCATCTCACATGCATTTCTCAATGATTAAAACCGCATTTAGGCAAATCATTATGTTGACACCACTTTAATTTTTTTGCCTATATAGGGGCATGTTATTATCTTGTTTGTCTATCCTAACTAGGGCATCTCCATCTTCTCAATTATTATAACCACCTTTGGGAAAATCATTGTGTTATCATACCATGTTGCCATTATCGGGGTACAATGCTTATAACCACCTATGGGAAAATCATTATACACCATCCCACTTATATTTTCAATGATTTTGACTACTTTTTTACTATAATTTTGTTTTCACCCCATCATCTTTCCTTTCTTTTGTCCCCTCATTTCACTTCTTTCTTTTTGAGGGACTGTTTGATAATCCACTTATGCCAACCATTCCCTCAAGGGGGCATCATATAGTTAGTATATCATCATTACAATTATAGGAATGCAGGACCTTTTCATTCTTTGAGAAGATGTTACTATGTTTATAGCTTGCAATGCCTTCCCAAATAGGGGCAAACTATAGACACCTAAAATTGGCCATCGATAACCTCCAACCAGGCTTTTGATCAATTTCTACCCAAAATGCATAATTTGGCCTAAAAACACTAAAACATGTTAAATGATGTAAAAATGACATTAAAATGTCAATTTTAGCTAGGACATCCCTAAATGGGGCAATGAAATTTATGAGATAACTAACTTTGATCAATTCATCTTGAGTCAAAATGCCAAATTTGCACCTGCGTACTCTGGACTATTCTTTCCTATCAAATATTTTACACAAGACTCATGCCTTTGTTATTTTTTTTGGAAACATTATAAATGGGAATGCGCATCTAATGCATCTGATGTGGACTTCCAATTCAAATCTAATCAAATTTAGGACTAATAACAAGGCATTCTAATCAATTTGGGTAATTTGTGCATAATGTGCTTAATCATGTTTAAGAGCTAATTAACCCAAATTAAGGCTTAATCAATAATTCCATGGATGCTTGTTGAATACTTTGTTTTAGAAATGAATATTGAATATCTGCATCATCAAGTGACCTCATTTCTTGGGAATCCATCCCTAGGCCATAAATGCCACAAATATTAGGATTCATGCCCTCCATGCCTCATAAATTCCTTCCATGATGCCCTACATGCCTCTTAATCACCCCTTCTTCCAATGCCATAATGAGGATAATTACAAACTTAATTCTAAAAATTGAATTAATCCTCAACCACACATCTCAATCTTAAGATGAATAATTGAAGTTGATTCTGATCAAATCTAAAAATCTATTGTGATATCCCCTTCAAATAGGGAATATAGAAACACAAACAATTCTAAACAAAGATACAATCTTGCAGAATAAATTTAGATAAACAATAAACCACAGTAAATTTCTTATTTGCCAATCAAATATCTTATCACTTGTTTAGATAATTATAATTACAGTCTTCTCTCATACAAAAAAGAATATTAGAATCTGGTCTTAAAACCCTGATCTCCTACAAATCTGGAAATGAAAGCTAATTTTTGGGCATCTCAGCCTTCTGTGACGAACACACAGTCACCGGCGTCAGTCGATATACTGCCAACGTCGGTCTCTATCGGCCCTTTCCTACCGACATCGGTCTTCAGTCGGTCGATGTCGGTCACTATGGATCTCTACCTACCGAGGTCGATACCTGCTTGGATCTGTACAGACCTGTACAGACTTCGTACGACTGCCAATTGAGCACAACCTATCTGTTTCAACCCCTAATCTAAAAATATATGGCTCTAATATAGAAGATCTCTATCTTTATAATTTATTGAATCAAAAACTAAATAAAGAAATACCTGGAATACTGTGATAACTTCTGTATGAAGTTATCTCTCAAATCTGTAAACCTCTGTGATAACTTCTGTATGAAGCTATCTCTCAATTTGGCAATAGATCAGCTGATATTTCACAGCCTCTAAATTGCACACACTGAAGAGTTGACATTCTCCAATGCAAATGGAATCCTGGAACCCTTGGCTCAGTCTTCACAGAAAAATTCTTCAATATCAAAAATCAATAATCAATGCATAATCAATAATGGCCTGCATGAGAAACCCTTATACCCTCAAAAGATATGCTTGCCCTAATTAGGGTTTTCTTAAATTAGAATTAGGGTTTCTAAATTAAAATTAGACCAAATAATTAATATTATATTGAATCAATCAAATATTAATATCTCCCTCAATACATGTCCAATCGAGCCCAAATGAAAGCCAACAGGCAAAATTCTGCTAAACGAAGCCACGCCAATCTCCATCAAGACCCTCTAACCATCCTATCAGCCTATGAGGGTCAGATAATAGGCTAACCATGAACTCATAACATGTCAACTGAAAAGGGGACATGACAATCTGCCCTTCCTAAAATTGCTTGCCCTCAAGCAATCACTGAATGATAAATCAATCAATCCACCTGGATCCCAAATGTAGTCATGATCTCGACCGCTGTCAATTAACACAAACTCCATGCCATGTCCATATATTGGCATCACATCATCTCTAGTACTAATATAATCACCCCAACATTCAATCCATAAATGAAAATCAACAAGAAAACTCCTTACCTGAATAATATCTAAAACTGGATTGTGAAGGCTAGAAATAGTCATATCATCATCAACCTGTGACCTGACTATAACAGAAAGTTGAGTCTCTACCACACGTGATAACTCCTAAACTGAACTCACCTTAAGACCAAGCTCATCCCCATATCTCCCCTATGTTGGTGCCAATGTGCACTTGTCATCACACTCTCTCATGTCATGTGGTATAGGCATCTCCATCTGATGAAAAAACATATATCTGAAGCTGCTGCCCTATATTGCCTTAAAAATATGTTTCTTCCCATCAACATCAAAGAGAACCTCCATGTCCTTGAGATGAAGAGTAACTTCCTCAAATCAATGAAGCCACTTCATACCCAAGACTAAGTCTATGTCCCCCATGTCTACCACATAATAATCAGCCTTGAACTCATAGTTGTTCAAGTGCAATGGGAGGTCTCTAATCATACACTCACACCTAAGAGTGTGACCATCGGCTACCTTAACTCTGATGACCTCAAAATCTTCATTAGTGATTCCACACTTCTCCACAAATCTAGCATCTATGAAATTATGTGTGGCTCTTGTATCAAGAAGGGTGATAACCTTCTGCCCTGCCAAAACTCCACTGAGTCTGAATGACTCATCTGACTAAATGCTGGATAGGTGTGCCTCCTGTATGTGAAGCTCTAACTCTACCTCTACCTTAGGCCCTAAAGCCTCTGCCTCTGCCCCCTTAGAACTATTTTGCTATTTGAAATCCTCTGAATCTGAATCCTCATAATATGCCATCACACGATTTGCCTTGCCCTTAGGCCTCAAAGGGCAATCGTGATGGATATCATATGGACCTTTGCAGTAGAAGCAAAGCTTCTTCCTATGTAGATCATTAAGTGCCTCATGATCCAAAGGTGGTGCTACTAGATTGGCCTTTGAATCATTCTTTACACCTGATTTATCTATGTTAAAATTTGGTCTCTCTATATCAGCGTTGGAGCACTTATGGTCTCTAGATGAAGAAGTACCTTTGGAGTTAAATTTATGGGATGGCGTTGCCATCTCCATACTAAGCACCTTATTCATAGCTATTTGTAATGAAGGAGGATCAAAGGCTTTGATCCAACCTCTCAATGGCTCTGTCAATCCCTCCATGAAGAGAACTACCAATCTATGCTCAGAAATATTGGGCACCATGACTGCCAATCTCTGAAACTCACCAATGAAGGACTCCAAGTTACCTGTTTATCTCAACTATGCCAGATCTTGAAAGTAAACCTCAGGATCCTTCCTGTCAAACCACTCAACTAATCTATCCACAAAGTCTTGGTACTCTATCACCTGGTTAAGCTAAAGTGTTACCATACCATGGTACCACCAATCATGTGCTACTCCATCCAAGTGCAAAGTGGCGTATTTGATGGCCTCTATCTCTGACATTGGTCTCAATGCCAAAAAGGTGTCAAGCTTATAAACCCAAGCTTGAGCTATCATCTTGCCGCTACCATCAAAAGTAGTCAAAGAAAGCTTACCAGTAGCCTTCTTTAGCTCACTAAATTGAACTCTAGGCCTCCTGTCCTGTCTAACTAATCTGTAGTGTTCTCTCCTCAACTGAACAAAATGATCAAAGGACATCCTCTCTTGAACATGAGGAGGTAATAAGTCCCACTCATCATTTTTAGCCATGTAAACATCTGCAAATGGGGAATTTCCTGCCTCCTCCTCTACTGGTGCCTCTGGTTCTTCTTGAACAAATGTAGGACGTGTAGGTCTATCAGCTATTTTGGAGTGGGTCTGTTGTGGTCTCTGATTAACCATAACACTAGTATCATCTCTTTGTTCCCCGTTCTATCTATCAGGCACGTTCATCCCCCTTATCATAGTCATGAGTGCCTGTAGTTTCTAATTCATTTGTTGTTGGCTTGTCATCACAGCACGGTGAAATTCTTTGGTGTCCTGATCAACATCATACCTATGGCCCCTGGGTGGGCTACCCTCATGTCTGTCACTCATGATAATCTGTTGTTGTTCTAACAACTGGGTACCTTCAAGTAAGGCTCTACTGTGTGTGTTATACCTATGTGGTCCCAACTCTTGTGGCTGCATAAGATTGTCACACCCTCAGGATGGCAATATTTAGCTTTGATACCACTGTGATATCCCCTTCAAATAAGGAATATAGAAACACAAATACTTCTAAAAAAAGATATAATCTTGTAGAATAAATTTAGATAAACAATAAACCACAGTAAATTTCTTATCTGCCAATCAAATATCTTATCACTTGTTCAGATAATTATAATTACAATCTTCTCTCATACAAATAAAATAATATTAAAATCTAGTCTTAAAACCCTAATCTCCTACAAATTTAGAAATGAAAGCTGATTTCTGGGTGTCTCAGCCTTCTGTGACAAACACACAGTCGCTGGTGTCGGTCGATATACTGCCAACATCGGTCTCTGTCAGCCCTTTTCGACGTCGATCTTCAGTCGGCTGATGTTGGTCACTATGGATCTCTGCCTGCCTAGGGTCGGGTACCTACATGGATCTGTACAGACCTGTACGGACTTCGTATGGCCACCAATTGAGTACAACCTATCTGTTTCAACCCCTGATCTAAAAATATATGGCTCTAATATAGAAGATCCTCTATCTGTATAATTTATTGAATAAAAAACTAAATAAATAAATACCTAGAATACTGTGATAACTTTTTTTATGAAGTTATCTCTCAAATCTGTAAACCTCTGTGATAACTTCTATATGAAAGCTATCTCTTAATTTGGCAATAGATCAACTGATATTTTATAGCCTCTGAATTGCACACACTGAAGAGTTGACGTTCTCCAATGCAGATGGAATCCTGGAACCCTTGGCTGAGTCTTCATAGAAAAATTCTTCAATATCAAAAATCAATAATCAATGCATAATCAATAATGGCCTCCATGAGAAACCCTTATACCCTCAAAAGATATGCTTTCCCTAATTAGGGTTTTCTTTAAATTAGAATTAGGGTTTCTAAATTAAAACTAGACTAAATAATTAATATTTTATTAAATCAATCAAATATTAATATCTCCCTCAATACATGTCCCAATCGAGCCCAAACAAAAGCCAACAAGCAAAATTCTATTAAACGAAGCCACGCCAATCTCCATCAAGACCCTCTAACCATCCTATCAGCCTATGAGGGTCACATAATAGGCTAACCATGAACTCAGAACATGTCAACTAAAAAGGGGACATGACATCTATAAATAAGAGGCCTCACAACATCATTTCTAAGCTTAATTAGTGCAAAGTTATAATGTAGGATTGGTTCCAAAAAAATTCAATCAACTAGTATTATAATTCCAAATTGATTCCAAGCCAAGCCAAGCCACAAGCCAAAGGTGCCAAGGAGAGATAGAGGTTGTCAAGCTTCCATTTCCAAGGACTTCATGAGCACAAGCTAAGCAAGCCACCACAACAAGCATTTTGGAGCATCCAGAGGTAAAAGAGTTTTTATTTTGTATTTTAGTTGTGTGTTTCATTCAAGATTATTAACTAAGCTCTCCCTACTATCTAGGCCTTGAGATGTTATGTTATTAGTGTGTTTTATTTCATTTTGGAACTAACACCATACTAATCATCCTCTCTTGAGTTAAATTCCTAGATCACAATACTTACCAATGCAATGATGACCTACATTTTCCATGACCTTCACACCATCATGGAAGACTACAAGAATGATTTTCTCATCAAATCTAAAAATTTCCAAGACCATTTGGTGATCCTAAAGATCATCTTTGAGCATCTTCTAAGCTATAACATTCATCTTAACATAAAGAAAGTGCATCTTTGGGGTCCTCTCTAATAAGCTACTAGTCATTATCATTTCTCTTCATGGCAATTGAGGTTGATCTTGCTAAAGTTTGAGCCATTCTAGAAATGCCTCCACCTGAAAACCTCAAGAAACTTCATAGTCTAGAAGGAAAATTATAGTCCATTTGATGTTTTATCTCCCAATTATCAGATTATATGTTGACCATTTCATCACCTTCTTAAAAAGAATGTCTTTTTTTAGTAGAGTGAGGAGTGTCAAAAAGCATTCAATATCCTCAAAGGTTATCTTAATTTCCTCACCAGTCCTCATTCCACCTAAGGAGGATCAACCTTTCTATCTCTATGTTTTGACAATAGATCACTCCATTAGTGCTATGATTACACATAAGGATGAAAAGCATAAGGAAAAAAGCTATCTATTATATAATTCAAATGTTTATAGACTCTAAAATTTGGTATACTCACACTGAGAAACTTTGTCTCACTTTAGTCATTATGACTTATAATCTTTGACACTATCTCCTTAATCACATGACCTATGTCATCACCAACACCAATTCCTTCAAATATATGCACTCCAAGACTATCAAAACCAGTACATGGCTCATTCACTTATACTTCTAGCTAAATTTGATTTGGAGTTCAATCATAAAAAATCAATTAAGGGGAAAATGATTGCAGACCAGTTGGCTAATGCTCCTCTTCTTGACATGCAACACTCTAATATTAAATTTCTTGATGAATCCATTGCCACACTCTCCACTAATGACACCAAATATCAAATGATTTTATTTTTTGGTTGGTCCAAATGTCAAACTAGAGGGGGTGTAGGGGTCATTGTTATTCCTTTTGATGGTGAACCCATGCCCTTATCCTTTAAACTAGATTTTGAGTGCACCAATAACATGGTATAATATGAGGCCTTGGTTCTCAGGCTTCAGAAAACCCTTTTCTTAGGGGTCAAGTCTTTCCACATCTATGGAGACTCTAAAATTATGGTAAATCAAGTCAATGGCTCTTATCAATGTAAGAACAACATCTTAAAGTGGTATAAACATCATATATACACATTTTTGGCCTCTTTCAACCATTATCTCTTGCAAATTATTCCTCATTCTACAAACAAGTTTATTGATACCATGGCCTCTCTTGCCTCACACATTCCCTCTTCATCTTCTTCTTCAAAGATTTATGTTATCATCCATTATCTAACATTGCCCTCTTACATTTTAGAAAACATCCTCTTTTTTTGGTATTGTAGACATAAATTATCATGATGTCTAGTACATATAGTTAGTGGACTATCTCACTTATAGTGTTGTCCCCTTTGATATTTACAGAAATGGGCAGCATGATTTTTGTTAAAAGCATTGTTCATTACACCATGCTGGGGGTGTATTCTCTATAATCAAGGCTTTGATGGCTTCCTTATTTGTGTCTAACTAGTGCTAAAGTCCCTTATGCTATCAAGGAAGTTCATGATGGAATTTATAGTGGACACTTTAGTGGGAATGAAAATTGCTAAATGCATTCTTCAACTTGGCTATTATTGGCCAACCCTTAACCAAGATTTTTTGTGATTAGGTTTAGCATTGTGTCAAATTTATAACAACACATAAATCTTCTTCATGTACCAAGTCACACTTTGTAATTAGATTGAGATTTTTGGCCCTTCTCTTAATGGGGTTTAGATCTTATCAGTGAGATTAACTCACATTCATCTCTCTGTCATCACTCTATCATCACCATGACAATATATTTCACTAAGTGGATGGAAGCATTTCCCTTTGTCTCTAAAAAAGCTGACAAAATTATCAACTTTATCAATCATCACATTATTTTTTCATTATGGTATTTTATATAAGATCATTACGGATAATTGGTAAATCCTTCAAGAATAAATTTGTCCAAAGGCTTTATGATGCCTTTGCAATTAAGCTAAGCTTCTCGTTTCCTTATCATCCACAATAAAATGGAAAGGAAGAGGCTTATAATAAATATTTGACCAAAATTATCATGAAAGGTACTCAATGACTCTCGTATGGATTGGCACACACACATTCCCTTCACTCTATGGTCCTATCACACTAGCATTTGAACCCCTATGGTTTTCTACACCTTTTTCTTTAGTTTATGGTACTAAGCCAGTCCTACCTCTTGAAGTCTAGATTCCTTCTCTTCACATATCCTTATAGGATATCCTCTCTAATGATTATTTTCACTAAGAAATCTAGGCCTAACTTGAGTTTCTCAATGAGCATCAATTTGTGGCTCTAAACCATCTTCAAATCTATCAAGATCACATTAGGAATGCCTATAAAAAGAATATGAAAGAGTGATATTTCAATAGTGGAGATCTTATCTTGAAGGAGAATCAACATATGACTAACATGGAGAAAAGAAAAAAGGTCATGTTTACTCTTAATTGGCTTATCACTTGTCCTCTCTTGAAGGCAAGCCAAAACTTGAGCCTTTAAATGCATTGAATTTATGACCATTATTTTGCTAATCAAGCATCACATCACTTCATGTCTAGCTTGAGCTCATACTTTGAACAAAAATTCTTAAATTTCACACACCTTCCTTTCACCCTTTTCCCTCTTACACTTTTGTTAATCTTTGAAGTATGGTGGTTTTGTCCTCATAAAGGGACACCCCTAAGCCTTTATAATCATTACCATGACTAAAGTCCATATAAATATATAAAAAGAACTTGGGATATAAAGAAAATTCATTATCTCTTGGGTCACTATAAAAAATGTAGACTGCTCCCTTGAAGGATAGCTGCATAGCATATTACTACTACAATAAATAGACTGATCCCTTGAAGGATAGCTATGAAAATACAAACCATATAAATAATAGACCACTCTTAAGGATGGATATGTTAAATTTGTTATATAAATCATGTAATTATAAGCTTCTCATATCAATCAGCTTCACATAAACTCAAGAACCAATCAAAAATCCCATACATAGACTTCTCGCATTGATCAATCTAAAAAAAAATAAGACTTATCTCATGGACTTGCCTATGAAAGCTCTCAAGTCACCTACAAAAATGGCATATAATCCCACTAGAAGTTTTTCATTACCCATTTACCCATTTTCTCACTATATCCTATTCCCCCATCTCTTTTACCTATTAAATGCAAATAAGGGACTTAGAACTTGCTTGCCACGAAGTGAGCCAATCACTTATCCAACAAACTATGGTTGATAATGTAGCGCATGATAAGGGATTATGTTTTTATGCCTCCCCACACTACCTTATGGTCCTCATCAATGAAAGAGCATCATGCATTTCATCTTAACCATCTTGTTCACTTATTAGTTTCTCCTTTTAGGCATTGTGTCTTGAGGTGAAAACTTGCTTGTTTTTCAATTCTTTGGTATAAGTTTTGATGACTAAAATTAAAACTATATGCTTGGTATCAACCACATTTATTATCATAATAAAGCATCAAATTAATTATTTTTGATAATAAACCTAACCATACTAACAATCTATAGTTTATTTAATACAAATGTCAATTTGTGTTATGTGAATTATAATTAGCATTTTCATCAATAGTGTCTGTGAATACCAATACATATGGAAGTTATATCAACATCATTCATTTTAAGATTACAACATCACATATATGGAAAATACTAAAATGAAAAACCAACATAGTACATTTTATGCATACACCATCACATATATGAAAAAATGCTAAGATGTGTCTAAACATTCAATTGTGCATGTACCATCACAAATATGGGAAATGCTCTAACAACCTACTAACATGTTAGCATCATCATAACCATAATGCTTAACATATAACATAATAACATATTAATATCATCATAACCACAACCATAGCATTTAACATCTCACATCATAATAACATGGCATCAATAAATAACATTTATAATACCATCATCATCATATAAATTAAAACCATGTCATAACAATGGTACCATCTCATATACACTAAATATCAAAGTATACATCAATCCTACATCAGTATACATGTGTCTCTCTCTCAAAAATATACATCTCACATCTTTGGCATGTAGGCCAGTATATCTATATACATCATATCAAACTAAAAAATATACAAAACTAGCCAATTAACCTTATTGTGGAGGTGGTCATGACCCTATAGTGTTACCCATGTCTTCAACTTGTCTACAGCATTGAGAGATTGATGTTGTGTTATGGGTAGGCATCCACTACTGTATTAGATATTCAACATAACTAAGGATCTCTAGATGCACCCTAAGGGCATATGTATAATAGTCAATCTTTATCATATCATTGTTGTATCTCTCAATTGATACTATTTGTGGAGGCCCCATACTCCCTACTACAATTGCATATGGTGTCTATAGTGGACCCATCATGCCAAAAATAGGTGCTTATGGTGGTTCCTATAGTTCCTATGGTGCTGGAGGAAGGTCAGCTACCTATCTATCCCTTAGGGCATCTCTCTTTGCTATCATGGCCTCCAATTATGCATATAGCCCTATCACCTGACCACCTAGAGTCACAACATTTGACTTCACTACCACTAATTATGCCTATAGGGCTAAAGCCTACCCTATGACTACTATTATTTGCCCCTATAGTGCTATCATCTATCCCTATAGAACCTCTACTTGTATCTGTGATGCACCCTAACCTAGATTATAACACCTCTCTCTAATAATGGCCTACATATCAATAGGTGGTCTCCATGGGATCATGGCATACTGTCTTACCCACTAGGATCTATATGCCCCTATAAAACCTACATCATCAACTCCTCTATCTAGGATCTCCTTAAATTTACCCGCCTCTATCTATTATGGTAGAGGTAGGGGTAACTCTACATTGTCCCTCCTATATCATGGCATGTCAAGAGGTACTCCTTGTAAAAACCCATACGAGCACCTAATGCACTCTACTAGTATCCTCTCCACCTCCTTAGATCTCCTACCATGCACCCACTTCATGATTTGGGTATCAATTAGTTGTATCCTCTACCATCAAAAAGGAGGAAGTGTTAGATATGGTCTCCATATGACATCTATTGGTATCAAGGTGTCCATCATCCTCCTACAGTACTCAATATCTCTGACCACATCATCTATCCAAGCATGGGCCATGGACTCTCTCCAACATCTAAATTCCACTATATAACCTACAATGATGGTGATGGGGAGACCTAATGGTTGGGTCACTATGATATGCTTATAATCCTAATAGTGTAGAAGGTGACCCATGTAGAGGCTGTATTAACATTACAATCTAATGCCTTAGATATCTCTATAAAAATATGTGAGGAATGTAGTCCCCTGAGAAAAAACCATCCTCTACTCTAGCATATAAGCTAGTACACCTATCAAAGGCACTATAAATCTGCTACCATCCACATTTGGTAATACATAAATAGTCACTCTAATCATGAGCATGACTATAAGTCTATGATCATCATCAACCTCATCTAGGGACTCATAGATGAAGTTGGCAGAGGGTTACTCTATCTCCATGGCATGCTCTCTAAATAATGTACCCATGAGTAGATCATGCTCATCTTGAATACATGCATATAAGTTAGTACCATTATCAATAGCTGTAATATTTGATATACATCCTTTGGTAGGACTATCATCTCACCTGTGGGAAGACGAAAGGTGTTGTTGGTTGGAACCCACTCCTATATCAACACCACCATTAGGCTTACATCCCTCATAACTTGAATATATCTTTTAAAACCTTTTAGGCCAACTACAGTGATATGCTCCCACTTACCAGGGGTCACATCTACTCATATCTTCAATACCAAATTCAAGAGTCAATCCTAAAGTGTGAACTCATGTCCCACTTGGAACCATAAATGTACACATCATTAAAACCAATAAGTGTTCATCTCAACCAACCCTCCCTCCAACCTAGTTTCCCCTTTGGGAGAGATACATCATCCAAAGAGCCTTCATAGGGTCATGTAGGCAACACTCACTTGACATAGGGTCTCCTAAGGTTAGCTCAGCCATTTTCACCTAGTGACTAACACCTAACTAGTTTCTTTATGAATTGAACATTTTCCTATACTATGAATGATCATAAACCCTCCAGTGCCTAACTTATGGTACTCATGATCCAACATTTGACCCTTTGGTTACCTAATTACCTCTTAAATAACCCTCTTTGAACTTTCCCTACTTTTGTAGAGACCGATGTTGGTCTTTACTTGATTGACATTGATCCCCTAGATTGGGTCCAATCCTCTATAGGTCGACTGATGTTAGTTGAAGCCATTGCTATCAAAACCCCCCATACCCCTTTTCTACCCTAAAACTACCCTTGGCCCTCCTTAACCTACCCAAGTCTCCTCAATTTCAATTTCTAACCTATAGTTACTCTTTTCCCCGCTCTTCCCTACCCTTTTTTGATCTTATTTCAAAAATTTGAAAAATCATAATTAAATTAAAAATTAGGTATATATTGTGGTCCTACCTCATCCACTTAATGATGATGGGTTAGGATGGTAGGCATTGGGGCAACCACTCCATCTATGGGGTCTCCAAGTATAGGTTCATCCATCTCAATATAAAATCCCCCTATGTGGTCCAATGGTGTCCCACAAAAGTTGACCTCACTCTAATCACTTTCAAGTGCTCTACAACTCCTCTCCACCAATCAAACCTCACCATCTAGCTCACACATGACATAAAAGTGATGTTTTTACACAAAAAACTCTAGAGCTCCATGTTAGCAATCAACAAATGACAAATGAGCTTAGAGGAGGCCACTAAACCCTTTTTTTTGAGTTTGGTTAGTCATCAATGATAGAATTTATATGCCTTAGGCCACTAATATCAGTTGATAGCCACCAACATTAGTCTAGTAGTAGATGATGATTATGCAATTGATGTTAACAACCTCACCAACATCAATCACCCTTATCTAGGGAAACTAATTGCCAACACTCCTTACCTTACACCTTTATCTTAACTAGGAGCATGTGACCCTTTCATAGTCTATAATGGACTATATTAGGGGTAGATGGAGATCACGCATATCTCCCAATCATGATAGCTAATTTTGAGGTTCACTGACATCTCAACCAACCATGATGAATGACTTAGAGATCATGTATATATCCCCAACCTGACACACCCTTTGTGATGACATTATTATTGTCACTAAGCTATCTAGTACTATGATTGCTTTGAATTTGGCTCTTTCACAAGCATTAAAAATCATGACCCTGACTAGGCCCTATTACCTACAACCATTTTGTGTCTTCCAAGAGCACTTCCATTTTTGGATACTTGGGACAAATTGACCATTAGAGATGTACCTTTGACAATTTTAACCTAGTCAATTGTCACTTATATATACTATGGAACAATTATTTTTGTTTGCATCCTCCTGATCTATTGACCATTTGACCAACTTTGGCATGAAGTAGTGTGCATGTGTGTCACATTATCACCATATTTCCACTTCCCACCTAACCTTTACCCACCTATCTTCTTCCAAAATGATCACTGATTATTGTTTTACCATTGTCAATACCCATTTTGAGGGGGGGAATACCTCATCCAACCTTGGGGTAGTAAAACTTTATTTTTGTCTTATAGCTTGTGCATACACATTATAAGACAAAAAGGGGAAAATGTAGACACTAGAATTGTGCTAATCCATTGCATGATTACCTAGGTCACACTACCCCTCAGCGCCTTTCTTATTTAATTTCCTAACCTATGTCTTTACCCTTTATACACATCTAATTAATCAATTATTTAATTAAATTGGTTAAATCTCCTTTGGCCACCTCACCCTATGACCGGTTCTCACCCTCTGACTCACCTTAGGACCTGGTCATTCTATCGTAATCACCTAACACCTATTCTTCCCCCATCATAACTACCTAACTACCTTTTAACCTCACATTATGACCATTTTCTAAAGGGAAAACCCATTTGTTGAAGTAAGAATCGAGTTAAAAGGCTAAATATAGCCTATTTTACCTAGTCTTGGGAAACTAATGTTGGTTAGCCCTTAGCTGACACTGGCAGGCCCATCAACATAGCTTACTTAGGCCTACTTCCAAATTGGTCATAAGGTTATAATATCATTGATTGGCATAGAGCTTTCATTATTAGAGCATTCTAGCATTGCTATCGACATCCAGGCTTACCATTACTCTACATGAATTGTTCCAAATCATGAATTGACAAACTACATAGTGTTTTGAGCATCATGAATTAGAAACCTATGCTTTGGCTCATCTATTTATGCACCAATTCATCAAGCCTCATATGATCCATCTATTTGGCATAACTATTCACCTATTCAACCTAGCTAAGTACACTTCAATGTTTTTACATGTTTTAAAACAATCATTTTATATTGACTTTACCTAAATTGACACCAATCACTTAATTGATGTCAGTCACTATGTTTTTTACACTAGCAACCCCAAAGCCTCCCCAATAACTTCACCAAAACACAATTCCCCTACCCAACCTACACTATATTGTTCACTGACATGTTTAAACCTATAACATGGTAAATAATATTCTCTCTCTCTCTCTCTCTCTCTCTCTCTCTCTCTCTCTCTCTCTCTCTCTCTCTCTCTCTCTCTCTCTCTCTCTCTCTATTTATATTTGTTTGAAACTCTATTTCTAAATAGCAGACTATCATCCTAGGGAAGTGTTATGCTTCCCAAAATAAGTGCATAGTTTGGTAGCCGACACATATCTCTACTAATAAAAAATTCTATTTAGTGTTTTATAATACACAGGTGTCTTCCTCTATATCTAAAGAGGAGTTCTCATAATGTCCATAATGATGTGCATCATTCTGGGTATTTAAGCCTTATCCCTAGCATTTATATTTCTATTTCTTCCTTTTAGAATAGATAACAAAAATTTATAGAAACACTTTACCTCCATGTTTCATCTTATGCCTTCTCTCTCATAAGTAGCTCTAGTGGCCACTTCACTTCCTTTCCTACACTACATATAAGCCATTGGATTCTTGGATCCTTCATGAGCTTCTCCATAATCTCTATCTTCTTAAAAATCTACCACAAATCTCTTCTTATCTATTTCACTTCCTCTTCTACATCCATCTTCTCTTTTCCTTCACTATATATGTCTTGTTTAGACCACTTTCTTAGAAATTTGCCTACTTGTCTCTTAGATCTCTATTGGATCTTTTATGTTTCTCTATTCCTTTTTCTAGGACTTTATTATCTCACTTGACTCTATTTTGGATCCTTTCTCTTCTTTTTCTCACTTGAGATGTAATGTTCTCTTCACTCTACCTTCTCTAGTTCTTTCTTGAATAGTTTCAAGTTATTCTCATTAGACTTAGGGGATTTCATTCCTCTTTTCACCAATTCTACAATTTTTCTATACTAACCTCAATAGGCCATACCTTTACCATAATATTTTCCCCATAATACCCTGCAATATCACCTCATGCATTCTTCATAACATTCCTTACCTATCTCAAATCAACAGTCTCTAAGAACTCAATACAAAATCAAACAAATAGCTTACATTGATATAATACCAAATGATGAAAATGTACATGGTAAAAGATTCAAACTCACAATTCCTAGCTCTGAACTTAGACATGATCTCATTCAAATGCTTTACTTTGTCCTTAAGCTTCGATCTTTAATGTAATATTTCAATTGTTCACTAGGATTAATAACCTCCTTATTTGTCCCTATTTATTAAACACATTAGAATAATTATTATATTTCATTATATTCCTCATAAGTCTCTATCCCATCAATTCAATTCATTTTCCTTAGTCACTATTTCTCACTAGTTAATCTCCTCGAGGCTTAAAATTATAAATCATGTGATTGATATTATGAAAACCACTAAATATTATATATGATCTCTCATGATCATTTTATACTTACCTTAACCCATTTTAAACCCTCACTCACATAGCAACTCTTACTTTCACACCTCAAGCTCATATTGACACAACTCCCTTGTACCCTATTTTTTCATAATTTTCCATAGTTTAAACATTTTATAACTTTCCCTAAATATATAAGCCCATATTTGGATACACTATATCTCCTTATAGTCCACAATTAAGTTTCAAGTTCTAACTCTTTGTCTAAATACCACTTCCTCTATAGGCTCCTTCCCAGTTAGGCCTTTTAGCCCTCTATGCACTTGCTCAATCACCAAAAATGTACTATTTTGTAATGTAACTAATAAAAACCACTTGAATCCTTATATACATGATAAAAAATAAAGTTCAAAAGGTTTTTTGAAATTCCCACAATTGAAATCCAAGATGTAAGTTTTTTTTCTTTCCAAACCCTAAGTTGTTGAATGTAAAGACCGAGAGGGAATAAATTGTAGTATCTTTAGTTTCAAGTCATGTCAAATATACATAATAACTTACACATGTTTTTATTAACTATCCAACTTCTTCAATATTTAATAATCATTTATCAGTCCTTATAGGCTCATAATCATGCAAAATATAAAATTTTGTGCCTTCTTTAAAGGATTATGTAAAGTTTCAAGGGTTTGTTTGTATTCAAAGAGGTTTTCAAAATTCAATAAACTATCCTCAATAATTTATTGTCCTTGTATTCATACCAAAAATCCACTAACTCCATGACCATTAATATTCCTTAATCACACATAATCCTTTCTTGGCATATGATTGTGTCATAATAGGGGTCCCACCTATGTAAATAGGGTTTACCTTTAGGTTAACTATACAATGAAGCTTTGCCACTTATTTTGCATTCAAACCATTTAAATTAGTATTCCATAAAATTAAATTTTAATTATAGAGAACCATCTCAATCCAAAACCATAATCTATACTCAATAAATGCTAATTCACCATCTTACTTGAATGGTATAGTTATAACAAGGTTTCTCCACTCCACAAGCTTTTGTTTTTCTTAAGGTTCTTTCCTTTTGGGGAATACATCAAATTAATACTAAAGCTTAACATGATTTTTTTATTACTTGTATATTATTGAGAATTGTTCCTTCATATACCAAACTTCACCAACTTCTTTAAATTCTTCTTTACCTTGGTTGTAACCTATAGTCTAAGACTCAACCTACAACCTCACACAAAGGGATATATATATATATATATATATATATATATATATATATATATATATATATATATATATATATATATATATATATATATATATATATATAGCTCTAAAGGATTTTAAAATTAAATCTACAATAAATAAGAGTCCATATACATATAAAGGAGAGTAAAAAAAATAACCACTTTTATTTATTACTATGAATCACTCTTGATTACATACATAGTCTATGAATGGACTTAGCCATATTCTTGAAAGGTATACAATCTTATTTACATTACTCCCTCTCTCCTTCTCAAATCTCTATATACCTTCCTCCTACTCTCCTCCCATATTAAAACTACATTTAAATCCATACTCATCCAACACCTACATTTGTTTTGGTAGTTACAAAACAAGAATCTTATATTCAAGTACCAACCTTATGTTGGTTTTGGTGGTTATAAAACAAGAACTCAATACCACCTTTCTCTCCTAGCATGATATTTACATAATGTCATCTTATTATGACATTTCATGACTATGTATACACTTACCTAATATTCCTTTATCATCATTGAACTCATATGACCCCTTTATGATTAGGTCTCATAATTTTAAATTCAAATTACTATTTTGGATGGAAAACTCCACATGTTCACAAACACACCCTAATATGACTTTTTAGAATTCTAATGCCCTATAATGGACCTTCTAGATCCTTCAAAAATTCATAAGACCCAAAATGAGTAATAATGACCCCTATCAAGCATATATAAGTTTAAAAAATAACATTTATATTGGATTTATAGATGTGTATGCATCATTTGGTCAAACTAAATGGCATAACTAGCCATTCATAAAACCTCTCATTAGTTTTGAAAGCAATTTTTCATTCATTCCATTGTATGATCCTAATCTGAGGACCCACTCTTGAGATCAATTTTTGAAAAGTATCTTTTTATACTCAATAAATCCATCAAATCTTCCATCCTAAGAAGAGGAAACCTATATCTAATGGTGATATTATTGATATCCCTAGAGTTTATACACATTCTCCACTTACCTTCCTTATTAGGCACCAATACTATAGGTACTACATAAGGACTAAGACTTTCTTTGATCAGTCCTTTGTCTAAGATCTCTTGTAATTATCTTTTTATTTTTACATTTTACTTAGGAGTCATCTTGTAGGATATCTTTATTGGCAAACTTGCTATTGGAACAAAGACTATGTGATGAGTAATGTTTCTCATAAGTGGAAATGTACTTGGAAGCTCATCAACTACAATTGTTGCATACTCTTCCAATATGTCTTGGATATATTGAGGTAACTCATTCATTTTAGTAGATATCATAATAATCCTAGGATTTAATATCAATGAAAATCCCAAATTCTCTTCATTCATTACATTTAGAAACTCTTTACCACTTACCAACATCACATTTGACCCAACTTATTTGTCATTATATTAATCCTTCATAGGTAACAAAGTGTGACTAACTCCATCCTTAAACAAGGTGTATACATTCCTCTTACCATCATTAATAGTTCTCTTATCATATTGTCAAGGCCTCCCAAAAAGCACATGACAAACATCTAAGGGTATCATGTCATAAAGTACCTTGTCCTTGTACCTTCCAACTTGAAATTCCATCCAAATTTTTTCACTCACTAAAACTTGTTGTCCTTTATTCAACCATGATACTTTTTATGGTGTTGGGTGAGAGAAATTATTCAACCCAAGTTTGTTGACCATTTAAGTTGAGACTAAATTATTTATACTTCTTAAATCTATTACCATTTTTTAACACTTACCTTGGCACTTGTAAAAAGTTATGAAAAAGGTTTTCCTTTGTGGTGGATTCTACTCCTTAGGTGTATTTATCAACACTCACCTCATCAAAAATGATTATCCTACCTCATGTTCCTCCACAAGTGATGGAGAACAAACATTGTTTTCCTCAACTACTTGTGCAATCTGATTTATTCCTTTGGTTATTGGACTCCTTACTAGCTAATCCTATGAGCATTCCCATGACCTATGTTTAGAAAAATTATTACATTTAAAACACCTACCTATAAAAACACCTAATCTTATTCCTCTTGATGCATAACCACCCCTGAAATAAGGTCTTCTACCTATAAATCCTCCTCTTGAACTAGATGTCTATTCATGTGAAGTATTAGACTCCCCTTGGATTCTTTGTGAGTAAATCTACCTCTTTATTGACATATACACATAAAAATTATTCCTCTAACTCTATTTGTTATTTTTATTTCCTATTGAGTTTTTCCTTTGCTTTCAAGGCCAACTTGTAACATTCTTCCAATGTTTTTGGACTATCAAGAATCAACTCATCCTACAAGTTATATCTCAAACCATTTAGATACCTATCCACCTTATCATTGTCATATTTCATGTGAACTGATCTAATTCTTAGCTTATATAACTTTTTAGTATATTCTATTACCCCCATCTCTTTCTATTTCAAGTTTTGAAGCTTCCTATACAAGTTGGTGATGTAGTCACTAGGAAAAAATTTATTTTCAACTTGGTAACCATTCTATCCCAAGACTTGATCTTGGATTTTTTTTTTTTTTTTATCGTATCTTGTATGTAATCCCACCATAGGGATACATGACCCTTTATCTTGGTCCTAGCAAACTTCACTTGTTGTTCTTCTAGTACATCTTCAAAGTAAAAGTATTTGTCCAACTCTCTTATCCAATCAAGAATCTATTATCCACTGAGGCTTCCTGCATACACTATAAGATATAGTTTGGGATTTTATCCGTTCCCTTTCACCACCTTTATTAGTCTCTCAAACTTTTATTCTTTAATTTCTCTTTCTCCTTCATCTTCCAACTCTAGTGCCTATGGATCTTCTTCCTCTTGGTCATTTAAATCACTTATGAATACTAATACTCTTTGACTAAACTCAAATTATATGACTATTTCATAAAATTTTATTATGAGGTTCCCCAAATTCTAAAATATTTCATCTCCCATCTGCATGGTTTCTATCCTCTCACTTATTGAATTTCTCCTAGGTGGCATCTTGTCTATTCTAAGGCAATTTATAAAATAAATCCTAGCTTCTCTTCCTCTCAGAGAATATCATATTATCCACTCATTTATATGTGTCTTAGTTTGGATTTTATACCAAATTATGTATATTAATAACTCCCAAAGGTTTAACTCTACAACTTGTTCTCACTTGACAACCTTACAAGAAATCTAATAACCCATTTTTTACTTTTCCTAATAGTAAAGAGAGTTTAGGATTGGTCTCTCAAAAATATGGTAAATTTTGAGTAACCTATATTAATTTATTTTCCTCCACCAAATTTCTTGGTTCAAATCCACTCAAATATCACTTTTATAGCCCTTGTCAAGTCCTGATTAGGTCTCCCAAAGCTTAATTACACAAGAGTCCTAATTTTCCATACACATAGAGGTTGTACAAATATAAAACAAAAATAATAATTTATAACTCACTAACCACAAAAAAATCACAATTTTTTGTGTTTTTTATCTAGATAAAACTTTTACAATCCAAGTTTGTATTTGAAAACCCTAACTCAGTGTTTATATAGGCTCTATAGACTCGAGAAGGAGAAATTTGATGTTCTATGTTCCAAAAAAAATTTTAAAACATTATGATGGTTTAATTACCTCTATAAAAACCTTAGACACATAATCAAATCATTTTTCACCCCATTAACACTTTTTTAACTCACTTTTAAAAAGTTTTAAGTATGATTGCATGTGATTACTATAACCTATAGGTCTGTATTGACTCTCATAAAGAAATGTGAAAATAATCAAAATAATTACATAAATAAAATTAAAAAATTATTTATTAAACTTATCAAATACATTGGTAACATCATAAAGTTGTCTCTATTGATTCTTTTTCTAGTACTTTGTCTTACATAGTCTTCTTCAATGCTCATACACATAAAACAGGGTCTACAGTCCTTTTTTGTCTTCAAATGAGGAACTATTTTGTTATTTTATTTATAAATTGAAATATTAAACATTATAATTAATGACCATACATTAATATAAAACATTTTATATGTCCTATAACTACTCTAACTAATTTTGGACCTTCCAATGGTCACTAGAAGGCTAATTAGACATAAAGAACATACACCAAGTTTGTTATTTTTCATATATGAGTTAATACCCATCGTATAGAATAATTGAATATTTAAGAGATAATAAAAGCAATTTTATACATTTATAATTCATTCTAAACAATCATGAAACACCTAGACTAACTAAAACAATTCAAAAATTCAACTTTGGTAAGAAAAGCCAAATTTGAACTTTTGAAAGCCTAAAACTAAAACCAATAGTTTGAAATGAAGTATACGGGTTATATAGCTATCATAATACCTCTTATACCTCCAATAAACCAAAATTTCACAATAAAAACAAAATTTTCAAGAAAATTAAGCCTAGGAGTTATGCTCTTACATCAGTAATTAGGCATCAATTTTTTTATTATAAAAATATATCTAAATGTGTGATTACAATTATTAAAGTTGATGAAAATATGTATCAATTTGAGGGCTCAAAAATTTAAAATAACAAAGAAGACAAGTTGATAGTGAACAATAGACATTTGGTTGCAAATATAAATCATAAAGAGTAGAAGAAAATTTTGATCCTCAACCAACAAGATGAAAATACAATCAAAAGAGATGAAGGTGATAGAGAACAAGGAAAATATTAGGTGAGTGATGTTAATAATAAAACATAATTTAGGTTGCAAGATGATCATGTGATGATCAAGACAAATGATGGATATGAATAGAGTTCTCAAGAATAATGCAAGTAGATTATAAAGTAGATAGTCAAACAGAAAAGAAATGAACAATTCTACATGTAAAGAGGAACAAGTAAACTCATGAGTACATGTAGAAAGAATACAATGAAAAATCAATACATAAATCCATGTAAGAAGATGAAAAAACATGTGTAGGTAGGCAAGTTTAAGAGAAGAGAGGACTAAAATCAAAGTTGTAGTAGCCACAAAACATCATAGTGAAGAGTAATTTCAAGAGAACTAAAAAGAAAAGGTAGTAGATTTCAATTCAAATTTAAGACCAAGTGATCAATAAGGCACAGTTAACAAAACTATGGGTGTAAAAGATGAAGATCGATTGATAATCCTCATTGAAGGCTTGAAGGAGTATTTAAAGGAAGAAGTGTCCATGGAAAGGACACAACATTTGAAATCTAATGAATTATTTGTCTATGTAAGGGTAGAATATTTAGAGGATTAAATAGAATAATTATATCATTCTTTATATAAGGAATTAGTGTAGCATTATGGAGAATCATTTGAGCTAGTACTTAGAAGGATAAAAAGTGAAGAAGATAAAGAAGATAAAATAATTGATCTATCAGATTACAAGTTGGTAGGACAAGTGTGAATATAAGAGACACTTGATGAGATTAAAAGGACTCCATATTTTATATATAATTATTTTTTAATTTATGTATGTACAAATTTGTTAGTTGAGGAGTTGAAAATCATAAATAAAGAAGCTCTTGAAAGAGATCAAGTAAAGAGTATATAAGTTCTAAAATAAGACATCTTTATATTGGAGGATAAATTAACAAAGAAAAATATGGAATAAAAATGTAATAAAGAAGAGAAGAGTTCAATAAAATAGATAATAAGTGTGAAATTACAACACAACTAGAATAAAAGGAAAAAAAATAAATTTCATTTGAGTAGGAACTCAAATTTTACCATCTGAGAAGTACAATACAGGAGCATCAAGATCAAATCAATTGTAACTATGTAAATATGTCAAATTTTGAATTTGATAGGATTAATATTTATAAGGGATGTTTCCATGTCATTTTGAGTTCTTGAAACCCCATGATTTTTTCAAAGTCTTTAGTTTTTCATTTTCCCACCAAAATAGGAAATTCAAAAAATTGATTTTGTTTTCAATAGTTTAATGGGTTTTAACATGTTCTATGAGTCTAGATCCTTTATATAAGGGACTATTATGGTTAAATTACATATGGTATTTTTTTAAAAAAAATATTTCATCTTTAAATGTCTTTAACCATCTCTTAACCCATGTTTAGGCATATGCAACATAATAAGAAAGTCAAATTAGACAAGTTTGAAGATAAGTCATAGAGGTTAAAAGATTATTATTGATTAAAAAATAATAAATTAAGTTTATAAAAGTGATAATATTATTTATATTAATAATAATATCCAAAAAAAAATTAATAAAGGATAAATGACAAGGATGAAGGCAAACAAAAATAAGTGGTTGCATGTCGCTAGGTCTGTGTGAAGGTTAATCATAGTCTGTATGGGTTTATGTGTATCAAGTTGAAGACATATGAATAAAAGGAGTAATTTATTGTGATATTGATACTTATGATACATAATTTAACATTTAATTTCATGTTGTAATTATTTATTTTATTTTACTTCATGTTCTTATGGTGTTTTGTAGTCTACATAAGTTTGAAATATAGTTTTGATCAACTCCGTTTGAGAGAAAAAGAAGCTTCTTATGTATTTATGTTATTTTTAAGACTAGAGTGAAAATTTTGGATAAAATTAAATAATTATAGGTATTAAACCAGCCAAAAATATCCCTTTATATTGGATAGATATCAATTTTTCATTATTTTATTGCTCTTAGCCTATATACAGAAAACTAGGTTTTTGTGTTATAAAAATTTGCATATCTTTTAAACTACCTATCCAAATTATATGAAATTTGAAATGGAACTGAATTATGATTTATATGAAGTTTTTAAAATGGTTTAAATTTTTTTCGACAATTTAGAGAAATATATTTCCAAAATACAGTCAATATGCATGTAGGTGAAGGTTTTAGAAGGGTTTAAGACCACTAAAAGTTGAATATCTTTCAAATGATTCATAAAAAGTGTATGAAATTGTATAGGTAGGTGCACTATAATTATTTTTAAATAATTAAATTGTATTTATTTAATAAAAATTTTTATATTAAAATATATACATGACTGTGATTTTTTATAGACCTGAATTGATCTTAAAATAAGGTTTTACTGATAGTTTTTCAAATCTCCTTAAAAATTCAATTTGTAGAAGATTGTAAATTATATTTTCTTGGAATGTATGATATTGGAAATATTTAATGAGTACCATTTTATGAAATTTAAATTTTGAATTTTGATTCATAGTCCCATAACAAATTAGATCAGATATAGAAAGACAAGGTCTCAAGATTGTAAGTTTTGATTTCCTGTTAAAAGTCTATAAGAAATGAGATTGTTGAGTGAGAAGGAATTTTAAAAATTTAAATAACCTTAATTAATTATTAGAATAAAAAATTTAGAGTCTAGACCTAGTAAAGGAGGTTGTAACCTATAAGCCCAATTGCCATGGTTTATAAGAAGACTGATTTTTGTGCTAATGCAATAACCAAATTTTAAAAAGGTCAATGATTGATATTTTGAGTTAGAGACATATATAAGAATTAAAAAACATTTTAAAAATTAAATAGACCCAATTTTTTTTTTTTAAAATGTCATTTAGTCAAGAACCAATATGAGATTGAGGACAAACCTATAAGTAAATTCAACACCTATTAGATAACCCTTGTAGAAGAAGCCTACTTATAGTAGATTGGCATCATAATCAAATAAAATATGAAAGGTAAGACTTTTGGTATGGAATAACCTTGATAATATCAATAATATTTTTAAAATAATTAATAAGGTTAGTGTAACCAAGGATTGAATCAAGAATATTATAAGTACAAAAAGGCTATAAAGTTTTAAAGAGACCTAGAAGACCTAGAAGAGGCCTACTTAAATCAATTAGTGATAAACTCAAAGGAGAAAATTTTGATTCCATTTGTGAATTTATCACTCAACATGAGTGAAAATTCATAAAAAATAAGAGTAAGCCTATTGAAGATGCATATTTCATAAAGGCAATAAAACACCAAATGACAAAAGGATATGAACAAAGGCATTTTTAAAAACATTATTTGAAATATTATAAAAATTACTCCCTATGACATTATCTAAGACATTATCATCAACATTATTCATGACATTCTCTAGAGTTATCCAAACATCTACATCACCATAAGAATTCTTCTAACTCTAGTAGTTTTTCTAATGATTCTTTCTCTTTTGGTTATCTCAAATGTTAGAAATAACCTATATGTTATAAATGTGGTGGTATTGGCCATATTTTTTATGTATGTCATTCTTGATACACATTATTCCCACACAAAAAAAAGTTGAAATAAATTATGTTAGTCATTCTAGTGGCATTATTCAAGATACTCTAGTTACTCTAGCTATTTTGACACTTCATCTAATCAGGAGGCATCCTACATAACCAAATACTATAGTCTTGATGGAGTTAATGATCGATTGAAAGTGTAAATTGATTCAACCATATTGAGTGAGTTGGTAACTTAGAGATGGGGTTTTGATATAGTGCTAGTTTTGGCTTGTATTTTTTTAGTTTCTTTTTATTTTTGGTTTTCTTCACTTTTTTTATATTCATGATGCAGATCAAACATAGTTGTTGGGATTGGTATTTTTTTTTTATAGTTATAACCTCTCACCTAAGAGGGGGAAGATAATGAATACAATTAGATCAATAATTAGTGGTTATATTTATGGGTTTCTATGTGAAACCTTATGTAGATTGATGTAGTTGAGTAGACATTGATCATGTTCTACTATAGTAAAATACATAATGGTCATATGGAATGAGTAGACCTTGATCATGTTCATCATTCATGCCAAAAATCATGTTAGTTTTTTATTTTAGGTTGGTTGATCCCATTGGTTGGTTCACACAACCAAAATATTTAAGCTTATAAAAGCTTACGTAACTATGCAAAAAAATATTTTTTTGACTATTGATTAAATTTTATATCATTCCTCCAATATATGTTTCTAACATGGGAGAACTCAACTTATAATTAAATAATTTTTATTTGATAAAAGTTATCAATAAAATTTACTAATAATAATGACTAGGCTTAAGATATTTAATCCATAATGGAATTTAACCATTTTATCCATTTACTTTCCAAAAGCCATAAAATAAGCAAGTATACATATTACTAAAAATCAAACTTAGAAACCATTTAAAAAATAATAATTAAACCTATCAATAATATCTTATCAAGGAGGACATGCCCCCAATAATGTCCTAAAGGCCATATGGGATGAAAGTACTACTAGATGAATGGGATATCATGTCATCACATGTGCAAAATAATTCTATCAAGGGATGGATTTTAAATATGATGATCCACCACTATGAAAATATGGCATGGTTTAACTGTTATAAGATGAAAATGGTGGGTATCCCAAGCCTTATTCATATTTTTCAAACCCATTCTCTCCATAATCATCCATCTATTTAACTTAGCTTTGTCATCACTATGCCAATGGGAGGAAATAGATAATGGCTAGAGCCTATCTCATGCATGGAGGTTTAGGAGAAATATAAGGTTTGGAAAACTCTTAGGTGTGGGGGTCTCATATATATAATGGTGAAAATTACTAAGCATGACATCAATGTAGTTGGGAATTTTGTCATTGCATGTAATAACTTCATGGTGGTAATTCGAGGCATAAAGGTCACAATCACAAAGGGATTCATTGGGGAGGATACCAGCATCTCGTATGAGGGGACAAAGGCCATCAAGGATCAAATCAAGAAGTAGGATCTCCTTAAGTTATTTTTTTGCATAAATGTGTTTTTGAAGATTGACAAGAAGGGTTTCCCTCGAGTAGACCTTCCATGATATTGGCCAGAAATATGTCTTCAAGTAATGAGATATATGGCCTTAGAGGGTAAACATGCCCTAATTTTTTTTGATAATTTTTTACTATTAAACCACTTTATATGATATAATATTAGCCTATCATTCTACCTTATAAATTTAATTAAATGTACTATCTTGGGTCACCAATTTAACATGTCTAACCCCATTTTACACCAAAGGATTATTCTCCTACTTGTCAAGCATGGTCAAACTCTACAAGGGAGGGAGGTCTTGTTGATGACTAGAGATTGCACCCAGTGGCAGGAAAATAGGTTCTTTCCCTCTCCCCGCAACATGGAAACTCCTCTCTCGCCTGTGGGATGGTGAAGTAGGAGAGGAGAGTCTCTAGGTATGGGCTAGTTCCCTCTGATGTATCTTGTTTATTTCAGGGAGTGCAAAATATAGATATATAGATATACTGGGGGGGATGAAAAGGGAGAAGAAAATACAGGAAAACAAACAGCCTACTCTAAAGAGGTGATACACCAAAATAAAGGTTGACCTTCCACATCCACTCTAAGAATTAAGAAAAATACAAATATACTCTACACATCTGGCAGAAGAACCAGGCTATTAAGACTAACAGGGAGGCTATAATGGAAAATACATAATAGAGGTTTACCAAGGTGCTGTGGAATGCACACTTGTAAGCAAATTCCTCTATTTTATCCTTCTCAAATATTGCTCTTCTCCTTTTAGCTACAGAACCAGTGCCTTATAGATGGCTAGTCTATTGGCATTAACTTGTGCAAGCATCAGAGATAATGACTAAACACAAATAATACTCATAACATACACAGACAATCTATCCAAGATGGAGGCAAAAATTGTATTTTATTGATTTAGGTGGAGAATTTGGAGAGCTGTGCTCTTTACAAAATTGGAGAAGATCCTTTAAAATGACCAAGTCTGCATATTTATATGGGAAGAGCCAAGAGGAGTCTCATTGGCCTTTGCTTGCAAGTGGCTGCTTGAGTCTTCATTGGGAAGAGGGAAAAAATTGTAGATGACATCATAAGTTTATTGGGACCATGCTTGCTACCTCATTTTATGTGCAGCCTACTCCTTTGCCCACTGGGCAGGCCTTTTTTTGTGTTCTGTAGGCCTTTTTTGCCACCTGATGTTGTGAGTGGTAATTTTACCGCCCAATGTCGTGGACTACATTCAGAAATTTTGCCGACGTCGATCGATATACTACCATGCATGGCAATTTTGCCAACATTGAGCGAGTTAGCTATCATGCATGATAGTTTTGTCGACATCGGCCAAGTTCACTGCTGGTTTCTTTTTCCCCACCACTGCTATGCACGGCAATTTTGTTGCTTATTAGTTGTGTTGGCGGTCTCTTTTTCCTCGCCCACTGCCGTGTGCAACAATTTTGCCACCCATTACATAAAACTTTGAATTTTTTGCAGGACTTAGATGCATTAGACCATTGACTTGAACTTTTTCCTTTGAACCAAGGTGCTTGAACCTTTCTGTTGAATTGAGCATGAACCTGAAGATGGACTGCAACCCGAAATTGACTGGCCTTTCATAGATTTTGAAGAGGGTGACCAAAATTTTGCTAGAAGGGCAAAATTGGGTCAACAAATTGGTGACTCCCAGGGGAAGCATGCTTGCTATGCTTAGGACCCAATTTCCTTTGAATATCCATTAGGTGTGAAGTCAGATGCAGCTTGAAAGAATTAATAACAGCCTAAAAGATCCCAGGATCAAAAATACAAAATTTACCCCCACATGCAAAGGGAAACACATGAGACTAAAAATAACTAACTGTGTAAACTTCACTTTGGGAAAATAGGAAAAAAAAGGGGAACTATGTCCAGCTGAACCAAAAAATTAGTGGCAATGCTTCAGATGTATCTCATTGACTAGGATACGTAATTCTTCACCATTCAACTTGGAGAGCTGGAACGCGTTATATTGCTTGCACTGAGTAATCATGTAAGGACCACTCCAGAGGGCATCAAATTTTGCATGTTTTTTGGGCTTAGCTCTGTCTTCGTCCCATTTCAAAACAATGTCTCCTTTAGAGAAATCCCTTGACAAAGATTTCTTGTCAAAGAGTCTTTTTATTTGCTGCTGGCGACTAGACATGGCAGCCATGGCATGGTCCCTTATCTCTTGGAACTCCATTAGTTCACACAATCTGACCTCCATGCTGCTTCCTTCTTCTAGTTGCAGCTTATGAGTGAGGTCTAGTGCTGGCAATTCGAGTGAGATGGGAAGCCTTACTTCCCTTCCATACACAAGCGTATATGGAGAATTTTTGATTGCTCTCTTCGGAGTGATTCGATCGGCCCATAGAGCTGTCTTTAACTTGGCATGCCAAGTTCTCTAATTTTCCTCCATAGTCCTCTTTATAATTCTGATCAAATTTTTATTTGTGGACTCAGCCAGCCCATTTCCCTGTGGGTCATAATTTGATAAAGTGCTAAGGTATATACCATACCTCAGTGCCCATTCACTAGTTTTGGTTCCCAAAAAAGCCAAGGCATTGTCTAAAATTATAGTGGTTGGGACCCCAAAACATGTCACTAAGTCCTCATAAAAATCTAGGACTGCACTTTCATTTGCTTCCTTCAAAGCAATGGCTTCCACCCACTTGGTGAAATAATCCATAACAGTTAGGACCCATTTGTGTCTGGCACTGGAGGGAGGATTTATCATCGCTATGAAATCTAGGCTCCACTGCATGAATGGTTGTTCAACTTGAATGGGCTATAGGGGCATGGCAGCCAATCATTGTTTTTTTGTCAAAAAGTGCACACTTATGGCACTTCCTTACCCAGGCATAGGTATCTTTGAAAAGAGTGGGCCAGAAATAGCCAGCTCTCATTATTTTAGCCGTTGTGGTCTTAGGGGCAAAATGGCCACCTACTGGCCCATCGTGGAACTCAGCCAATACCTTATCAGCCTGACTAGGGTCAATGCATCTCAGGAGAACCCTAGAGAGATCCTTCCTAAATAATACTCCATCAATCAAAACATAAGGAAGGGATTGAAGTTTAAAATACCTTCTTCCGGCCCTATCAAGACCTTGTGGACATTCGCCTATAAGAAGGAAGTGCCTCATGCCCAGCATCCAATCTCTTATGATAGTTGGTTCTTCTATAGTGGTTGTGTCATGGATCAACAAGCTGTCTTCACCTTTTTGCCTCAAATTTGCTGCTAGTTATTCACTCAGGCCCCTTCCTCTCACCAACTTGGCAATTTTGATGTCTATGTCATACTCCATCACCTTGGTGATCCATCTTTCTCTTTTCTCATTTAAGTCTCGATTGGTCAAGAAATCCTTGATGCCAGGATGCAGAACCATGGATGGATCTTGCTGTTTGACAACATATATCTAAATTTCTTTAGGCTACGCACTACTGCCAAGACTTGTTTCTCTACATAGGTGTACCTGATTTCAAAGTCCTCTAACCCTTGGCTGAAGAAGGTGAGTGGTTTCTCAAGGTCATCACTACTTTCATGAGCAAGCATAGCATATATTACTTCTCCATTGTTGAACGTATAGAGATTGAGGTCTTTATTGAAGTCAGGGCTGATTAGAGCAGGAGCCTGGGTCAAAGCCTATTTGATGGCTTCAAAGCTATCTTTTCTTGGCATTGTCCATTTGAATTCTTCACCCTTCCTAAGCATAGAGGCTAGGGGTTTAACTATTTTAGCAAAGTTTAGAATGAACCTCCAAATGAAATTTATCTGGCCAAAGAAACTCTGCAGGCCTTTCTTGTGCTTTGGTAGGGACATCTCCATGATGGAGCGGACTCTCTCAGGGTCAATAGACAAACCTTCCTTGGACACAATGTGGCCAAGAAGTTTCCCCTCATGAACAGCAAATACACATTTCTTTGGATTTAGGGAGATGCCAAATTCCCTGCACCTTTCAAAAATCTGCCTAAGATGCTCCATGTGTTGTCCCACCTCCTTGGAGAAAACTGTTATATCATCGAGGTACACCAACACGTTCTTATTTATCAAACCACTGAAAGCCATGTCCATGGCTCGCTGGAAGGTAGCACCAGCATTAGATAGCCCAAAGGGCATCTTCTGGTAAGTGAATGTTCCCCATTTAGTGGTGAAGGCTATTTTGTATTGGTCACAGCCTCGTACCAGAATTTGATTATATCCCGAATAACCATCCAGGAGGGAGAAACATTTGGAACCAGTTACCTTTTGGAGAATCTACTCCATGTTCAGGAGGGGATAATGATCCTTTAAGGAGACTTTATTAAGGTCTCTAAAGTAGATGCACAATCTGATCTCTCCATTTTTATTTCTAATTAAAACCAAATTTGCCAACCATGAGGAATGTTTGATCGGAAATATAATGCCAAACTCAATCAACTTGACCAATTCTTTCTACATAAGGAGTTCAATCATTAGATTAATAGGCCTCTATTTTTGTGTGACTGGTTTTGTACCTTCCTCTAATTCAATGGTGTGTTGGGTGAGTCTTGGATCGAAGCCTTTCAAGTCACTATAATTCCAGGTGAAGACGTTAGTGAACTCCTGACACAGCAGAATGAAAGCTTGCCTTTCTTAAAATGTGTAGACCTTACCAAGTGCTAGCAACTTGTCCTTGAATATTTCAACATTTTCATAATTCTCCTCTCTGGTAGTGATGCATGCTTTGTCATTTCTTAGTTGGTCATCTCTATTGAAAATAATTTCAAGTGTGGCCAGACCCTTAGGGAGTTTATTGTTCTTCAATTGAACAATCTAATTTTCGTATTGCTACTACAATTTCACTTGATTATGGACTGTGAACTCAACTTCTTCCTATAGGAAGAGAGCTACCTATTGGTCACTTTTGAAGACCTACCAATCCGTAACATTGTCCAGAATTGAAGGCCGAACTACCACTTTTAAATGGAATGAACCACAATCCCTGCTTATCTTTTTTGAAACATCAAATTGGGTGCCAATAGCTACCAGCCTATCAGCTTGCTTATTCTATTCCCTAGGAATTGAGGTAATGTTAAGAGCAAGGAAATCTTCCATCAAGTCCCAGACTCTGTGCTTGTAAGACTTCAGCAAGGAGTTCTTGATCAAGTTTAGGCCTCTTATTTGGTTCACAATTAGTTCACTGTCCCCCAAGATTTACAACTTCATGATCCCTCTCTTTCTTGCCCACTCAAGTCCATGAATCAAAGACTCATATTCTGCAACATTACATGTGCAAGAGACCTAGAAATGGAAAGTTAAAAAGTACCTTTCTTTAGAAGGGGAAACTAACATTACCCCACCACCAGTGCCCAGTTTACTTTTGGAACCATCAAAGTATAGCTGCCACAGGCCGAGGTCTTCTTTGTTCTCCTTCATTATATTGGGCATGATGGTGCCTTCTTCATGAAAGCAATAGATGCCAAGGTCTGCCTCTTCAATAAACTTATAAGGATCATGCTCAAAGTTATCGCTTCCCCACTCATCCAAGAGTAGATCTATGACTCCTTCAAGAGTAGAAGATGAAGATCGGTCCGTCTGAGACTCTTCTAGGTTGATGATAGTGTAATTGACATTCACTACCTTAGGTGAATAGGGCTCTAGATGGTCCTTATAGAGTGGCTCAGATTTGATTTTCACCTTGGTCTCGTACTTGGTTTTGAAAACTAGATATGACCAATTCGCTGCTAGATAGCCACCTATCTTAGATGTAAAATCCCTAGACAAATAGATTGCGAAATATGGAGGAACGTCCACTACCACTATATCATGGGGAATCAAGAATGTCAGGCAGGCATGTAATGTTAACTTAATCCCTTCAAGATTTTGACTGTCTTTGCAGGTGTCCCATCTAGTTGCAAGACTCCTTTGTTCATTGCTTCATACTTTAATCCCATCTTATCAACAATGCACTTGGGCATTACTAAAGTGATGGCCCCGCTGTCGATTATGCAATTGTGTACTAAGAAATCCCCTATGATCAAAGATACATAAAAGGGGGGAGTCCTTTCTTCTTTCTTTACCTGATTTGAAGCAAAAGGCTACCCATTCATCATTAGGATGTTATTAGTGTCTGCTGGGATGGCTTGTCGATCTAGCTCATGCAATTCTTTCTTCAATACATCCTTCTGTCATGGAAGAGACAATGAATCCCATAGAGAAATGCTCACATGAAATTTCTTCATTTGATCAACTATATTCACTTGGGGGCTGATTCCCTTCGTGCTTTCCTTTAGGTTGATCCCGACTGGAGCTATAGACTGAGGAGATGGAGGTGCAGACGATTGATCGTAAATTGGGGCCCTTTGAAAAGGGTGTGGTGGAGGGTTCATTGTAGCCTGAGGGGAAGCCTACGCTTCTCCAATTGCTCTTCTTTAAATCTCATATTGGCTATAATGTAATCAACCTAATTGCCTATAGTTCCCCCATAATTAATTGCATAGAGCTCACCCTCTTCGTGATTTATCAGAGTGGAATTCGGCTGAGTTTGATTATTACTCGTGCTGGGTTGAACTAGAAACTCAAAAAATTGGGAATGATTAGCAACCTAATTTTTTGAATTTTGGAAAAAATTCATCATATCATTTGTATGGATAGTTTTCTCTTGACCATGTCCTATGGTCAAATAGCTAGGTTGTTCCTATACAAGGTTATTCTGAGTAGGCACCATGGATTTAGATGATGAAGAGGGCCCTGAGTTATAATTTTGATAAGGCCTGGTCTGAGTGAGCTGACCTTGTCCTTGATTATAGCCTTGAAAAGGGTTCCTAGGTGCTTGACCATAATGTTGATAACCCAAATTTAGCTTGTTATTTTGAGCTTGTTGTCTTTTAAGAGCCACAAGTTCATTTGACATGTTTTGTAATAGGCTTTTAACCTCATTTAGTTCATTTGATGAAACAACAATTGGCTTCTCAATGGTGGGCAGGGGAGTAATGGTGGGAACAATAGTCTGTATAGGGGGCAACATCTCTGGAAAAAGTGGCATGTTAGGCCTAGGAGTGATCTTTCTAGCTTGTACCAAGTAATTCTTAGTTGTTATGGCGATGTCGTAAGTAGCAGGCAATATGTGCCCTCCCATAGATTGGATCATCACAACAATATCACTATTTAATGCTTTTAAATAGTACAAAAAAGCGTAGCTAGGAGTCAGCCTTACCAGGATGGGAATCCTATCCCAAGTCTTTTGAAACCGCATGTTGAAGTCCTGCATATACTCGTGTGGAACTCTCTTTATAGTCCTCAGCTGCTCAACAAGAGAGAGGCTGTCACTTTTCTCCCCAAAACAACTAGTTAAATGGGTGGCCAATTCATTCTAGGAATGTATGGAATTCACAGGGAAGGTTTTGTACCAGTCGAGAGCTTTCCATTTTAGAGACAAAGCTAGCAGTCTGATGGTAATGTTTTCTTCTGTTATATTGTGAATATTGCAAATGTTGGCAATATTCTTGATATGCTCAGCAACTATAATAGGTCCCACTCCATCAAAAGAAGGTACACTTTTTAGAGTTGTTCTTAGAATCAGATCATAGTGTGGGAAGTTTAAGGGGCTCTCACTGTGAAAAGCTGCAAAAGGCAATGCCATGGCTGGAACGGTCTACAACTATGGCTGAGTTGGGTTGGTGTTCCTAGTGACAAGTCTAGGAGGATTTACTAATGGATAAGGGTGAGTTCTTTATAACCTGAGCCTTTTAGCAGAGTTTAAAGGCAACTCAATGAAAACAAAAGGGACCCCCCTTGAAGCTGACCTTGTGGTGACTTTTGGCATAGAGGTTTAAGTGACTGGTCTTAAAACAAAGAACTAAGCTCTTACTAGTGGAGTCACCAGATGTTGGAAATCTTTGAAATGATTGTAGTAGGACCAACATCAATCCTGAAATACTACTGCATTAGAAACTGATAAAAACACAGTCCCATCGGGCATGCCAAAACTGTTGACGACTAGAGATTGCACCCAGTGGCAGGAAAATAGGTTCCTGTCCTCTCCCCGCAACATGGAAACTCCTCTCTCACCTGTGGGATGGTGAAGCAGGAGAGGAGAGTCTCTAGGTATGGGCTAGTTCCCTTTGATGTATCTTGTTTGTTTCAGGGAGTGCAAAATATAGATATATAGATATACTGGGGGGATGAAAAGGGAGAAAAAAATACAGGAAAATAAATAGCCTACTCTAAAGAGGTGATACACCAAAATAAAGGTTGACCTTCCACATCCACTCTCAGAATTAAGAAAAATGCAAATATACTCTACACATCTGGTAGAAGAACCAGGCTGCTAAGACTAACAGGGAGGCTATAATGGAAAATACATAATAGAGGTTTACCAAGGTGCTATGGAATGCACACTTGCAAGCAAATTCCTCTATTCTGTCCTTCTCAAATATTTCTCTTCTCCTTTCAGTTGCAGAACCGGTGCCTTGTAGATGGTTGGTCTGTTGGCATTAACCTGTGCAAGCATCGGAGATAATGACTAAACACAAATAATACTCATAACATACATAGACAATCTATCTAAGATAGAGGCAAAAACTGTATTTTATTGATTTAGGTGGAGAATTTGGAGAGCTGTGCTCTTTACAAAATTGGAGAAGATCCTTTAAAATGACCAAGTTTGCGTATTTATATGGGAAGAGCCAAGAGGAGTCTCATTAGCCTTTGCTTGCAAGTGGCTACTTGAGTCTTCATTGGGAAGAGGGAAAACACTATAGATGACATCATAAGTATATTGGGACCATGCTTGCTACCTCATTTTGTGTGCAACTTGCTCATCTACCCGCTGGGTGGGCTTTTTTCTATGTTCTACAGGCCTTTTTTGCTGCCTGATGTTGTGAGCGGTAATTTTACCACCCAATGTCGTGGACTGCATGCAAAAATTTTGTCGACATCGGCCGATATACTATCGTGCATGGTAGTTTTGCCGACGTCGGCTGAGTTAGCTTCCATGCATGGCAGTTTTACCGACATCAACTGAGTTTGCTGCTAGTTTCTTTTTTGCCACCACTGTTATGCGTGGCAATTTTGCCGCTTACTGCTTGTGTTGGCGGTCTCTTTTTCCCCCACCTGCCACCGTGTGTGGCAATTTTGCCGCCCATTGCATAAAACTTTGAATTTTTTGTGGGACTTAGATGCATTAGACCGTTGACTTGAACCTTTTCCTTTGAACCAAGGCACTTGAACCTTTCTATTGAACTAAGCATGAACCTGAAGATGGACTGCAACCCAAAATTGATTGGCCTTTCATAGCTTTCGAAGAGGGTGACCAAAATTTTTCCAGAGGGGCAAAATTGGGTCAATAGGTCCCTCAGGGGGGATCTTCCACCAAGGAGGAATCTTAGGAGGACTCCCTAGAGGAGGATCCCACCTTGGGGTCCTACCACCCATTTGTGAGCACTCCCCAAGCTAGTATATCTAAAACCTTTGCTAAAGACCTTCCCTTAAAGATATTTATCCCCAAACCCAAGCTAGTCTTCTTAGATGAGGGAAATTCCATAGAGGATTTTAGGAAGGGAAAATTTATTATGTTTAAAGAGCTAAATAATAATAAGGATCAACTGGATAACTCTAATAATAGGTTGTAGGAGGCTAGTCTAACTCTTGATAACCTTAGACAAGATTGGAACACCCTACATAGGTAGGCTAAATCAAATTGTGTAATCCTTTGTTCAATCCACTAATCTTAAACAAACCCCTATCAAATAATTATTGAAGGTCATGGAAACCCCTTGCCTAATTCCCCTAAATTGGCCCCCATTAAAAAGATACCCTTGTAGGTTCAAGTCCATAAGAGGTCATGCATGATTATTCTAATTCCAGGTGATGAAGTAGAAGGAGATGGAAATCATATGATGGAAATGTCCTTCTATATCATACATGGTATTCTAGAGAAGATACCATAGGAGGATAAGGAAGCACTGGAGGGCCCCCCTCTTGATCTTTTATGTTATTATTTTTCCTTGCCTTTAATATGTTATATTTAGCTTTTTTTGTTCATCCATGGATTGGCCTATTTATTTTTGTACAATACTTTCATGGTTCTTGGACCCGTATAAAACTAGGTTATTTACCCACTCAAATAAAAAATAGATAATATCTTATCAAAATATTTCATGCATACTCAAATTGAAATAGACTATTATGAAAATTTGAAAAATTATTGTCAAATAAAGAGTCTAATAAAATAAAGTACCACATTATGCAAAATATCATAGTCATATTGAAATAAATAACTAGTCTAAAAAATGTTTAGTAACATGAATCAACTATTCATGCATTCCTCATTTGAATCTTCTCCATCAAAAACTAAGTCTATCAAAGGTGTACCATGCTAAGTTCAATATTCAATATATTTATGTGGTGATACTAAAAAGTAAATTTTAATCATGCCACCAAGTTCATCATCATCTTCTAGTTTGATATTCTTAATAAAATGATTGACCATAGGCCAAGATGAAGAGTCTATAGTGTATTTATAGCTTAAAGATGGAACATTATTTGGATCACTTAAAGTAGTGTCAAGGTTGTTTTGGGTTACAACATCAAGGGTTTGATTAACTTTAGGATGATCTATTTCAAGGATTTGAGGCATGAAGTCAACATTTTGCATTGTCTCATCATTGTCAATATACATTAGGTGAGAAGAAGTACTTAGAAAGTCATGTCTGATTGAATGAGACTACCAATTAACCATTCAAGATATTAGACAAAATTAATTTTTTTGAGGGTATGAAGTATGAAAAGGTAAGGAATTCAAAACATTCCAAAAATGAAGGTCATTAACATCAAAGTGTATGGATATGTTAGTGTCGTGATTAAAAAGTCACATGAATGAATTAGTGAATCTTCAAACTCAAAAAGGTTTTCCTCGGTAGTTTTTTTCAAGAAGGAAATTTATTATATTGCTATTTATTTCCTATATTCAAATAATTTACTCTTAATTTATGAGATATATTACTTCAACCAAACATTTTGCTTTAAAATTTAAAATGACAAACATATACAATAATATATCTAAATCATTTTCAATCAAACATATGTCTCTATCATTATCAAAATATATTTTTGATAATGAATTAAATATTTTAAAACTCTTTCAATCATTATCTCAATCTCAAAAGAATACAATGAAAATATGATTGAAGGAGTTTCCACAAACATTTGAGATTAAAGCTTATAAAATCTCATTCATGCAAAACTGCCTTAAAATATATTTTAAAAATAATATCATATATCTTGATTAATATCTAATGTAATGAAACCATGTCTATGAATCCACTAAATAAATAAGAAAAATTTAACATAGTGTTGCATCAATCATATATCATTTAATTCACTAAGTTTGAAAACCATGAACCAATCTTCAAAATTCTAAAGCCTTATTGTAATTCTTACCCAAACTAAATGTCAACATCGAATCAAAGAATAAATCCATTTATGAACTATTAAATTTGTGTCAAAGTATTAAATTTTAAATTAAAATCTCAACACATGAAAACATATTTCATCAAATTTGTAAGTATATATATTTTCAAACCTAAACATTATCATGTTTGGAACTGGTTATGAAGAAAAGACAAGACTTCTTGAACATGATAAACTGAAAATATTTTTGTAAATATTTCCTTCACTTAGATTCTTCTTTGAATCCCATTATTGAATATGATAAACTTAAAATATTCACTTATTTAAAATATTAGAGTAGAAACTATTAATATCAAACTAATATTATTCTTCAAACATTATAGATAGATCGATATAAATTTTTGAATGTCCAAAAATAATCTACAATTTTTGAAACATATTATTTTTAAATTAACCCATGTTTTGTCAAGAGTATGTAATAAAAATTAAAAATATTTTCAAATCCATAATTATGCAAAACCCTTATATTTGACAATGATAAAAACTACTGAAATCACTTACACAAAATTATTAAGAGACAAAACCTTACGAGTTCAAGTTTTGAGACAACGATGCACCAAAAACAAACAATAAGTTTAAACCTTAAATATTAACTAACATGCATACATGTTCTCAAAAATTACATATTTTAACAATATTATTAAATAAAAAAGAATCCATTTGTTTTTGTTTAAAAACAAACTACATATTATATCTTCAAAGATATTCATCATAATATCAGTTATCTCGATGACTTAAATCAAAATGAGCAAGTGAAAGATTATTTCAATAACAAGTTTCACCCATACAAAACCATAAAAAAACATGAACATAATTATAGCTTATATTTTATAAAAATAAAAGTGGAACTAGTCACAAACTTGAACACTATACTCAATTGTGTGCCTATAGACCTAAAAAATGTGTCAAGATTGAACAAAACACCAAAAAATGTATTACTAGTTCAAATAAAGAGTGACTAAGTATAGTTTATATTTAAATCTTGATAAATGAAATTCCAAATGAGATTTTTATAATTGCTTTTAATCAATCCCCATTGCACATGCCAAATTTAATGTGAGTTAATCTTGCCAACTAATGTCAATAACTCCAATGTAAACTAAGTCTCTCTAAGTTATTCACCATTTTAGTGACATTCGCACCCCTTGTAAACACATATTACCATTTTTTAAACTATCTTATCTACCCCAAGTTTACCAATTATCATCAATTCATGTATTTATGTGATGTGACTAAAATGAATCTCAAGGATATTAAATAAATATTATTCTCCAATGTATATATCAAGGTTGAATTCAAATTGATTTAATAATGTATTTTTCATATAATGCATATTTTATCAAAATTTATTTTGTATATTTATGTAACTACATATTGAATAATACAAAGAATAGGACCTTAGAAAAGAGTGTTTAATATAGATGAGAATAAAACCTTAGGTTTTAAATATTAGATATAATATAGGGTATAGTTTAGGCTCATCAAAATTTTATTTCAAATGAAAATCAAGACCTTGAAATCAATATCCCAAGATGGTATGTAAATATAGGCTCCATTAGTCCAATTATTAATGGTTATGAATTTACTTACAACATATCAAAATGAATAAATATTGACAAAGAGTATCATTATCAAAACCAATATTTTGAGAGAATTACCAAACATGAAGTAAAAATTGAATCATTTTCATTACTTACAATTTACATTGGCTTCATTTTATCCTTCTATGGATCCATTATTGTTATATGATCCATTTTTATCTAAATACCATCATAATCTGTAATGATTTTTGTTCACTATTATGAGTATCTCTTAATGATCACAATGTAATATTTTAAACATAATTGAATATAATAATCAATCACAATCAAATAATTAAATTACAATCAAGAGTTCAAATCAATTTGGCCCCCACCATGTCATTTTGATAATTATGGTATAAAAAACTATATATGGCATATATTGTAACAATTAATTTTTTTGAATATGGTGATAATTTTTTTAATAACATGCCTTAAATTAGAATTTAAAAAAAAATTATGATATATAACTAATAAGTTGGATTTATCGATCCAAATAGCATTTAAACTTGAAAAATATATTAGGGGTAGGCAAGGTACCCATTACCTAATTTCACTTAAATAAGGAAGTTTTATATCGATACCAATGGTATTATAAATATCATACATAACCCACTTGGGATGATTTTTTCAAACTCTTATTGGTTTCCTTCAGTCTTAATGCATATCATAATTTCATCGGAGACCTGACCAAACTACAAAAAATTGGAATTTTTGGTGGGTATAAAGCTAAATTTTCCATGTTGGTTAACCAAACTAAAGGGTTAAATGATGACATTTTCAATATTTGTTTCATCAGTGGTCTCAAAGATATAATTCACATAGAGTTCAAAATGTTTAAACTTATGATAGAAACATTAGGATTGGCTAGGATTGTCAAATATAAGATCAACTAAAAATTTAGATCTTCCAAATTTAATTATTTTAAGATAATTAATGTTTATGAGTGCACCCATGAGATTAGGTATCCCAAAGTTCAACATTTTAGGAATACTAATGGTGTATCCTAGGGCATATGTTTTAACTATTGGTATCTCTTGTGTAACATGTGTATAATGATTATCAAGGCATTAATTATTACCATAGAGAAATTAATAAGTTATATTTGAAAATAAAAACATACATCATTTATAAACCATAAAATATACACACTATTTTAATTACGTAAGGTGTTAGCCATTAGGTCCCTAGATTTGAGGAGTGAATTAGATAAAAGAAACAAAAAGAGAGGGAAAAAGGCAAGGGAGAAAAGAATATTTCTCTATAAAAATTAACATGCCAAGGATTTAAGGACAATCTATGAGCCTAAACTAGAGTTCACCACTATGTATCAAGTCTTGCATGGGATCAAAATAAACTAAATAGATCAAAGAGTCTAGGGAAGCTATAATGTGCACAATCCCTATAAAAATTATCTAAAAATTTGAACAATTATAAATATTTTTAACCAACACGTCCACACATGATTTTTTAGATAAGCAAGATAAAATTACACATGTTATTTAAGATTTTAAAAAATTCATCCTAACTAAGGACATACATAATACAACTTATATTCATATCATAATCCATAAACACTATCATTCACCACTTCACCATGATAAGATAGGAAGGCTTCCTTAAAAAACACATAATCAACATTTTTACATGTTTATATAATCTCTACATATTATATTAATAAAATTAGATCACAAAAACATGTTACAATGTAGTATATATAGAAGAGATGAGAATTTCCACCTAGGAGCACATAATCTACTCATAGACCTTAAGGCTAAGTTGGTTACAAAAATACATGATTATAAGATTAAAATGGGGGTCTAAATTATGTACACAACATTACCACTTTGAGACCACTTAGATACAAAATCATTGAAGATTAAATAGATCCTACAGGGAAACCACCACCTAGTTGCTTTTGGGTTTTATGTACAACCAAAGCTTGAGAAAATAGATGGGTTTATTATTCTAGATTAGAGAGATTGAATGATGGAATTTTTAAAGTACCTCTCCATGTAATAGTATCCCCTTGTGGGTATTTTAAGGGACCTTTAAATTATTATTGATTGTGTTAACCTTACTGACATTACCCATGGCATGCATGGTCAAGTCCATGATGGCACAACTCCAACCTTATTGAATTTGGTGACCCTATTTTAAAATGATAAAAAACCATTTGAGGTGGACCATAAACCCAATTGGACCTATGATTGTGCCATTAGGGTTAAAAAACATATTAATGTTGACCTCCTTGTAATAGGCCAACATCTTTCATTTATTCTTCTCTAATGGGATAACTATTTCCTTCATGTACTTAATCCACTCTTATAATGATGTCCTCATGTTTCCAAAAAATGTTTGATATAAGTTAAGGTTGACCAATGACATGATATCTATCCAAGAGAACATACCCACTTTGATCACAACTATCATTTCATTGAGTATAGTATCCATTTTGATGATCTAATTTGGGTAAATTTATGTTTTTTAATAAATAACATTACCTTTTGAAAGAGATTCCACCATTTCTTCCAAGGAATGAAAGAGATTAGAGAGTGACCCTTCCACCTTGTCTATCAATTCAACTAGAAAGGTACTCCTTACCTAGGAATCTAATGTTTTTACCTACTCCTTAAATTCTTCCATGATATTTTTTATCATGTCATGGGGAACCCATACCATTGATACGGGGTCCTATACAATGATTTCATTCCTTGTTTTCCTCCTCTTCCAAGTCAAAGAGAATAAGTCCTCTTTAGGTTTCCATATTATAAGGTCCCCTAATTATGTAAAATTGAGTCATTATTTTCTTCATCCTACTTGTATCATTGTCAAACTTGAATTGGATATCATGGTATCTTTTATAAACCATTTTAGGTCTCTATAACTTCTTTTCTTATAGTGAATATAGCCAGTCACCTCCCTAGTTAGGCCAAAGAGATCTTTAAGTGGAATCAATAATGGGTGAATCTATGGAAGTGGATGGTGGAGTAAAAAATGGAGATGGAAAAAATTCAAGAGGGTATTGAATGGGGGTGAAGGATGGATGTGGGGGAGTGGGAGAAAATGTAGGGATGGTGAAATGAGTTTCCCATGGGGTCATGTGAGGTCTTATCTACTCTTGTGTCAAGTGAACTAAAGGTTGAATGACACTAGGGAACTCTTCCATAATCTTTAGTGAAGAGATGGTCCTACTAAATGTAATCCTAGAGGAACCTAAAAATATGAGAGGGAAGCCCATGGGATAGATGTTATTGATGTGGAAAAAGGTTTTTGATAAATATAAGAGGAAATTTTAGGACTTTAAGATGCTAAGGGTATAATAGAGGGCCTAAATGTGAAATATGATAGTGACAAATGGATTCATGGGAATTGGCTTCAATTATGGAGAAACCTTAAGATTAGGGATAGTTTCTTATGTATCATCACTCAAAAGTGGAAATATTTGGATAACTTATGTTGTTTAGCCATGCCTACATTAGACCCTTATAACATTATAAGTTGAAGGATTACAAATGGGAATGGAAATTAAGTTTAATAAGGGATGGGCCATTGGGTCAATAGGCCTACCATGAGCTATAACACTTAAATTTGGGTCAATGGGGACTAAAAACGTGTTGGGAGAAATAGTAGGAGTAAGAACAAAAGGTGAATATAAGTCACATGGGCCACAAGAGATATATGACTAGGGATTATGACACTAAGGAATACATTAATGACACTTAGGGGAATGGGAATAGTAATTGGTAAACTGGGACTTTTTACAATAGTGGGGATTGACACACCAAGGTTTGGAACACTAGAAGTACCAACAATAATAGGGGAGCAAAAATAAGATTGGTTCTAAGTTAAGGTAATATGTTAGACCATTAAATGTGGTATTGACCTTGTAGAGGAATGGATAACTAGTTCAGATGTCATATAATATTGGACCTCTATAGAACTCTTCTATGAATCAGAGCGACTTGATATTGTAATGTTTTATTAAAAGTAGGGGGACTTACCTAGTTTGATTCTCTAGTTAAGGTAGCAATTATTGATGAAGATGTGAAAAACACTAAGAGTATCCCTTGTAATATTATGTCTTTGAGGTTCCTAATTATCATTGGGGTGTCATATGTTGGTTGGGGAGTACTTGGAATCTCCTCTAAGACTTATTTAATTGATTGTTGTTTTTGAGGAGCCTTATTAGCCTCCAACTTCTTAATCACTTCATCATTGAGAATGTTCAAATCATACATATTTTCCTCATGATCCTCAAGATGATATGTGAAGTTTATCCTTTCCCTTAATTCCTCCACATGTTTGTGAACATTCCCATAAGGGTTCCATTGTTAGTCATGAGCAAACACCATATTGAAAGATTATTTTTATGTTCCATGGATATCAAAACCATTAATTTTTTATATGCATGGTGGCCAATGATGAGGTAAATAATGGGTATGCCTTTTTACTCTTAGTAATATAGTGAGTAGCTACCACATTATCATATCGGTAGGTAATTTAATTCTCTACCAAATTTTTAGGCACATAGTAGGGTAGCCTAAAAGGAAAAGCCCAAGTTCCCTCAATTATTATTATTCTGAAAGTGGGATATTACCATTAATCCTTAATGGTTGTAATAAAAGCAATCACATCTTCAAAAATTCTAGGCATAATCCTCTCATTGATAGAAAAGTAATCTGGGGCATAGAAGTGGTTAAAAATATATTAGATGTGGGCCTTGTAATGGTGATTATATAGTTTGGAGTAGAACACATGCATATGTTAGATAGAAGGTGTCCATTGTGGGAAATATGCATTCTTGAAGGGCATAACAACATAGGCTATGTCCATGAAATAGGAAATCATGTATAAATTAAACCTTGTTCTAACCTGATCCACCTATTGATCGATATTGAGAGAGATGAATTCTTCTGGAGATAGGATTTGTTTCCCCCCAAGGATTAGATCAAGAAGACGGACCAAGAATTTGTTTACATACATGATTTCATTTGCCTCAAACAAATAGATGATCAACAACAAGATAACCCTAAATATTTCCTTGAATGTCTTAATCATATATGTGTCAATGTCCTCCTTATTAACCCAATGATAATAGTATTATGGCCAATCCTCTAGGGTTTTTATAACATCATGATTTTTCATTGACTCAAATTTTACGTCTCTATCATAGGAAATGTCAAGATTCAGGAGGTGATAATATTTATTTAAATTAATTCCTAAGATATAAGCTATTTAATCTTTATTATTGTATAGTTTTACCAAATCATTTCTACATGCAAAAAACTTGATTATATTTTAATAGAGGTCACTATAGTGAAATTCTTTTTAGCTTGGTAGTGTATTTATGGAGTCTTGAGTTGAAGATGGATTCTAAGTCATCCAAAACCTCAATTTTATCCTCATTTTCTTCATCATTATTTTATGGTTTGTGCACTTCATCAATTACCTTTAAGACCTCATTGTAGTGTTTATATTTAACAATCCCCTATATGAATGTGGTGTCCCAAAACTCTTGAGTGGGCTTAGGGTTTAAAGATGAGGTGGCCATTGTAGATGTAAAGCTAGGAGAACACTATGAATTAAATTTGAGAAAGATGGGTTATGTAAAAATATACTTCAGGCTCACTTTAGATCTCTTAATACTATGAGTTCTAGTAATTTTAATAACAAGGTTAATAACTATATAATTCATTGATATGGGACCTTATAGCTTTCACATTGAGCTAAAAATAAGGGTGATTGTCATTCACAACATGTGTCTTAAATTGAATTGGTGGCATGGTTCAAATTAGCTACCTTTTATCAACTTCTTATTACTTTAATTTGGTGTTAAATATTTTTAGTGATGTGACCCTTCCAAATGTCAATCTCTAAATTATTTTATTTCCTCAATGATGATACTAAATTGGATTATTATATTGTTAGAGTTTGTTGGGAACATGCCTAAATTCCACTTATGTGGTGTTCAAGAACCCCCTAGAGCCTTCCATGTGTCATTTATCTTACCAAAGTGGACCTCAATGGTACAAAAGATAATTTTGGGTTATATGTATGGACCCTTGGGTATATGGTCCTTTGAGAGTATGGTAGGGACACAGAATAAACTAGTCAATAAATACCTCCAATGCCATACCATTATCTAACATCCCTATAGATATACAAGTGTCATATGTAATTCTTTGATTGGTTGAAGAGTTTGTTAACCAAATTTGACCTTGCATGTCAAATTGGGACACCTATAGCTAAAAAAAAGATTTTTAGATGTTTTAGGGGTATAATATTTTGTCATGGGGCATGTTATAGGTCATTTCATGTCACATTATATTTGGTCTTGGTCATTTTCAATATTTATGTTTTTTTGAGTCATTTTGGGGATCAAAATAGTGTATTAAATGAGTTATACAACCTCCTTAAGAAATGTGAAGGTCTCAAAAGGTGATGTCACACCAAATGTGTCCTAATAAGTCTTAAATAACCATTTATAATTGAAAAGTGGTAGGTTCTTTAGAAGAAAGAATATTTTTCTTGGAAAAAGAAGAGTTTTCTTGAGTTATATAGACTTATACGGCCTCCTACAACTGATGACACTTCAAAAGTGTCCCTTGGTCTTCCATGCACTTTTTACAGTGATTAGTTTGATCAGAAGCTCCAAGAAACTAAGAAAATTTCTTCTCCCTTCTTCCATTAGGCTTGACAAGCAAGAATGGCCCTTAGGTTTTCGGATGGTACAACCAATAGGAGAGGTTTAAATAAAAATGCTCTAGGGAGTATCTTATACACTTATTCAAATTCCATTTGATGTTTGGTTGTAGAGGAATGGTGTCTTGTGATTTATTAAACATTCTTAATAAGTTAACCTATCTAATTTACTTGCTAATTTGTGCATCCTATAGGTTTTTATTTGGTTTGGAAAATTCTATATAAACCAAATATTGATGTTGATTCTAGATGATTTTGGCTCTCTCTTAAAATTCTTTATATGCTTTGTTTCATGTTTCAATTTGATTTGATAGCTCAAATAACTCACTTTGTAAGAAGGTGTTGATAGTGTACTTACACTCTAATTTCACCATTTGTAGAAAGTCTCTTTCTCTTAAATGTATTTAATCTAATTTATCATGGTTTATTACTCACTTAAATGGTCATGGTAACATCCTTATTTCAAAAAATTTAACCTCCAAGGTAAACATCATTGAGGTTGCAGTCCATTGGGTACATAGTCAGCTCTTTACCAATTTCACTTGTAGTCACGTGTATGAAGATGTCTAACATTATCAAGTAGGTGAAGTGAATGTCTCAAAATGATAAATTTTTTGTTATAATATAGAACAAACAAATTGGATCATTCAAATAATGTATAAAGGGACTATTGTAGCCATGAGTAATACTTCTACATAGTCTGCCATGAACACAATCATCTACAGGTGCCATGGAGAGAGAGAGTATCACATTGAAATGAAGCTAAATTGACTCTATCTAAGTCTTCATAGTTGGAGGAGACTAACTTTAATATTTATAATTGGTATAATTATTTTTGAAGGTTCATACACCATGTGTACGATTCATGTTTCTACCTACTACCCTGTCTATAGCTCCATTAGCACCTATAGGAGGGAAAAATACTAAAATGAAGTTAAAGACCTTACATTAAGTTTTTCATGAGTAAGGATTTATGTTTTAAAATCTTAACAAGGTCTAGGAATCAATTGAAGGTCTACACCCCATGTCCACTACCCAACCCATATTTACTCCCTGTATTTTGGAATAACCACCTATAGGTGGCTTAGCAGAGGTTTGATCCTTGGATTCTTAGTGATTATATATATCATGATATACCTATTTAAATGGATATTTTTTCAAATTTAAGTTTAAACTACATTTAAAATGTAAGATGATAGTATTCAGGAATCAAATCCCTAAAAGATGAAAACATAGTACATTGATGTTTTGTTGATATCTTGTAATAGGGTTACTAAAGGATTTGAAGAATTTAGATGTTTATAACTTTCATCCCCCACATAGGAAAAGAGATAGGAAAAATATGGAGGGCATATTGCTTAAGGAGGATGGTTTTTGAGAAGTACAAAGTTACACTTTCATGCTCTGAATTGAGGTAGTGAAACCTACAGTTTTGAGCCCCAAAGAGACTTTCCACCTCAAGGTTGAAATAACAAACCATGTATCTATGATTTAATGGTTTTATATAGTTTAATAAATAATTATTTATCTAATTTTCATTTAAATAAGGTTGTAATTTTGTGCTTTGTCCCCCATGACCACCTATAGGTGTCCCATCATTCAAAATACTCACTTATAGCTAACTATAGGAGCACACAATCCATGATGGACGATTAAAGATGGAAATATAAATGTTTGTTTATGAAATATGATTAAAATTGGTCCATAGGATATAAATTTATATCATGACACATATTTCAAGGTGAAATCAACACTTACAACTTCTACTTATTTTAGTATAGTCTATTGTAGTTGACTATATGCAATAGTAGGTTGAATAATGATGCTTTGGTGTTACTATTTCATAGAATCAAGGTATATGGGTCTAATAAATTATAAAATATATCCAAATAACAATATGGTAAGGTATTTAAACATTTTCCTCAAGCCTAAACATGCATTTTCACCTACAAGTGTGGTACCTTGGATAATAAACATAGTCAAGAGATAGAACTTAGTCTTTAGAGTTCAAGGTATATGAAGGGGTACATGAAAGTATAGTGTGATTAATGGATTGGAGATACATCCATTATGATTATATAATATTCAATAGGCTCTTTCATATGAAAAACAAGTAGAGAGAGGACCCCATGATGCAACACACAATTTATATGAGAACCCTACATATACAGTTTATCTTCAATTTTGAGGAGTTGAGGGTAAAATGACCTGATAAAAGTCTAAAAATTGGTAAAAATAATATATATAACTTGCATAATCTCCTAAAATATTATTTTAATCTAATAAAATAGGATAAGTTCCCTCTATTTTGTCTCAGATAGAGAGTACTCCCCTTATGCATAAACCCTACAGTTTTTGAAAATGGAAATGATCAAGTGAGTTAGGGTCTAGTTGAACCTTGTAATTATGTGAGGAAGGTTTAATGACATATACACCAACATGATAAACCTATCATAAAAGGAGTAAATTTGACAAGGTGGTCTAGACCATAAAGGTTATAGTCAAGCCTATCAAGTAGTATTTTGTCCTAGTGTGCAAATGAGAAGTCACTTAAACTTATAGCCTTAGATATGAATTATAACCTATTGGATCATGTATATGGGGGAAAATTATATGTGTACAATATATTAGAATGTATGGAATTCATAGCTAAATCTACTTTTGGCTTAGAGACAGTCCAAACCTACAAGAAATGGAGAAAAGAGCTCGATATGGAAACTTTGAACACTCCCATCTTACCCAAAGATTTTAATGGAAATAGAAGGAGTTTTTAGATTTTAAAAAGGGTTATAAACATTAATAATGTGAAATTGGTTTGTGATTCCAACATCCCATCTACATGAACAAAGCTTAAGAGCCCAAAGTACTCAAAACCCTCACAAACCCTAGTTAATGACTTGATCGAGAAAATAAGGTTGGAGGGATAGCTAGATAAGATGGAATGGGAATGAAAATGATTGAAACATATAGGATACTCTCAAATGAACCTTCCCATCCACTTTTTCATACCTAAATAGATAGGGTACAAAATTGCTTTTCTTTACTATTTTGTCCATTATACAGGTTCTAAGAGGTTTCAAGAGATGAAATAAACTTTGGGAGCAAGCTAGAGAATTAATTTAACTCCTCACATCCATTTAATACTTCATAAAAACTCCTAATTGTGCCTCATAGAGATCTCATCTCAACTATTCTAAATTGGCACAGTGAATATGATGGTGAGAAGTGTGAGAATTTCAATTGGATGGATTTTTAATGTCTACCTAAGTATTATAAGGCCATGGAAGGTATTTCCAAGTCTCATCAACTCAATTTCATATATTTTCATGGAAAAATGAAGCTAATTTTGAGGCCAAGTGTGATGGGTGATTGAAAAAGGAGTTTCTTTGACTATATGTAGTGATGGCTCACTTCTAGGAGATTATAGATGATTAAGAATGAAACCAATACATGAGAAATCATGTATAAAACCCTTTCCTCTCATTCTAATAATTATACCTATCCCTTGTTAGTTTTGGGACGTTCCAATAGGGGTGAATATTGAAGGTAGTTTTTGAGCTAGTATAAGGAATTTCATGCCATATTTCAAGAGTTTCATGACTTGGGGTGACACTTGTGCTTCTTAACATTGCATTATCAATTTCACATTTCCTTATCATGCACATGTAACTCTTTTCTCAACATGATAAGTGTCTTTATGACCTTTGGACTTCTTTCTTCTCTTCTCTCTCTCAAGTTCTATAGAACTAGCCATTTTGGCCTTTGTAAAATATGCTCCACCTAAGTATAGAGAATCCCTACTCATTTGCATACCATAAGATCAATAAAGTCTTCTAATTTTACCTCTTATATTACTATTCATAGTATGTTCACTTGAATGATTGATCTTTCTTAGTGATTAATATTGTTTCCTTAGAATTGTTGTCTCATTCTCACACCTACTTTTAGATTGAAATATTCTTATTGTAGGTCATGTGAAGTGTTATATGTAGTGTCAAGGTTTAGTGAGTTAGTCTATTTAAATAGTGCCATTCTAGGCCTCTTGTGTAGTCCTTCTAGCCTAAAATTTCATCACAACCTCATAATGAAATACTAATGTGAGAAGATTCAGATTATAGATGTGTATACCTAATTAGCCTTTTGGTCTCATGTGTGACATGCAGTTGGTTGGTAGTCATCAATCAACTTGGTGTATCACCTTTTTTAAGATAGTTTGATTTCATTTTTCTCTCCCTTTTCCTTAGAAGTATAGTTTTATTATTGATCTATAAGTGGTACATCAAGGGAGCTATCCCTATCTATAGATTTACCTAACTCTTAGGCTACCCATAGCCTAGATGTGTTTAATTATGCCACTTAGTTGAGGAGAGCTGAATCTTCTCCTCCAAGCATGAAAATCCAAGTGATAATAGAGTATCGAGGTCATACTATTTTTGATATAAAATAGTCCCCTAGAGTACATCTTGAAATATGGCCAAAACTGATTGGATGGTGCCTCTTGTGCCATATCTTTCTACTATTTCATCAAGTGCTACCATATGTTATATAGATTCCTCTAATTAGCCCATGGGTCCCATCACCATACAAATTTATATTGGGTGTTGTATACCTTAGATATTAAGACATGATAGGTGTAAAATGGTTATTAGTTGATATGTTTTGCATCATAATAATTTACTATCATCCCAAGAGATACACATAACACTATGCTCTAGGTGTATAATGGACAAGTGGCAGTTTATGATTATATGAAGCCTCTTGAGATCATACAATTATCTAAAACATCATGGGACTCTAGGACCTAAATTTTTTAAAAAGATACTAATTTAATTAAGGAATTTTAGAGATTAAAAACACTTACATGTCTCAAAATATATCTAGGAAGTGATATGAAATACTTTGGGAATGTCGCTTTGCGACTTCAAGAGGTGCAGGACTTGCCATTTCACTAATAACTTATTCAAAGGAAATGTTAGTTCCTTAAAAACTTAGTATATAGCTTAGAAATCATGAATGAGATTAAATTTAAATATATAATAAAATAGACCAATAAAACAAATCACATAGAAAAGTATTAACAAAATGGACCTTAAAATAAATTATGAAACACATGGATTAGGATTGATTAAGAACTAATTCATCAATATCAAGATCGCTCTTTAAAATACTAAATCATGGACTAAAGGTCTTGATTTTGAATTTATCATAATTTTTTGGTGCCTAAATAGGTCTCATTTTATTCCATGAAAAAGGACATGGTGGTCACAACAAATGGTGACTATGCATGGAAAACACTGCCCCAATGTTTAAAACTCAAACTTTCTGGTTCTAGTTTTGATGAATCAGATAAATCATGAGAAAAATTCATAATACAAAAGAAAAATAAAATATTATATTTTTATTTATCAAATAACATACTAAGTTTTAATCCTTCTAAGAATTTAACTTGTGTGTAAAAGTGATGTGTGTGTGTGTGTGTGGGTATTGAATTTTATTCATATTAGCTAAGGGGGAAATGGTTTGGGCATTAATCTATTTCCAGTCAGACATCAATAACCTTGGTATAGATACCTTTGGTTCCACTCTAGGCCTTGATCCATTACCAGCCAGGATGGAAAGCTTGTGAATGAATTTGATTGAATCACCCTTTCTTATAAAATGACTTGTGAGTTTATTGAATCATTCAAATTTTCTTCCATATTTTAGATTTATTTTATTTTACCTATTAGGGTTAATATCTAGTATATCTAAGGTACTTGGGTAGTTTATAGTTTCTTCTCATTAAATATTACTCCTTTGTTGCTACCATAAGTCTCAAGGTGGCTTCTTGATGTGTTTAAAGTGAAACATTGACATCTTATCATTAAGAAAGTTATTCTTAATTTTTATGTTAAATATTGAAACAATTACTCCATCCATAATTGGTATTATTAAATCATATGTCATGCTATCTTGATGTCTATAGTAAAATTAGACTTTTGTAGTCCTCAATTCTTGAACCATGAATTCAACATTTTGCCATTTATTTGTAGGAACTATTTGGGGGACCCAATGTCCAATAAAAAATTTGGGTGACTAATTTGAAATGGTATTTCAAGAGGTCACTCAAAGAAAACATATGAATCAAATTAAAGGACATGACAAATAGGAAAATTAAAGCAAAAGAAAATAAAGTGACAAACATAAAGTGAGCAAATAAACAAATAGAAAGAAAAATATTCTAAGACTATGATAAACCTACACTAATCCTAAAATAAATATTATAGTATTTATGAGATATTTATGGTTGTCTTAATTGATAATTAATTATTTAATAACATTCCATTCAAAGGAAAAAATAAGTCATTTCCTTGTAGATCTTTCAGTCTTGTTGCCAGCTCAACACACCCTAATTCTTCCAAGAATTAGGGAACCTATTTTTTGATTTTTTAGCCACTCATACTTGTGCTCATGGATCTTTGGTATCAACACTCCCAAGTTTACTTAGTGATTTTTCACAATTTTCATGATAAATTGGGACTCACAACCATCACCATTAGAAAGGCCACATCTATGCAAGAAAATTTTATGTAAGGCACTTAACGTTAAAATGGAGTTTTGACATCCCAATATACATTTAAAACCTTGATTTCCTTGCTCTCTTTGCCTAATCTAGGAGGTCATATTGGTTTCCATGCCATTATGGCTCACAAAAACTATCCCATTATGATGACCAAGTCTAAATGGTAAACTTTCATATATAACATTTGAACCCAAAGTGGAGTCTTATTGTACTTATCCACGCTTGGTAATCTCTCTCTTTGTCTCTCTTAGATCCCAAAAGATGTTTTCCCATATCAAATACCAATCTCATGCAAATAATTTTAATATTTTACACAGTGTCAAAACACATTTTCAAAGCATTTATTGCACTTACAAAGTCTCATCAAAATCTTGTCATGATCCATAATTAGGTCTATGTAACATTTTTTGGCCTAATTTTAGTTCTAATCGGGTCTTTTGGTGTCAAATTTTCCTTATTTAAATTTGGTTAAGGCTCATAAACCTAAATAGGCTTCTAAATCTTGATTAGGTCTAGGGTGAATCTAGTATGAAATCCTTTGTTAACTAGAATAATTTACATAAATAGGTTTGAGTAAGTGTTATTGGTATTTTTTTTTCTATTCAAGATTTTTTTAGTGATTATATGGGAAGGTTCTTAATTCATCTTTTTGCTATTTAGAATATTTTCCCTACCTAGATCTAGTAGTTGTTGAGCTCATTCCCATAGTTGTAATTGGGATTCATTCCTTTTATTAGGTCTTGTGGTAGTCATTGTGTAAGTGTAGCTCTATCTAGGGATTTTTTTATTAATTAGGTCATTAGGTTTTAGTAGGTAGTCTTTAGTTGTAATTGGGTATGGTAACTCTAATTAGGTTAGGGGAAATCACCTAGTGGGTGAACACAACCCCAATTAGATATATAGGGACCCTCCACTATGAACACAATGTTTCATAGGTTTGAAACCTTAATTATAGTGGGAAGGCATATAGGAAATTAAAAAAATGATAAATAGATGTCCAAGAACTAATTATGTCTTTAGAACTCTTTAACATCTATTACAGTTCTATTCAAAGATAAAGATCTGATTAGGTCTTGAAGAGGTTAAAAGGTGTCCCTAGTTTTATTGAAGATTTCAAATCCTAATTAGGACTCAGGGTTATAATTTTTTAGTGAAAATTTTAAAATGCTTAAAAATTTATTTAGGTCTGGGAGGGCCATTTTTAAGCTTGAGTTAGGTTTTTGGCATAACTTATACATCTAGAATCAGTTTTCAAAACTATTTTCTTTACCAGAAAGGTGATTCCATCTAGTATGCAAAGATACCTTCAATTTTTACCTATTTTACCTAGTTTAAAACCTATTAATGTTTTTGTAACACATTTTACTATTTTGGTTTTAGTTGCAAATATTTGACTTGTTTCCCATGAATAGTGAAAGCAGTAGGATTTGGATGAAAATGAGGAAAGGAGTAGTTGGACATTGATGATGGTTGTTGGATGTTGTGTAGGAAAATTCATCCCATTCAAGGGCCATTATATATATATATATATATATGGATTTATTTTAATTACCAAAGGGTTGGCTCCTTGTTGCTCCAAAACACATTGAACTAGCCAATTTGCATTTTTTTCTCCCTCTTCTTATTTCTTTGGGGAGATGTTCCTGAATTTTATACTCAAGTGATCGATAATAAAATTTATTTTTACTTTCAAGAGATAATTATTCAATATAAGAGATGTAGAATATTTGTTTTTCATTTACTTACATATGTAATATGGTGGTAGTGTTTTATTTTCTTTTGGCTCTTTGATCCTCAGACTCCAGCATTGATTCTCATTATGGTTGTACAAATGTTGGATGGACAAGGGATCAATTTTTTTTTATACTTGATCATGTGAGTAAATATTTAGATACATTTTGATAGGCTTTTATTTCCTTTCCCCTCTCTTTTGATATTTTTTAATCAGTTGTTAGATTAGGGTTTGAATGCAATCACCTATTATTATTTTATCTTGATTATAATATTTCCTCCATTAATACAAATGTATTATTGAATGCCTATTTAATAGAATGAACAAAAACCAAAATCATCCATAAAATCATTTAATTAAAACCTAAAATGCTAGTTTTAAATAGATGGGCAAATCAAAAATGCAAAAAACCCACATGAGTGAAATAAAAAATCTTACATTCCCTCTAAAACTATTATAAGACCAAAATAGCATTAAATATAAGTTTGAATATTCCCATCTAGTAAATTTCCATTTACTAGAATATATCACAACAAATGAATGAGTGAAAAAAGTACATTATGATTTGGTAGATAAATATCTTGGTGAGACCACCTCATAGGACTCCTTTTTAGGAGAGGATAAATGAGATTCACTTCCATGAAAGCCTAGCGTAAGTCATGCCGAATGACACATCAAACATTTTTGAACTATAAGGAAGGCTTACTAGGACTATTTCATAATTTATCTTTCATTTTGGTCTTTTAATCCACATTTATCCTTTTCCCAACCTGTTGCATGTTTGAGATGCACATCAATAGGCTAACACTAGATGGGCTTGAATTTGAAATTAAAATAAAAATTTCAAACTTTGACAACTTTAGAGGCTTTTCCTAATGTGATATTCCTAGTTCTAAGATAGTTAAATTAAATTTTAGACCCACCTATGTATTTTTATTAACTAGGTGGAGGTGATTGCCTTGTTAACATTTCAAGGCCCACTCATGACTTGCCCAAAGATCTTGATAAATTTTATAAAAAATGTACATATGGTGGGATTTGAATGGAAAATTAACACATTCAGGCATTCAAGGATGCCATAACTAGGACTCAAATCTAGGATTAATATGTTGCTCACCATTTATTTCCCTATTCTCTAGATAAGGAAGCATACAACTGGTATCTTGACATACCAGATAGATGCATCACCTTTTAGGCAATCTTTGAAAACTTGTTTACTAACCATTCTAGTGTGCCCATCAACCCCATTTCCTTGTAATACCAATTTACTACAACCCATATGGATAAAAATGAATCTATTAGTGTATTCAATATTTATTTTCATGAGTTATATAAGAGGTTTAAAGACTCATTCCTTCAAATGGAAGTGGTTTCTATTGAATTTTACCTTAAAATGTTTGATCCATTGACTATGATATTTATCAAAAGACTTTGTCCACTCTTACATATTTAACATTTACTTGCTAAGAATATTTCATAATAGAAAAATAATCAATGCCACATGGATATTATGTAGACCTATTTTATTTTCTATGACAACTAGGTATTTACACCCAAAATACTTTGACTTACTTGCCTATAAGTTAGACCATGGTCTATTTGTACCTTATAATGAAACATTACCTCAAGATTATGAATAATCAAATCTCCCCATCGAAAATGAAAACCATATCTAAATTTAATGTGTATAATCATGTCAATTTAGTATTTAGGCAATGTGATATTTTGACTTGTTTTAGTGATCAAGCATCTCTCAGTGCTTTTGCTAATCAAGTGGCATTTGTTGAAAGAAATGATCAACAAGAGATGCTTAAACTAGTATATGAGACTACATTCCAAATTTTAAAATTTGGTATCTATGGATATGAAAGTGAGATGAATGTAAAAATGGTCCTATTGAACAATAATGTACTATTCTACAAGCAAGAATTGGTCTTTGGGAGTTGCAATGAAGATGAGTCTGATGATGAAATGGTAGTGGTTGTTTCAATTGACCTAATGGCTAAAAATTAAAATAATAGTGATATTCCTATTATCAATGAAATTTACACCCTTTTTTAGTTAGATCAATCCTTCCAAAGTTGATGTAACATATAAATACCTCAAGGTTGTGGTTAACCTATTAGAGAGGTGAATCTCTAGGTTAAAGGGCTAGCTCCCCTTGATGAATCACTTAGGCTCAAACATTAATCTAACATTTGATAGGAAAAGGGAGATAATACTACTCTAATGGAGGTAATGCACCAAATATATTTGATCATTACCAACCAACTATAATTTTACTTCATATAAGAGACTAATCTACACGTGACACTAATCCAAATTTGCCTCTCCACATCAATTTTTCTCATGAAGGTTTGTGAAGAAAGCTTGAGCTATGAGTATTCAATAGGTCATGACATGACACTAATGAAAATATAACTCACTAAACCCCTAAAAAATCTATTTGAACACTTCAAGAGACCTACAAAAAGGATTATAAATTTAACATGAATGTTAAAAAAGGACAAGCAAGTTAAGGGAGAAAAACTATCACTTAACAATATCAACTAATCAAGCATGAATATTGAAACCAATCCATGGAGAAGGTAAAAATAGGTTATTATCCATTGATCAAAGGATAAAAATGGGTAGGGCTTTTCCATACCTAGGTGGAGGATACCAACTTAGCCAATTAAGTCTCAATATATAGATAAAGTGAGAGGAGAGAGAGAGAGAGAGAGAGAGAGAGAGAGAGAGAGAGAGAGAGAGAGAGAGAGAGAGAGAGAGAGAGAGAGAGAGACAAGTGTCCAAAGGAGTTAAAAAAATAAAATGAGTTTGAAATTTTCCCATAAAGTAATTAAATATAAGTGTTAGTCTTTTTAATATGCTCTTGTACTTCAAGTGGCATGGAAGTTTCAAACTTTATTTGACACCTTGCCTAGCTCACCAAAGTTGCCTTTTATTTTGGCTTATGGAATGGAAAGTGGCCTTATTCATGGTCAGATCATGTTGATTTACTTATTTTATCCTCTCTTGACACTATTCAATTGATATTTTTAGGTTGCCTTTGACACATCACTTCATTCTCTTGCTAGGTGTCAAGAAGTCTCTTCATCTCACTAAGCCAATCCTGCTTACAAGTGTCAAAACTTGAAGTCATCTCCAACTCATTCTCTCTCCATTTATGTACTATTAAACTCATATAATACCTTTAAAAACTCATTTTGAAGTCTCAAACTACCCTCAAGAACTCATTTTTCACCAAAATCTCCATTTTGGCCTCATTCTTTGTAGCCCTAAAATCATGTAAACCTCCTTATATAGATGTATAGAAATGGTACTAGGAAAATGAATTCATATTTTAGAACCTAATATGGATTTACAACTCCATGCCAAGTTTTAGGTCTTGAGAGTGAGTGGAAGTGCCCTTTTCATCTATTTATCTCTCCTAACTAGGTCTCAATTGGGCCTCCCTACCTAGAGACTAAATTTTGGCTCCACATGATTTCCACATATGTTAAACCTAAAATAAACATTTGATTAAATTTTATAACCCCCATAAAGATTATCCATGTCAATTTTTAACTTTGGACACCTTTTAGGAACCTCCCAAGTAGTTTAAAATAGTCCTTTTTGGCCTATTTTGTATAATGTTGTACCTAAAAGAACTAAATAATGGCATGGGGTTATTTTTAGGATAGTTATAGACACTATATAGGTCATATAATTCATCTAGAGGCATTATAATTATTTTCTCTCATTAGATTAGATTTCATCTTTTAGGCAGTCTGACGGTGTCTTAAGGTCTTAACAATGATTCATATAGTATGATCTACAAACTTAAGAATCAATGCCTAAATATGAATTTTTATGAACCTATTTAACACCTCCAAACTCATTTTACTACCATGCACTGTCATGGAATAACCAAGTAGAAGATAGTGGCACTTGGCTGGTTGAGTGTGCACTTGTAAGGTCAAGAGAGAGAGAGATTCGTAAAAGGAGTAAAAATGCTTGTTTTAGGTTAGAAACACCTTAATTAGGTCTACACTATATCTCTTGACTTGTTCCAATTTTATTCTCACCATCTTCCTCCATTAGGTCTAATACACCCTCTTTAGTCCATGACTAGGGTTCTTAAGCAAGACAAGGTAGGAAATCCTATTGATTGTGTTTTATATTTTTGCCCTTACTAAGTGATTATAAAATTCATGGAATGCTTTTATATACTCTTTACCATATCCTAAAGGTCCTCAAATTCTCAATTCAACTCTAACCAACCACTTTCTTATGACTTCCCTTGTAGGTTTATGTATGTAATCAGGCCTAAATGGAATTTATAGTATTTGCTTTACTTTAGGTGAATTTGAGGGATTTATGGAGTTATCCTATTACCATGAAATCATATTAAAATATTTTAATTTCCCTAAATCCTACTACAAACATTTAAACCTCTCAAACAATCAAATACTTCTCTTGAAATAAGTAGGCATGTATCTTGCATTAGTTGAGTAGGTAGGGTTTACATTGATCTCTATCTATCCCTCTTGCTCTGTACCTTCTTTAGGTCTGACTACCCTCAAATTTTTTGAGCACTTATCTATCCATTCATCTAAGTTAAACCCCAATTATTTTCATGAACTCTACCCTTCTCTAAAGGTGGTTATAGGTATTAAATGGAGAAAGGTTTGTGCATGTGGTTTTGAGTTTGGACTTCTCAAGGCATTATGACACTTTAAAGCATTCAAAATTCATTGAAATAAATATCTCATTTCCTCATCGGGTTAATTGGCCCTTTTCATGGCATTTCACAAACCTCTATCTTCTTTGTCTCCATACATAGACCTATATAGAAGCATATGATTTTAAACTTTGTCTTATCTAGCCCTCATTAGCTCTCAAAACCTTAGATGATTTCATGAGTATGTGAATTTATTAGTAAAATTTAATTATTCATGGAGTGATGTTTGTAACCAACTCTTTTTATCATAACAAATTATTTTGTTTAAAAGAGGACCTACAGGCCTGTAACCTGTAGGTCTCTTTCTTGCTTATATGGACTTGTTGAAATAGACCTTGGGTCCTTTGCTTAGAATTTATAATCAAATTCATGCCAATTATTATTCCATTCTCTCATTAAGAGTATATAATTACTGACCAATCATTATATCATCTCAAAATTTGAATTATGGTCCATACAAGCCTATGTATTAGTCAACTCAAGGCTTTGGAAGTTTGTGCATAGAGTTCAGGTTTCTTCATCATGTTTTGGTATTTTAAAGGTGGCAGTGAGGGGTCAGTACATTTAAAATGAGTGTCTATAAGTATATTTCAACTTCAACATTATCAAATCACCTTCAATTATGGCTAGATCGATGAGTATTCACCTTCAGGTCTATAGTGAGTAAAATGAGGTTGTTTAAACCATATTAAAGAGTGCCTTTTATGAGGTCTATTTTGACCTTTTCCACATCCTTAGATCATTATTCAATTTTTTTTTGAGATAAATACCTTCAAACCACCTTGAAAATGTAAACAATACCTTTCAACTATTGTTACACAAGGAACTCCATATGCATAGTCTTCAAGATAGGAGCAGACAATACTCAAGTGATTGGATAATATTGACTAAAGGTAAAATATGGATAAACATGTTAAATAAACAATTAATGCAAGTGAACCCTTTATAAATCTTGAAATAATGGAGAACATTGACAATCACTTTCACACTATGTAGAAGAGTAACTTTCTTGCTTGACCAGTGTAGATATGGGCAAGATAATGATGAAGGATGATAATAGGATATATGTGTATACCTATAAGAACATATTAACTATTCACCTTACCTCCATGAATTTATACCTGACTCTATACTACCTAAAAATTGAGATAATGGGGTTTTGAGCCTTCAAAAAGTAGTTTATCTCCTTAGTGATTGTTCATAATTATTAAGAGCTCAATCTAATGACTAATTCCACTAATTGGAATCCAATAGGCATCCTCAACTTTTTCCAATTTATTAGCCTCCAAGTCTACATGTATGGCTTGTACAATGCATTTTAAAATGACCTTCATGAGCTTGTGAAGGGAGAGATGGAGGAGAGAGAAATTTTAATGAATCTTTTGGACTTGAAACTTAATCCAAAGATATAATATGACTTGTGGAAGATTAATGGGCATTCTAAAACAATTTTCACCTAGAATACAAGTTCACAAGTTTCTACAAGTGCCCAAACTCCTCTCTATGGTGTTAAAACTCAAGATTCTAACATCTTATTGACTTGATGATAGGTTTGGTAGTTATGTAACTAATCCAAGTTACTTATAAAGTGTTTTTTATGGAATATTGTCATTTTAATCTTTAAAATTCATCAAAGTTATCAAAATCACCCTTTTTCTTCATTAGGCTTACCTTAAACTCTATATAAGAAATTTAAAGTTTCCAAATCAACATGAAATGTTATAAAAAAGTGATTAAGACATAAAATGACCTTGATAACTCTTAAAAACCTATGGCAATTCTTGATTAATTCTCATCACTCCATGACAAGACTAGATGACTACAAGACCATTATAGGACTTTACCTTAATTTCTCCAAATAAACCTTAAACAACGTTAATAAGGATTTACGAAGACTCTTTGAAGGTTATATAAGGCATGAAAAGACCTTGAACTAGGTTATCAAGACATGAAAAAAAATCACTTATAAGGGTTCAAATTTTGACCTTCGAGTTCAAAATTGGTCAATAAATTAGAAATTTATGGGGGTAGCATGCCTACTATGCTAAATAGACAAGTAGCCTTGTCCTTACATTCAGAAATGGAGTCACATGAACATACCTTGACCATGATAAGATAAACTGATAAACTTGCTTGCTAAGAACCTTACATTCCTCATCCATAATCTAATTTGGTCTCTTAGAGGTGATTGCTTCTCAAAACAGTCATACACTTTGAACATATGAAAATAGATCTACCACATGTCCTTTAAATTTTCTTGAAACTATTCATGAGACTCAACAAACTCAATTAATATGATGTTCCTCTCAAAATCCTTTTCTTCCATGTCTTGATCAACTTCTTCACTAGACAAGGTAGCAATCTTGGCACTCTCTTCATGAGGAGATGCAACCTCATCAAGATCATCTCTTTATTCATTCAATAAGATTGATTTATATTTGCCTTTACTAAAGGGGGTACCAATGGTGAATTATTCAATATAGACACTTGAATCATCTTCATCTATTGCAACTATAGCTTGATCCTTTTCACTTACCTCCCATAAGACAAGTTCCTCTTCAAGAAGGGATGTACTGGGAGGGTGATGAGTAAGTTCATGAGTTGGAGAGGGAATATGAGGTGTGGTGGATACCTGAAGGAACTCTTAGAGAGATATAAAATTGATTTTGGAAAAAGAAGGGACATTCTCTTCAACAAACACCTCATCTTTCTCATGGTCTTCTTGAGGCTCTTCAATAAATGCAACTTTATCTTCAACTTTCTCAATTAGAGTCTCATTCTTATTTTGAAAACATTATTCGATAAACCTCCTATAGACATCCAAATCCTATCACCATTGTGTTGGAATTGTCAATCTTACTTGAAATTCTATGATAATGCATAATTTGGGCCAAAATCACTAAAACACAATAAATGGTTTGATCTTGTCATATACAAGTGTCAATTTAGGCTAATGTATCCCTAAATGGGACAATGCATTTTATGTGATTGTTAACTTTTCTCAAATCATTTTGAGTTAAAATGACAAAAATGCAATTTGATGTTGTAAACCACTAAATTCTTCTAATTCAGAGGCACACAACACATGAATGTGTTATTTCATGTTGACAATGCTCTAAATAGGGTATTGGTCCATAACCAACTGATACCTTATTATAATTAAACTCTATTAAAATTATGACTCAATAACTTGACATTTCAACCAATTTAATTAAATGGGAAACTAATTTTCAAATAATTGTAAAAATTTTCATTAACCTTACATAAGCAAATTAATCTAAATTAAGGGCTTAAGTGGAAAGTCCATGGAATATATTGAAGATTTATTAATCAAAAAATCATTTCTAATATCTTCATCATCTAGTGACATCATCAGTGGGGTGACATCTATAAGCCATAAATGGAACACATATCTAGTTTAAGTCCTCCCATGCCTCATTAATGCCCCTTTATTCCAAATATTAATGAAGGTATTTATGGATTGAACCTCCAAAATTGAATTGATTCATGACCACACATATTGATCTCAAGATGGATAATCATAATTGATTTTGATCATTTCCAAAAAACTATAAATACAAGGGTCTTAATTCATCTTTTAAAGCTTATTTAGTGTAAACTTATTATACATATTTCTCTTCATAATCTCCTTTTCTGTAGTGTTAGTATGCTTAGTTTGTAATAGGATATCTTCAACTATTGACATACATTTGATCAATTTCAGGAGCCTAGTTTCATTGGTGAATTGAGAGATGATAGAGTAGCAAGCCACTTATCTTTGATAAATACTTGGAGAACCAAATTGGGGGAAAATCATATTTTTGAGCTACATTTGGAGGAGGGATGATCTTAGGAAGGTTTGATGTTATATTCCTTATTTCAATAGCTCTTAGTTTTCATTTGCAAAACTCCTTGAGGGATTTAGATTTTTGATTTATGTTCTTTATGCTTATTTTGAGTTTTCATTACTAAAGCATGATCTAACTCACTTTGGATTCCTACTCTACATCTTGACATGCCCAGTGGGACCATGCATCCCATACAAGCAAAGAAACTAATTTTCAACTATTAGATCTTATAATGAATTCTTAAAAATCCCTAAAATCAAGTTCTTCCTTTATTTTTCACATTTTTTAATTCTTTTTGAAGCACATAGTTTACATAGTGACCGACATTAGTTTACTCTGACCGATGTTGATCCTATTTTAATCAGCATTGGTCCCTATGTGAAGGGTAGAACATGGTAGAAGATAGATTTTTGGATTTATTTTGAATTTTTTAGTTATTATTATATATTTTTTAAACTTAGAAACTTTCTATCTGGTTATTTTCCTACATAATCTAGAGAGTTTTTCTATTTTTATGCTTGTTTATGCTAACAATGTTTTTAAAAATCACTGTGTTTTTATTGCATTTTTATAAGAAATAGGTGTCAATTCTAAGTCAAATGGAATCGATTCTCTATGAACTAACCAAAACCAGTCTCTTTTAACCAATATCAATCCCTGTATGGACCGATGTCAGTCTCTTTAACAAAAAATAGAGAACTGAGAGCAAGTTTTAAAATCTTGTTTTCTCATTTACATTTGGAATTCAAGGCATATTTAAACCCTCTAAAAATTTAAAGACACAAGTTAGAGAAAGGCATAAATTTTAAAATGGTTAAGTCTTTAATAATTTAATTTGGTGATTAAAAGGAATCTAGGGGTTTTATGCTTAGTTTTATTGTGAAGATTTTTATAAAGTTTTTCAACTAAGGCTAAGGGGCCAAATTTCATAAAAGACTTAACTTTGGTGCATTAAAACAAACATTCACACTTATATTATAACACTTAAGAGTGTTTTTATTTTATGCTAGATATTTCAAAATTGTTTGTTTTTCATAAAATTAAGGATGTGTGTATGCTCTCCCCTATCCCCTTTAGGGAACTTGGGTGATAAAAAGTGCTCATTTTTTCATTTTTTCCTTGTCTAAAGGTGTGAAAAGAACATCATTCAGGATCTACTCAAATCTATATGGTTTAGGTGATCTAAATAAGACTTTAAAGTATATTCACTTTGTCTTTCATTTTTATTCAACTTAGCTTGTGAGCAGGAGTTCATAGCCTATTCACGAGTTCTCTAGGGAAGTGTTGACCTGAGAATTCATCTCCTAACATAGTTTCAACCCTACTCCATGATGGGGTATACAAATATAGGGTGACCCATTAGGACATTTTCTTGAGTGATTAACCAAACTCCATTAGTGGTACTCCAACTTGGACCATAGGGTAAATTTACACATCACACTACACTATGCATGTGATGGATGTAGTGGTTGTAAAAAGGACAAGTCCTTTTCACAAAAATATAAATGATGTAGATCCAATTGATGTGAGGCATCTCTAGTGTTAGCCACACTTTGGACCATCTAATTTAGTTTTATAATAACCCAAATTGCTATGGATATATTGTTAATATAGGGCAAGTAGCCTAAAGTTCTATGCCACTGTATAAACTATTAGAAGAAGGGGGGTGAAAAATCCTAATTATTCATGTGCTTTTATTTTTAGATTAACACTTCAAATCCTCCAAGAGCATGTATATAGACATAATTCAATATTATGATGTGACCTTGTCAATTTTAGGGCTTTAGATGTTACACTTAGTTATATTTTGTCATTTTATCCTTTACTTGCTTGGTATTATCAAGTCTAAAACTTGTTTGAAAACAAAAACACGTCACAACCAAAAACCTTTGTTACCCATCATTTTATTTGAATAAGGAGGCATTACACTGACCAAATCAAAACTTCTTTTTTCCTTATTTAAATCATCATTTGAAACATTGTGTTTGTCTTTGTTAAACAATGTTGTTATGCTGCCCATTTGAGTCTAAAATATTTTATAAAAAATATTCAAGTCATTCATTTTTAATTCAAATTCAAAATTTCACCTTTCTAAGTTCTAGGCCAAGGTGTTAATCGATTCACCATTTACAATTGGTTTGAGTTAAATTGGGTATGATTTACCATTTGGATTATAGGCCATTATATAGACTCATCATCCCTTTTTATCATTATGAACTTAGATTATATTGTATTTGATCATGCTCTAAGATCTATAACCATTCTACTTTCTATTACCATGTGGTAACATTGTGCTACTTGTTTGGTTTTAGATTTATACTTAGGAGTTCTTGTGTGTTTTCACATCTTGAAATCCTTGGTTTGTATTATTATCTTCCTAATTAGAAAGTCTATCTTCTAATGTTCTAGTCAAAACTCATAGAATTTGTATCTAGCTTTTACAGTATTGACGTATCTTTGACCTAAGTTTGTTATGTTATATTGTACTTTAGGTTTCAAATTTAACATACCTTCTTTTAATTTAACAATTTCAACACACCAAAGTTGAGTAATTTCATAACCATTTCTTTTAATTATGTGGTATTTGACCATTTATTTTTATAGTCTCATCTTAATTTATCACTTGTTTGAAGAAATCAAAGCACACCTTTTTAACATGTATAAAACACATTTCAAATCTTAGCAAATGTAGAGAGCAATATTTTAAACATGACACAAATTTATACTCTTAATAGGATCTCTTATGGCCCTAGTTATAAGGAAGAACATTTTTATGATATATATGAACACTTCACTATATTTGAGGATGTCAACATCTTTGGGTCTAATCTTTAAATACAAAACTAATCCATGCCAATTATCATATGCCAACCCCCATTATCCTCCTTCAGTTTGTGTAAGCCACCAAGCTTCAATATGTTTAAAGCATACCATTTTAGGTTATCCTCCTTTGGCTTGTGCAAGCCACCAAGTTCTGTAACACTCAAAGTCACCATTTTGGGTTATCCTCCTTTATTTTGTGTGATCCACCAAGCTCTGCACTACTCAAAGGTTACCATTTTGGGTTATCCTCCTTTGGATTCATGAGCCACCAAGAACTGAAATGATTAAAGGTTACCATTTTAGGTTATCCTCCTTTGACTTATGTGAGAGACCAAGGTCTAGAACACTTGAATGTTATCATTCTAGGTTCCCCTCCCTTGGCTTGTGTAAGCAAACAAGATCTAAAATGCCCCAAGGTCAATATTTTGGGTCTCCTTTGGCTTGTGTTATCAACCAAACTTCACAATGCCCAATCATTACCATTATAAGCCCATAACTAGTATTTATTTAACCTATTATTGAGGAATGTCAATTTCATGAACTTGTCATTATTGAACCCTTCAATAGTCTAATTTTTGGAGAGCCCATTATTGATCAACAAACCATTATTCTCTCTATGCTAACTATTACCCACTTTAGAAAATTTGTGTTGGTCTTCGAGCCACAATAAAGACAACCATTACCTCTTCAAGAACCATCTTGTGAAGACCAAAATGTGTTCAAAATTGATATTTTATAACTAATTGTAAACCAAAGTCATGATGTTATTATTAAAACACCCATTTGTGATGAATCAACCTATGATGAATCACCCTTTGATACTAAACTTGTTGTTGAGGAGTCTCACTCTAATAAGATAGTCTTTGTTAAATCAATTCTTAATGATTATAACCACCTTTAGGAAATGTAGAGTAAAATACTCTACATTTTGTTTTAAGTTTCAATTGTGCACTCCAGTTTTTGACCCTGTGCATTTCAATTTCAAAGCAATGAGGGTTTTGACACAGAGCGTGGGTGCAGCTTTTCATTTTGCCTAAGTTTTTCCTAAGTTTCAAAATTATGCAGAACATGCCATGTGTCTTGTTATATACCCATAGAGCTCGACAAGTGTCGGCGTTTGCATTTCAATTTCTTATAAGTTTCAAATGCTTCTTTCAATAAGTTTCTCTCAGAGTCCCTTAGAGGGCACCAAGTGGCAACTGTGGAAGGTTTTAATATGTTTCTATAAATGCAGTGAAAAGTGTCATGTGCCCTTTGTTAAAGCTTAGTAGAGACTACCAAGTGTTGACATCCATAGTTTCTTCCTTTTATTTCATTGTTGAGAAAGGACTATGGTGGGATGCAGGTGAGTTGACAAAGTAAGCAGAGCATGCCAAGTGTCATCATCCATGTGAATCCAAATGAGTCCCAAATGTTTCTATAGTGTTTCTAAAGCTTAGTGGAAGCCACCATGTGTCATCTTCTACAAGACTCTTAAAAATTATCTAAATCTTCTATAGACAAGTGGATGTTGCCAAGTGTCCTCGCTTGTTTCACAGCAAAAAGTGCCATGTGTATCTTTTTTAGCCAATGAACTTGTAGGAAGCTAACTATTTCATATCTGAAAGATACCTTCTGTTAGACACTTCTAGTTAAGTTTTAGTTCAATTAGACCATTGAGATTTGATTGTTTAGATGATCTTAAGCCAATCCTATGCTATAAATATGGGTTGAGATCATAGAAGAAGAGGGAAAAAAAGAGGAAAGGGAGAGAATTTTCTGTAAATAGATTGCTATCAGAGATTTACAAGAAGTTTTTTAGACTTTCTTGCTATGGCCAGTAATATCATTTGCCTTTGTTCTATTTTCTTAATTTAGAAAGTTTGTATAACTATGCATATGTCAGTGCCTTTTATGTGACTATAAAATTAATAAGAAGATTGAGTTCTATGCCTTTGCTGATATTTCCTATGTTATTACAAAATTGTCTAAGTTGTGAGCCTTTGATTCTATTTGTTCTCATCTTTTACATTGATCATGCATTGTTTGATATTTAATGTAATTAAATCCTAAAGATATCTTCATTGTGCTTAGTATTAAGGAATGAATCATACTCAAGTGCATCACCATAGTTAAATTTTCTTTCATTGCATTAGTGATTCTGTTTAGTTTTTATCCTTTTTCCCATAATACATTTGAGATAAAGAAGAGCCAGCTTCTTTAAAATCTAGAGGTATTTTCAAGTCATAAGTCCCACATTCATAAAACTTCCCATTGTTGGTGTTGGAAATAGTGAAATTTTAAGCATCAACAGTTTTTGGCATGCCTGGTGGGACAATCTCTTGAAGTTTATTTCAAGACTGTATGAACCAGAGAGCTATATGGAGTTAGAGCTATGGGAAAATAACAAGATCTCAATCTACTATGAAACCAGGTATTCTTTTACCACCATTGATAACTAATTCAAGAAGAAGGTTCAATAACTTTACAACAACACCAAGAGCAAACATGGGAGCACTTATAGCCCCAAGGAATTATGCAAATTGGAACACTGGCAGTGCTCTAATTCTCCTAATAACACTAGGCACTTGGGATCCTATTCCAGTAAATGCCCTAAAAGATCTACCCAAATTTAGTGGGGAAGATTTCAAAACACCTGAAGAACATCTACAAGATGTGTCTAATGTCTGTGCAATACATGTGATCACATAGCAAAATGTGGCTATAAGATTGTTAGCAGCTTCTTTTAAGGGAAAGGCTCTAGACTGGTATTTATCTTTGACCCCAAATACAATATCTACATGGGATCAGCTTGGAGATGTTTTCTTTGTAAGATTTGAAGAAAAGGGTGATAAATCTTCTTTGTTACAACAATTGATTACTATCAAAAGGGCACCACAAGAAGTAATGGCTGATTTCAATTCAAGATTTCAAAAGACTTGGGAAAGAATTCCTACTACAGCAAGATCATTACTAGGTATGGCTATAGTATTTTATCTTAAAGCCTTAAATTTAGATATATCAGTAATGATTCAGTCACTTAAAGGTCAGACTCTACCAAAAGCCTATGACTATGCATTCAGAGCTAAAAATAACTTAATAGATGCTAGAAAGTTGCCCCCAAGGCCTCCCATGCCCATGTTTCTAGATATTACCTTACCTTTGCTTCAACAATCCCCTCATCCCATAGCCCCACCTATGTCTATGTATACATTTCCTCAACAACCTGCTAAAGTAGTTGTCCCTGTCCAGTCATCTGAGATGGATGATGTCAAAAACATCTTAAGGACATTTTCTAATAAGATAATTAACCTAAAAAGATAGCATAATCCTTATCCTAGACCCCAATATCAAGGCTACCAAAGAAATAGATCTCCACCACAGCCAAATCAGTATCAGGGTCCTCAAAGGGAAACTAACCCTTAGCCATCGAACCAATTACTTACAATCCCTACACCTTCACAAACTATTTCCCCTAATCCAAATAGAGAGATTATTCTAGGGTAGAATAATTATGCAGATGACACCAATGCTTAGTGTTTCCCTTGTAATAATGCTCATATGCCCAGAGATTGTCCCAAGGGTAATTTATAGCAAAAGATAGCAGAGCAAAGAAGAATGGATGGATAATTTGCAAATACTTCTGACACTTAACCCTACCAATCCCTTGGTATACAAAATTTAGTCCTGATGGCTCAGATGTAAGTGTAGACACCGAAATCGTGTTGACTCCCCTGGTCATTCCCCATCTTATTCTTCTTCACCTATTTAACCCTTGTCGATCACTTGTTCCACCAACCTTGACCCTGGCAGCATGCAAAAATGACCACAGAGCTAAAGCTAGACTCTATCCCCATTGTGCATCTGCCGACGACGGTCTTTACCCGGCTGATGTCGCCGACGTCGGTCACTTATCGGCCAACGTCGGCAATCCTGCCGACGTCGGTTACCTTACCGTTATTTGTTATCAGTTATCATTCAGTTCCCGATCGGTTTCCCGAAATGGTTATCGAACCGTCTCTCGAACCATCCCCTGACCTTCATCAGAATCAACCTGATCAATCATTCAATGGATCTCTGAACTCCGACATCCACAGACTCTTGCAATCTCACAATCAACTGACTCCAGCATCCACCAACTCCAGCATTCGCTTCAATCCGGCACTGCACAGACGCTTCAACAACTTCGACTATGGCCTTCATTAAGTCTTCTGATAGGTAAGTATTTTGCTCTGTTTATTTTTATTTCTTCTTGATTATTAGTTGTTCATTATTCCTGTCATCTTGAATCTTCAAACCACAGACCCAAGTCCTGAGTCCCTTCTTTGCATCCCTGCTTATTACCCCAACCTATAACTCTATCTGAACTTGACTAAAACCCCCAGACTCTATCCAAAGCCGACCTTACTTTGCCCAGACCCTATCCTGACCTTATCCCGATTCCATCAGACCTTATCCTGAACTTGTCAAGACCCTGTCCCGACTCTCCCAGACCTTCTGCAACTCGCGCAGACTCTGTCCAGAACCTGCCTCGACCGATGCCGGTCACTGCCCCGACTGACGATGGCACCTAAACCGACGTCGGCACCTTCCCAGACCGACGCCAGCACCACAGAGACCGATGCTGGTGACTGTGCAGAACAGTGCTACTTATCAGGTATGCATTTTATTTTTTTGTCATTTATTTCTGTCATTTTATCTTTCATTATCTACTTTCGTCCAATATTCTACTTTTTTATCAGTGGGTTGATATCCTTCTAGGGAGTCTTCATACTTCTGGGATCGGGCGTTCGCCTGATAACTCACCATATCTTTGACTAACGTTTTTTCGTGTTTTAGCCTTTTCCTCGCAGGTGTCATTCCTCCATAGCCAAAGAGGAGAATCTTCCAATGTCTGATTTTGGTGCGCATAACTTTATCAGATACTTCTAGCCTTGGCCATTTTCTTTTAGTTTCTTATTTCTTCTTTGAATATAGAAAGCAATTTTGCATAGAAATAGTAAGGGATGTCCTTACAACAAGAAGAAGAAATAGCCCCTGAGCATGCTTTGTTTTCATGGGTTGAAGATGAAGAGTCAGTATTCTTAAATGAAGCTTCTACTTCTAAGAAGCCATTGGTATAATCATATTACTACACTAGAGCCAAGAGAAGGATGATGAAATGGCTTGATGTCATAAATAATGAAATTATGGGGATTCATCCATTTCAAGGTCATCAAAACACAAATGCTAGACAAGAAATACCTCAGCCAGTGCAAAACCAAGTAATTTTTGGATAAGTTAAAGAAAAAGCAAGATACCCTTATTATCCAAGAACCCAAACACTAAGACCAGTGAATGTGGTGGATCAGCTGAAGAGGACCCCATCACATGTGTTAATATGGGACATGTTAGTTATTCCTAAGTAAAAGACACTATTGCAAGAAGATCTATAGGGCTAAGTAGTGCCTAAACATACTAGTACCAAAGGAAGACCTACTGATAAGGAAAAGTTCAAAGACACAGTTCCTCTACAGACAATAGCCCTTTTGAACAATGAACCAGAGATAAGCAAATCCAAACTAGAGCCCTTCTATTTGACTTTGATAGTTGGAAATAAATTGTTACATAATGCAATGATAGACTCAAGGGCTAGTACTACAGTAATTCCTAAACAAATAGCAGATTCTTTAAAAATAAAGTATGAGCCACTTACTAGAGGATTTATGCAACTGGATGGGAAATCAGTGCAAACAATAGGAAAAATTAAACAACTCCCATTGCAATTTTATACTTGCCCTAATATAATTGTCAATTAGGATGTGGTAGTCATAGATATACCCCCATATTTGGCCTATGTTTATCTAGAGATTTCACAGCCAAGATAGGAAGTTATATGTCACTTGATTGGTCTCACCTCATCCTAAGAACCAAATATGGTATAAAAATGAAAATACTATCTGAATCACTATCTAAGGATCACATCACCAGTGAACCAACCCCAAAATTAGAGGTAGCTCATGCTATGCTGAATAAAGAAGAAAGGGTCTTGTTGAAGAGTTAGGTGACTGGATTTAACATGACCAAGAGAAGGAAAATAACCAGTTGTTAACTATGATGCAAAGTGACTCATATAGAAATTATGACTCTACTGGTCTGGGCACTTATGTCATATTTGATGAAGAACATGAAATCCCAAATGTTTTAATGGAATAAATGCCAAAGAATCAAAAATCTAAAAAGGACTTAGAAATTTGGACCTTAAATTTTCATGGGGCTAGAAGTAAAAATGGTGTTGGAGCAGGAATTTGTCTTGTTGCTCCAAATGGTGAGAAAATTTTAAGAGCCATCCATTTCCAATTTTCTTTTACTAATAATGATGCTAAATATGAATCCTTAGTACATGGGCTCATGTTAGCTAAGAAAAAGGGAGTAAAGAATCTGATAGCAAAAGGAGATTCAAAACTAGTGGTGAAACAAATCAGAGAAAAGGAAATAGCCAAAAATGTAAGGATAAGATCCTATAGACACATAATTTAGGACTTAATAGATGATTATGAAGCTTTCAATATTGAAGTAGTTCCTAGAACCCAAAATTTTGAAGTAGATAGGATGGCACAGATTGGCTCCTAGTTTGACCCAACAACTGATCTATTAGTCAACAATGAGTCAGTTAAAGTTATAATAAGGCTAACTATCCTAGACAATGATGAAAATTGGCAAGTCTTTAAAAATGATTTTTAAGTACTCTCATTTTTGCAACAGTCAAGGGAATTTGTTGATCAATTGCAACCCAAAATTGAAGAAGCATATGGAGACCAAATTATTCAGTTAAAGACTAATAAGCTTCCCAAAGCTTGATTACTTTAGAAAACCTATTTGATCCAGAAGATGTAAGCCTAGAGAAGAAAAGGTTTAAAGCAAATAAAGTAGATTATTTTGAGATACAAGTGAGTGAAGGGAAAAAAATAAAGATTGGAAATTCCACAACCCAAGAGGAAAGGGAAAGACTAATTGACTTATGTGAAAGATATGACAGAGTAATAGCCTAGACCTATGAAGACCTTCATGGCTATAACAGAGACATCATTCAGCACACCATAGAACTGACTGAAGGATCTAAGCCAGTCAGATAGAAGTAGAGGCCAGTGAATCCAAGGATTGAACCTCTAATGGTGGATGAGTCGCAGAAACTCTTAGAATCTAAAATAATTTTTCCAATCAAATAATCAACCTAGGTATCCAATCTAGTACCAGTCAGAAAAAAGAATGGTGACATAAGGCTCTATGTGGATTTCAGAGACCTAAATAGAGCATCTCTAAAAGATCACTATCCCCTACCCTCTATGGAATAAATTTTACAGACTGTGGCTAGATCATAGAGATTTTCCTTGCTAGATGGTTTTTCTAGATATAATCAGATTTGGTTGGCTGATGAAGACCAACATAAGACTACATTTACTACCTAATGGGGAATGTTTGCATATGCCAAGATGCCATTTGGCCTATCAAATTTTGGAGACACTTTTCAAAGAGCAATGGATGTAGCATTTGGAGAACTCATAAATAAAATCATTCTGATTTATCTTGATGATCTCACTAATTTTTCTAAGAATGTTGTTGATCATTTTGATCATTTGGAATCTATTTTTAAGAAGCATCAAGAGTTTGGAATATCCATGAATCCCAAGAAGTGTATATTTATAGTACCTTAAGGCAAACTACTGGAACATATAGTATCCAAATAAGGAGTCTCTATAGATCTAGAGAGAGTCACAATCATAATGAATTTGTCCCTGCCATTAAATAAGAAAGTAGTTTAGTCCTTTTTGGGAAAGATTAATTTTGTCAATTAGTTCATATCAAACTTTGCAGGCCTAATGAGACTAGTGACACTCTTGTTGAAGAAAGACCTAGTGTTCAAGTGGACTACAAAAGGAAGACAAGCTTTTGAGGAGGTCAAGAAAGCAATTTCAATAGCCCTAGTACTTAGTAACCCATACTTCTCTAAGTCTTTTATAAAGTATGTTTATGGAGGAGAGTTCAGTGTTGCTATTGTCTTAACATAGAAAGATGATCTATAAGAGGGAGAACACCCAATAGCCTTTTTCTCAAGGACTCTTAGGGAGTATGAAGCTAGATACAACTTTATGGAGAAACAGGCATATGTTATGGTAAAAGCCCTAAAAAAATTTAGGCATATGGTATCAGGAAATAAGATTCTGATACTTGTAGCTCATCCTAGTGTCAGAGAATACATTATGGAAGTTGAAATTATTGAAAAAGGAGAAAATTGTATAACAAAGACCCTTGAGTATGATGTAGAGGTCAGACCCACTAAGCTAGTCAGAGGTAGGGGGTTGTGCTAATACATGGCTCAAGATATGGAAAAGATGATAACTGAAGAAATAAAAAAGAAAAATGTATTGAGGATATAAGAAATTGATCAAAACTCTTGGGTCACAAACAGAATCCATTTTATGAAACATGGGATTTTCCCAAAAGAGCTCTCTCAGGACAAGAGGAGATACTATAGGCAGCAAGGGGTCCATTTTGTTTTAATTGACCAAGTTATTTTTAGAAGAAATATTGATGACATACTTTTAAGATGCATAGAGAAAGATGAGGCTCAAAAAATACTACATGAAATGCACCATGGAGTCTCATGTGGACATTTTTATACAAGAACCACAACTATAACGATAAGTCAGGTAGGTTATTTTTGGCCCACTTTATTTACAGACTATTATCAACTGGTCAAAAAGTGCCAATCTTGTTAGTATTATGTGGGGAAGAGAAGGAATGTAACAATGCCCCTTAGTCCTATAATTATTGATGAACCCTTTACTCAATGGGTTCTTGACTTCATTTTAATGATCAATCTAGTGTCGAGTATGGGACACAAATGGATTCTAATTGCCACAAATTATTTTCCCAGATGGAGTGATGCAGTGCCACTCAAAGAAGCAATAGAAAAGGTGATCCTAGACTTTTTGGGGGATATCATTACTCACTTTGGGCCTCCTCATACCATAATTTTAGATAATGCTAAGGCATTTTTAAGGGCAAAAATATCTAACTTTGCACTAAAGTATGGAATCTATCTAAAAACTTTCTTAAATTATTACCTTCAGGGTAATGGTTTGGTAGAATCAACCAACAAGAACCTGATTAAACTTATTAAGAGAATAGGGGATGATCATCACAAAGAGTGGCATACAGTGCTTAATATAGCACTGTGGGCTAATAGAATTATGCCTAAATAAGTGACAAAGATATCCCCATATGAATTGGTCTATGGTAAGCCTACTGTAATCCCCCTGAGCTAGGAGATTCCTGCTCTCCAGTTATTAAAATAGATTGAAATTGAGGAGAATGGCCCCATGCAGGTTAGACTTATTAAGCTCCTAGAAGTTCAAGAAAAGAGGGATAAAACACATGAATCATTAATGAAACATTATAAAATAATCAAAGACTACTTTGATAAGAAGACTTCAAACCCCCATTTTGAAGTAGGCTTAGTTGTTTTGAAATGGGATGCAAGAGATGTCAAGTCAGGTCGACACAATAAATTTGTGACATTGTGGATTGACCCCTATAAGACTCATACATGTAAATAGAAAAATTCATTTGAGCTTAAAATGATGGAGGGTGAACTTGAAGAGATTCCTGTGAATGGGATCTACCTGAAACATTTCATTTAAGTAATATCTCCCATGTATTATAATTAGATAGTTTCCCTTTCCTTGTTGCTCTATTTTTCTTTTTTTCCCACTCTTTCTTTTCATAAGTGTATTATGAACATGTGGCTATGGCTCAAAGTCTTTTCAAAAATTTAAAAACTCTCACATTCACTAAATATCTCTCAAATCCCCAAAATTCCCCAAGGTACCTTTACACAATCACTTTTATGACATGTCTGACACACTGTCCCATGCAGATTTAATAAGATTTACTAATGGTATTTCAATTATAATGCCATTTATGAGACTTGATGTGTCATTAAATACCCTAATAACAAGAGTTAAGGCTTAACTATGTCTCATCCATTCCTATGTCTACTAGGAAAATCCCTATTACCTGCATTTCAATTCATAGCAAAACCTGCTTAGTAAAAGTGCCTTCCCTGTTGCAAAGCTTCCATACTTGTTACATAAGTTCACTAATTCCTAGTATAGACATAGATATGAAGGAGGCATAGTCTTCACAATAGGGGTTTGGAATTTATGAATCCATTGATAAGCTTCTCACCAGCAAATCATATGCTTAGGCCCCTGCACAACCTTTAAGGACCTATCTAAGGACTAGAGTCCCCAAAGTTGGTTATGCGATCGACCTAGCAAAGGTGAAGGATTTTTTAGATAGAATTGCAGACCCAACCCTTCAAAAGTCTAGCAAAGCTCTATGAGAAGGGGCACACCAAAGATGTACCTAGAAGGCCAAGGCTAGATAATCCAAAACATTTGTGATGAGGATATGGACTTCTCAATTGGCACAATTCATTGTCTCAAGTGTACATTTGTGCCCCAAATTAGTTGAAATGTGTGCAAAATTATTTCATTTGCCCTCAAAAACCATAGAAAATGGTCAATTCATTGTGAAAATTACATTGAAGGCCATTAGGGACATGTTGGCCCCATATCATGATAAAATAGCCACATTTCCCACTATTGCCAAAATGCAAAAAATGTGGGCAAACATTAATAATCAATTGAGGTTTCTCATATCAGAATTACAATTAGGGGATGATGATACCATTGTGCCAATGCTGCCAATAGGAATGACATAATTTTTGTAGGCTAGTCAAGAGGCACTATCCATGATGGCATTTATTTTTGGAATGAAAGAGGACATAACTGTTTATGATTGGCAAATGTCCATTCTCTTCAGATTAAAAACTGTAGACAAGCCTTAAGAGTATCGACTGGACTTCTCAGAGTAGATTGCCTATTCAATAGTTGACCAACTCACCCATTTTAAATATAAAGGGGTTTTTAGGTATTCTTCTTATCTGTTTCACCTCATATTATATCAAAAACTTGGCATCTTTTCATAATATATGCATTTGAATATGTATGACCCAAGTTTTGGTCATAATAAGACCATTCCTATGTCCACATGGACACATATCTTATCCAAAATGTCTGACCCATATGAATTTTGGGAAATTTTTGTTGCCCCTACCTTTTTTCACCTAATCCCAGAGCCTGTTAAAAATAGATTAACTCTAAGTGTCAGAGGCCTCATGACAAATTGCACTATTCCCTGTGACTACTTTTTTGGATCTCATCATACCATCATTAGGGTCCATGGTTTTAATGGAGAACTAGTATTGCTACCCAATTTATTGACTACTAGGATAGCATTCTTAGAGGTCACCTAACAAGTGTCTATGGTTGATAATGACTATGGCACTGGGAAGAAGAAAAAGAAAATGTATGATATTCCATGGGTAAAGAAAAACATGGCCCTAGAGGTCAAAGATGTTGAGCACTTATTGCTGAGGAAGTAGTTATCCTGGGTTTCTTTCTGATTGAAGATAAATGGAGATATGACCCAAGCAATTTCATAACCTTATGGGTCAATAATAACAAGGTCGGTGCTAAAATTATGCATGAGGGTTGTCCCTTTTGGGAAGATAGAAGAAACCCTAAGGAAGATATTCCTGATTTGTATGTAGAATTGACAGATTTTCCCTTCCAGGAGGCCAGGCCATGGGAGACCTTTTATGTTAAGGAAAAGGTTGTTGACCCTAAAATCAAAATAAATTCTATTTTAAAAAAGGAATTAAAGAATAAAGGATGGAAACCCAAGAAAATAGAAGCCTATTGTAAATATAAGCAGGAGATTTTTTAGATAACTCACTCTTTTGGTAATGTAAACTCAGATGAGAAATGGGAGGAAATTTGGGATGAATGGCATTCATCTCCTATTTCTAACCCTTATATAAGAAAACTAAAGACATAGGGTGGAGAGTTAGAGGGAGAAATAGAATCCACTCATATAGTGCAGGCTCCAAGATAAACTTCATCTACAGTCACTGTAGCTATCTAGCCCCAATCTATAGTCGCTATAGAAAAAAAAAAGAATGTGGTATCCTCACCACCTAGATCTTCTTCATCAGTGTCAACATTTGGGGTTCCTAATTTTGTGCAATCACCACTAGGAATAGTGGTAAACTTTGAAGAGAAGGAAGCATAGTAAGAAGAAAAAAGGCCAAGGAAACATAAGAAGCTAAAACTTCAATCTGATTCAAATGAGGAGGTAGAGCCCTCATAACATCAACCACTAAGTACATCTGTTGCTCCTTAGGTATGTGTTATTTCTCCTTCTTCTTCTCAATATTTTTATTCTTCTATGGGGGTGGCAATCCCAACTGGCCAAATATTATCCCCTGCCACCTCTGCTATGCCAATTTCCCAATTTACCCCACCTATTACTACTCAGGCCATGTCATCACAGGCCACATCATTGACTCCCTTTTCTCCCTCTATCCCAAAGAGAATACCTCCCCAAATTCCCCCTAGCCAACAATTGGCTATTCCCTATGGAATGCCATCGGGTTATCCTTTTGTGGGCAGGTATATTGCCTCTCCCTCTACCTTCCAAGCTCAAGCAAACACTGCTAAGAAGGCTAAGGAAGCCCAGATGGATAAAAAAGGAAGAAAGATAATAAAGCTCTAGCTGTACCACACATGAGGTAACTATTTGACCCAATCCAGTAGTAGCTAATTGTGATTCATTTTTCACCTAATGTAGTTAGGCCAAATGAGTAGATGCAGCCTCAAGATTATATAATGAGTGCAGTAGCTATGGATATGTAACTTTTCAAACCACAGGATAGGGCTGAGTTGTTGAATGAAACCACTTTTATTGTAGCTACTAATTATTTGAAAGTATCAAAGAAGCTATAAAAGATGGAGGCTGATCTATCTCAAGAGAAAGCAAATGGTAGCAATCTGGCTATAGAAATCAAAACAAAAAATGATGAAATAGAGAGTCTCAACAAACAGTTGCAAGATACTATTTCTTGTCAGATTCACCAGACTATTCAAGCCCTAAATTCTTCTTTAAAAGAAGAGCTAACATGAGAGAAAGATGTAGTGATAGCCCTAAGGCAGGAAAAGGCAACACTACAAAAAAAATGTCAAGAAAACCTGCAACAGGTCACTTAGTTCTAGCAGAAGCTGTTAAATGAGTAAAATAATACCACTGCCATACAAGCCCAACTTCAAGCTGAGCAACAAATAAAAAAACAATTAACACTTGAGTTGGATAATAGACCAAAGAATGCAGGAGTTCTAAACCTGGTCAAGGAACTATACGTATCAGTATGAAAAAGAATCTCTGAGGAGATTACTCAGCTCAAACCCTCTCTAACTTTCCTCCTAAATGCATAGAAATTGTGTGAAAAGGTGGAGACTTCAGTTTAGGCCACTCTATCCACTGTCTCTTTGAGAGTGTCTAATTCTCAAATGCTGTTGAAAAATCTATATGACACAACTAATGAAACATTATCAGCAGCAGAGATTAGTGACAAAATGATTGCTACAAAAAGGGTGAACAAAGTTCTCAGTTGTAACTTCACAGCAATTAATTACAAAGAGCTCCTAGATGTGGTAAAAGAGGGAGTAAAAGACATGAAGAAGCATATTGAAGAGCTGGTGCAATTGGGTCTTCCCTCCCCTTTTCTTGATAACAACATTGTGTTAATGGTTGATGAGATTAAGCCTTTGTTGTTAGCCAGACAAAATGATCTGTCAATTTTCTAGGGTTTAATATATGCTTCATCAATGCCAAAATTGGAAGCTATCTTAATCCCCATGGCCTAGCTTGATTTCCAATTGAATACTGTAGTTCATGTTTTGTAGAGTTTTTCACACAAGGACATCATCAACCTTGATTTAGCTTTCCAAGAATTGCAAAATAAATAAGAACTATCTGATGTTGAATGGTCTATTTATTAGACGGCCTTACATAATTTGTGATTTTTGCCACATTTTTTATATATTTGTGGATTCTTTTTAAGTAGGCTCAAAATTCCTCAGGGTCACCAAGAACTGTAGAGTAAAATACTCTACATTTTGTTTTAAGTTTCAGTTGTGCACTCCAATGTTTGACCCTATGCATTTTAGTTTTGAGGTAGTAAGGGTTTTGACATAGAGTGTGCATGTGGGTTTTCATTTTGCCTAAGTTTTATCTAAGTCTCAAAGTTGCGTGGAACATGCCACATGTCTTGTTATATACCCATGGAGCTTGACAAGTGTTGGCATCCATGTTTCAATTTCTTATAAGTTTCAAAAGCCTCTTTCAATAAGCTTCTCTTAGAGTCTCACGGAGGGTGCCAAGTGGCAACTATGGAAGGTTTTAATATATTTCTCTAAATGTAGCAAAAAGTGTCGTGTGTCCTTTGTTAAAGCTTGATGGAGACCACCAAGTGTCAGCATCCATAGTTTCTTCCTTGTATTTCATTGTTGAGAAAGGACTGTGATGGGACCCAGGTGAGTTGCTAAAGTAAGCAGAGTGGCACCAAGTGTCATCATCTATGTGAATCCAAATGAGTCCAAAATGTTTCTATAGTGTTTTTAAAGCTCAGTGGAAGCTGCCATGTGTCATCTTCTGTATGACTCTTAAAAAGTATCTAAAGCTTGTATAGATAAGTGGATGTTGCCAAGTTTCCTCATCTATTTCATAGTGGAAAGTTCCATGTGTATTTGTTTCAGCCAACGAACTTGTAGGAAGCTAACCATTTTAGATCCAAAAGATATATTCTATTAGACACTTTTAGTTAAGTTTTAATTCATTTAGATCATTGAGATTTGATCATTCAAATGATCTTAAGCCAGTACTATGCTATAAATATGGGTTGAGATCGTAAAAGAAGAGTGAAAAAAAGAAGGAAAGGGAGAGAATTTTCTGAAGATAGATTGTTATCAAAGATTTACAAGAAGTTTTTTAGACTTTCTTGCTGTGGCCAGTAATATCATTTGCCTTTGTTCTATTTTTTTAATTCATAAAGTTTGTATAACTGTGCATATATCAATGCCTTTTACGTGACTAGAAAATTAATAAGAAGACTAAGTTATGTGCCTTTGTTGATATTTTTTGTGTTATTACAAAATTATCTAAGTTGTGAGCCTTTGATTCTATTTGTTTTCATCTTTTACATTGATCATGCATTGTTTGCTCTTTAATGTAATTGAATCCTAAAGATAGCTTCACTATGCTTAGTATTAAGGAATGAATCATACTCAGGTGCATCACCATAGTTAAATTTTCTTTCATTACATTGGTGATTCCATAATTTTTTTTATCCTTTTACCCACAATACATTTGAGATAAAGAAGAGCCATCTTCTTTAAAATTTGGAGGTCATTTCAGGTCACAAGTCCCACATTCCTGAAACTTCCCATTGTTGGTGTTGGAAATAGCACAATTTTAAGCATCAACAAGAAAATCATTATCTTGACCATTATCCTATTTTTAAAGAGACCCATCCCTTTAAAAATCTAGTCTCTATGGAGTTATCTCTTGATCTTTTCCCCCCTATTATGGAGTCTCACTTTGACAATCCAATCTCTATGGAGTCATCCCTCGAGTGGTTCCCACTCTTTGAGGGGCTTCACCTAGATGATCTATTCTATGTAGAACCCTTCCTAGATGAATCTATTTTTACATAACCCATTATGCCATCACATGCCATTATTTTTCCAAAACCAAACATTCAATAGGATGTTATTATATAAACATCCACACCAGATGAAGAATCAACATTGAAGCTAGGTTCTATTCTCAAACCAACATCAAATTTAGCATCATAAGTAGAATCACTATTAGTCTCAACATTAGATTTAGAGTCCCTTGACTCAGATTCAAATTTATAATAAAAATATAGTCATGGTTGTTACAACATTATTTTTACTTGCCTTATGGATAAATTTGAATACATTTGTGAACCTTCTATGATTTTTGAGGATGATTACTTTAACATCGACACAAGTTTTCCTAGTATATTCTACGAGGATTGTGTTTCCTTTCATCATTCTATTACCACTACCCAATATAGCCATTATATTGACATTCCACCTCCCACAAGCATTGATTAGGACCGATATATTCACATTTTGTTAAACTACATTTGAGGTGACATATCAATTTTAGAATATTAGGGAGGCCAAGACCACATTGATATAAAAGAAGAAAAATCTCCTAGTGAAACCTTTTTAGAGGCATTAGGGGATAATCAAAGTTAGAACTCAACATCTTCTAGTGAAACCTTGTATGAGGCACTAGAAGACAATCAAAGTCAATGTTCCTTAGTGAAACCTTCTTAGAGGCACTATGGGATGATCCAAAAAAATTCATTGGTGAAAACCTCATCAAGGTGACAATAACTGAGCACAAGAGTTATTAACTATTTGATGAAGACATTATCAAATAAAAAATCAATAGAGTTCTGATCTACAACATAATCAAATGGTATCTACTCTCGGACCCAAACAATATAAAAATTGAGTGGTCCTATCAAGAGCATGTGTAGAAGTCTTCAACCCCACCACAACCAAAATTATGTCAAATATAGAATTAGTGACATTGTGTGTACCTAAAATTCCTGATCTTCATTTGTTTCCTAACAATTATACATTCCATTATCATCCACCTTTACTTTTCCAACTTATACCATATATCTGATGCCTAACATTATTTACCATCTTGAGTTGTACTTTCTTTTGTAATGGATACAAAGATACCTTGTCTCAAAGAATTAGAATCAATGACTAATGAGGATCATAGAAACATCATTAGAGTCAAAATATGCTATGGTTCTTGATAGAGCAGCTATTCTGAAAGGGTGTGGACTAGCAATTTTTTTTGATTAATTATTCTGGTTATCTCATATGTTGACTAGGATATACATCTCCATGTCAGTAGGAATGGTAGAATCAATTACCATTGGGTCCCATTCACCTCATCCTTTGAACTATATTGACTTGAGGTCCTTAATGACTATGTAGGTAGCACTCAATTTCTATTGAGGCCAGCTCAATCACCTTAGCCACACTCTCACCATTTTGAGAGTAATTTTTAAATTTTAATGCTCTCACTATTTTATGAGAAAACTACACCCATAATCTCCTTGTTTTATGAGAAATCATCACTTGGGGTAACCCTTCTATTATAGCCAATTTTCATCTTATCACTTTATTTATGCCATACCCTATACCATTTTATTTTACCATGCCTTTACTATTGACCAAGGTTAGTTTTTATCCATCTTATCTAACCCATTTTTTATCATGGTTCCTTTGGTTCTTCCCACACCTTTTTAGAGGGGATTTCGATCATTTTTAGTGATTTTAGAATTTTGTGTTTAAATGATAGTCTATAGGAGTAGTGTGATAGTGGATCTAGTAAGATATATTTAATTTATGTTTGACTCATACCATTGATTATAATCACCTATAGGAAAATTAGTGTTGTACATTATGGTACTAATTTTAACCACCTATGGACAAATTAGTATCCATCTTGTGTTACTAATTATAACTGCCTATGGGTAAATTACTAAAATAAATTTATGATGTTTTTTCCTAATTATAACTATCTATGGTTAAATTAGGTACAATTCCTTTTTATCATGCATTATCATATCAGCCATGCCATTACTATTATCATTTGGCCCGAATTGGAGAGCTTGTTGTGACCTAGTCAATTTTTCACCACCTTTTATGTGGGAAAACCTACTATTACTTGAGGTCCTAATGGGTCTATGTAGGCCATGCTTGATTCATGTTGAGGTTATTTAAGTCCCCCTTTGCCATATGCTCTCTCCATTTTTTGAGAACTCTTTGAAATACCCTTATTGTTTATGAGTTAGACCATTTAGTATCTCTTAACTATCAATTGAGTTGAGATACTTAGAAAATTACATAAACATTTGTTAATGATTTTATGTTCTTACCATTTTTCAAGAACTCACTTGAATGCTCTCATTGTTTTACAAGCCCATTTCCTTATTTCCTCTATAACATCAATCATGTTTTCTTATCATCACTTTTATCTATCCCATTTCCTAGGATAACTACATTTGGCTTAAATTTCATGTTGGATCTCGCATCTATAGAACTATGTAGGCAATATCCACTTTTCTTGTACATATGGAGACAACTCAACCACCCATTCCTTTTCTTACATTTCCCCTATTTTGTTTTGACTGGTTGATTCCCTATCACTTGGGGGTAATTTTATCTCTTTTATTCTTGTTTTGTTGTGCTAGTCTCATTATTTTCTTAGATTCGGGGTCACCCTATCATAGAGAATAATTCCTCTATCAACTTACATGAACAATTAAATTTTTTCTCTACTTGTACTAGCATTGTGACTAACTATTCTTTGTGTGTGTTTATTTGATTTTTATTGTTATTTTGTTGTGCTTTCTTATTTATCCATTTATTTTGTTTTGTTATTTTTGTTCATTTATATTAATTTGTTATTTATTCTTGGTGTTTTATTCTTTTGGTCTTTTGTGTTACTATTTTGTCTTGTTATTTTATTTTGTTTTCCAAGCACATCTTGTTGATATGCATGGATTTTGAATATTAATATCTTGTTTTCTTGTTGTTTATTAAGTTTTTCTTGCTTTGTTTTATACATTATTGTTCTTACTTAAATCATGATTGTTCATATCTTGATTTTAAGTTAGGTTACATTTGTGTATTACTTTTCTTTTTGTCTTTATTTATTTTTGTTTAAATGTAAATAGTTGTAACTCTAGTATTGGTAAATTTTTATCATTATCCTTATATATAAATATTAACATTTAAACTAGCTCGTCTCAATCAAAATATAATGTTATTATAAGTCATTCATACTTACGATACATAATTTCACTTTTACTATAGTAAGAACCAAGTGCTTTAGATTCCAAGTCCATATGTTAATGACGCTCCAAAGATCAGTTCTCAATGCATCATAGCTCACACCAAAATCTATGCAAAACATGCGTCTCTTGGCATATAATGAGTCTAATTGACTAGTGTTCCATCTTTCTTCTTCTTCATTCCTCATTCTATTTTCTCCTACTTCTGGGTGAACTACATTGGCTTGAGGTCCATCTATACTATGTAGGTAGTGTTTGGATACATGACATATCTTGGATCAGCTCAACCACCCTCTTTCTTCTATTTTCATCTCTTTCATCACTTGTGCATCCTTGTATGACTAGTTTTTTGGCTTCTTCAATCATTAGACCCTTGTATCTACATTTTTACCCACTCATATTTACTCTATGAAATAGGTTATATCCTTGAGATATGTTTTCTAATTTTCCCTAATGGGGCATAATATTTAAACTAATCATCAATAAAATTATCTCTATTGGGGAAAAATTAATTATCAGTGATCAAAATCATCCCTACTAAGGCATAATCAATTCATCAACTGATCAAATATGCTCTACTAGGGTACATTATTATTTACTTTATCTATAACAATGATCTCATTTTTATTCTAATTCCAAGCTCTATGAATTTTGACCTCATTCTGGCAATTTTAAAGTGTACAACTTGTATTGGATCGATCATTCCCTAATTACACAACTTTAACCCTCTTTTGGGTATGTCCAAGTATGTTGTTTATGTTTTGGTATTGCATTATTCCCATTCCCCCTCCTTAGGGCCTATCATATTATATTATACCTTTATCATTGAGAATAAATGCATGTAAGCATTAGCTTGTATGGATTTAATCTCATCCATGATTTAATTTCACTCTCTCTCTTTTCAAGAGTCCATCCCTCTCTTTTATCCTCATATGTCCTCTTAAGGGGGCATCATGGGCCATTTCCTTTTGCCTTCTTCTTGACAACTCTTTTATTTGAAAATATATTGCTTCATCTAAATGTCTTGACATGCCTTCTCAAATAGGGGAAAAATATAGACATCCAATTCTTATCACCATTGTGTTGAAATTGTCAATCTTACTCAAAATTCTATCATAATGCACAATTTGGTCTAAAATCATTAAAACTCGTTAAATGGTTTGAGATTATCATATATAAGTGTTAATTTAGGCTAATATATCCTTGGATAGGGTAATGCATTTTATGTGATTATTAACTTTTATCAAATCATTTTGAGTCAAAATGATAAAAATGCAATTTGATGCTCTAAACCACTAAATTATTTTAATTCAGAGGCACACAATATATGTATGTGTTATTTTGTGTTGACAATGCTCTAAATGGGGTATTTATTTGTATTCAATTGACACATTCTTCTAATTATACTCCAGTCAAATTATGACTTAGTAACTTGATGTTTTGACCAATTTGATTAAATGGTCAACCAATTTATAAAAAAATGCATAAAATTCAATTAACCTCACTTAAGCAAATTAATCTAAATCAAAAGTGGAAAATATATGGAAGATATTGATTATCTATTAATTGGATATTCATTTATAGTATTTGCATCATATAGTGACATCATTAGTTGGATGGCATTCATAAGCCATAAATGGAATAAATATCTAGTTTAAGCCCTCCCATACCTCATTAATCCCCCTATCTTCCAAATGTTAATGAAGGTATTTATGGATTGAACCTCCAAAATTGAATTGATTCATGGCCACACATCTTGATCTAAAAATGGATGGTCATGGTTGATTTTGATCATTTCTAAAAACCTATAAATATAAGGATCCTCACTCATCTTTTTGATATTCTTTAGTGTAAATTTATTATGCAGATTTCTCTTCACAATCTCTTTTTGTGTAGTGTTATTATGCTTAATTTGGAATAGGATAGTTTCAACTATTGCATACACTTGATCAATTTCATGAGCCTAGTTTCATTAGTGCATTGAGAGATGATAGAGAAGCAAGCCACTCATCATTGATAAAGACTTGGAGTACCAAATCAGGGAATAATCACATTTTTTAGCCACATTTGGAGGAGGGATGATCTTGGGAAGGATTTATGTTGTATTCTTTATTTCAATAACTCTTAGTTTTCATTTTAAAAACCCCACAAGGGAGTGTTGTGAGTATGTTCTTTATACTTATTTTTAGTTTTCATTACTAATGCACAATCTAACTCACTTTAGATTCCTAATCTACACCTCTAAGATGAACAAGCTAGAGGTTTTTGGGGAGAGGGTAATGGATCTTGAGTAGGTATAAAGATTTATTTCACCTCAATCTTTTGATCTTTGCTTGATTCAAGTCCTTTCATCTTCAACTCCAGCTCTTTGATTTACCTATTTATACTCTCTTAGAATGGATTCTCATGAATGTGGTTAGTGTCTTCAAAAAGATAAGGGGCATAAGAGGTCTAGTATGAAGTACAAGAGGACTATTGATGAGGGATGAGAGAGACTTACATAGTTTTAAATTTTTCTTTGAGTTCAACTCCCTAATCTATACTTGTCTAACCTTGCTCACTCCATGAATTCACCACTTGATTCCATTTTTAATATTGAAAGATTTCTTAGGGGGTTCTTGAGGAAGAGAAGTGATATTTTATTTCTCAATAATGGTATTCTCAAAAATAGTTTCCTCCTTTGAATTCTCTCTTGGATTCAATTCTAAGAATGGAAGGTATGAGGAACACATGAAGGACTTGGAACACTTGGAAGTTAATTTGGAAAGGTACCTTGAGGAAGAATGGGTGACATATATGAGAGTTGATGTGGTTGTTTCTATACGAGTTTTTGCTTTTCACATTCAAAAGGAAATGAGAAACTAAGATAAGATGGTCTAGGGTTAGATGTTACCCAGATGAAGTCTTGCACACTAGATTCAGACGATAGTAGGAACTCCTCTTTGGTTGTGGAGGATGACACCTGTAGAAGAAGGAGACTCAAACATAGAAGTTGTTAGATGACTAGAAAGAGGACTGCCAAGCAAAAGCTTGGTTCTAGAAGTGCAAAGACTTCTTGGAGGATGATAGTCCACTAATAAAAGGTAGAATATAGTCAGAAACAAAAATGATAAAGATAGAATGAAAGAAATGAAAGCAAATGTGTACCTATTTGTAGCAATCTGTCTTGCACAATCACTGACATCGGTGGTTCTGCCAGCGTTAGTCAAGGAAGGTCACCGACGTCGGTTAGTCTGCCAACATCGGTAGGGGCAATGGTCGAGGTCAGTTAGGGTAATGGCCTGGGACAAGTTTTAGGTCTGGTTTATAATCTGTAGAGTGGTCTGAGATTCGGTTTGAAAGTCAGAGAGCTTGTTTAGAGGTTAGAGAGCCTGTTTGGAGGTCTGTGCAAGGCTGTAAGGCAAAAAATATGGTCTGAATAGGGGACCAAAGAGAGGACAGGGTGATAGGCAGACAGGGATTAGAGAAGGCCTTTCAGCCTCTTAGGGAAGGGTAGGCTGGGTCTGGGTAGTGGTTTGCTTAATAGAGGAATTCAAATAAAAATTGAAATGAAAAACAAAGAAATACTTATCTCCTGCTTGCTAAAGGAGGAGTGAAGGAGACCTATTGTTGATGCTATTGATGGACCTACAATGCCTTTGATCTCATAGTCTGGAGCTATACCTATAGAGTACCTATAGCTGGTGATGTTTGTTGTGCGAGAGGGAGAGAGAGAGAGATCAAATGCCAAGTGCAAAAGAGTTCACATTCATGGGGGGGGGGGTAGCAATGGATGTAGAAAACTAGTTTTAAAGGAAATTGATGCCAACAGAACCACTAACGTTAGCCGCATAATGACTGACATTGGTGGCTAAAAAATGGGGATAGAGGCTAATTTTAGCCTTTTGTCTATTCTTACAAGCTGTCAGGGTCAAATGGCATGGGAAAATGGTCGAGAGGGGCTTAAATGAGTGTGAGAGGAAGGGTCTAGATGGGATTTGGGTCATTAAGGCTTGGAATGAGGTGGGGGCATCCAAGGAGAGGAATTCAAGGTGGCATGGGTGAAGTGGCAAGGGGACTTTTAGATTAAAATAATTGATTTTTATTTTAATCTAATAATTGAGTGGGCTAGGACCTGGATTAAAAGGTGGACCAAGGGGACCAAGGGGGGAGGACGACCAAGGGGTAGACACAATTTTAGTGTCTACATGTACCCCTTTTTGTCTTGTTAGTTATTCTTGACAAACTGCAAGACAAAAATAGGAGTTGGTTGCCCGAGGTATAGGATGAGGTGTTCCCCCTTAAAGTGAGAGTCGAGGGAAGGGAACTTGAGATCGAGTGTCAATTTGATAGAGAGATGGATAAAGAGGGTGAAGATCGAGTGTGAACACTACAAAGGGTGGGATTACACGTATACCACACCACACGATAGGTAGGCCAAATTGTCATGGTCAAGGGTTGAGGAGTGCTAGAATCAAAATAACCAGGCCCCAACATGTAGTTGTAGCTGATTGGGTTATTCGATCCAAGTTGTAGCTCCAATGGGTCATCGTGTTCTAGGTATCCCAGGCTCAAGAAGTGCTCCTAGAAAACATGAAAAAAGTCACAAGCAGTAAGGATCAACTTGCTCACGATCCAATACTTGTGAGGGTTGGTGACAATTTGATAACTAGGTGCAAGGTAGCAAAGGCAATCAAAACAACCAAGGTAGAGTTATCTCAAAAGTGGTTGTTGGAGATAGGCATGATCTCCAAGGTCTAGTGGTCGAGGGATGGAGGTAAAAGTGATCTCAAGTGTGCCTCAGGAGGCTAAGAGGACTTCTACTATGAAAGCTGACTGATTGGGGCATGATTTTGGGCATGGGTGAAGAACTTGGAGGGTTGAAGGCTGTCGACATCGATGATAAAACTGATGTCAGTGGCCTAAGGGGTCTGACATTAGTAGAAATTGGCTGATGTCAGTAGCCTAGGGTACGCCGATGTTGACGTCGATGGCTTGCCAAATCTGACAAAACTAGATTGGCGGCCCACCAAAAGTCATTTGTGATTGTTTGACTAAGAGAAAAAAGGGCTCTAGACTGATTGAGTGTGATAGTGACTTATTATGAGTGCATTAGTGGTGTGAGGTGTCAGAGTGAGATTGGTGGAGAGCGTGAGTGGGTTAGAGCCAGAGAGGAGGTTGCAGAGTTAGTTGTGGGCCAGTAGGAGCTTGTAGATAGAGAGACATAACAGAGATGGTAGAGGGTAGTAGAGGACCCACAGGAGGTCCACTGCTAGTGCCACCATGTTGGCATCAACGGGATGAGGTAGGAAGCTTTGTGAACTCAATTGGTTTGGTTTTAATTTTGTTTTTGTTTTTGAAATTTTGATGTTTTTAGCTAGAAATTGAGGGGGAGGGATAGCTAGGAGGGTGGGAAGGGTAGGTAGTCATGCTAGGGTGATTTAGGAGCATTTTGGGGGTAAATAGGGGGCTATTAGGGGAAGCCCTAATTTTAGGACTCACCTCGTTTGGCCTTAAGGCTGAACCAGTCACTAGCATCAGTGGATTCACTGGCGTTGACTGACTAGAGGCTGGTGTCAGTCACTTCCTGCCAGCGTTGGTCACTATGTGACTGACGTCAATTAGGTAAGTGCCATCGTTAGCACACAAATTGATGTCGATGGCTTCTTGGTTTGAGAGAGTTTAAAAAATTACCAAGTCAAGGGGTCAAAGCTATGTTAAGGGCTTCCTGGGTGTCAGGATAGCCATAGATAGTCAGGTAGATAGTCAAGTAGATAGATGAAAGGGCAAATGGGTGAGCTAGGTCTCCCAAAAGGGAAAAAGAGTCATGGGGATTGGTAGTCACATTGACATGGGTTTGATTGTTAGATGTAGGTGAGGTAGACACTGATGTTATGGGATCAGTTGTTGCCATTACTAATGTGGATGCGTCAAGACATCACTGGAGAGGAGTGGGCACAGATGAGCATAGTGGGACTTGGCAGGCTACGACAATACTATCAGGTGGTGAGGGATGTGAGCCTGATGGTGGCTCTGATCGAGTGGTGGGATCATTCCACCAATACCTTCCAGTTATTGATAGGGGAGATGACATTGATGATTGAGGACATGTATCAAATTTTATAGCTGCCAGTACATGGAGCAGACTTATATGCATGCTCAAGAGAGGTGCATGATATACACATGGTGACATTGTTTGGTGAGCATATAGCTGAGGTGAGTTATGACTCAGTCAATTTTGCATATGAGCCACTATATGCTATAGATGATGATGCACATTAGTTGGCCATTTTGATGATGATAGGCATCACAGTCTACGCGCTATCAGATGCAGAGGGAGGTAGGTTTTCAATCACTATGACCAGGGTTTTGATAGAGATGATAGAGCAACAGATAGTATTTGCCTGGGCACCTATCTTTTTGGCCCAAGTATATAAAGAGCTATGGGGCATCAGTCAGTGGTGACGATATAGCTTGTGTGTAGGCCACCTCCTGCATTGCTGGGCATATGAGCATATTGTGGTTACTCGACCTCTCAGCCTCCCAGTGGTGATCCAGGCTAGGTTCAGAGTTGACTTTAGGTGATGGCATGAGGTTATGGTGTAGATGCAGATGGGTAGGGTAGTCAAAGGTATCGACTATTATAGAGGGGTACTAGAGGCCCTGATCCTAGTAGATATCATTTGGAGACCATACCTGGTATATCTAGCTTTTAGAGACTAGGGAGAGCAGCTTGTTGGGGTGCAGAGTTTAAGATGGGTTAGGGGAGATGAGTCAGTGAGCTCGAGAGGGTGCTAGTGGAGAGAGTGTGGTGCCAGTATGGGATGTTATAGGATGTGCCGCCCACCTTCCCACAGTATAGGTAGGATGACATTGAGGCGCCACTCTCATTGCCAAAGGAGACAGAGGGGCTAGATTTTGAGGAGTTACCGATAGGGCCTAGGATAGTAGATCTAGGATGCACAGAGGCCTACTTGACATGGTGGGCAGGAGAGTACACAAGGATTCAGGTAGGACCATAGCCTGATCTGCAGGTAGTGATCAGGGAGTGAGATATGGTAAGGTAGGAGAGGGATGCTTCCAGATAAGAGAGGGATGTTGCCATCCAAGAGAGGGATGAAGCACGAGGATGAGTGACCATTTTGGAGGGATAGGTAATAGGATTACAGGGGCAAATGGTAGGGTTTCAAGTTTTGGTAGGATAGGTGGTTGTGCTGACAAGGCAAATCACCATTTTATAGGGGCAGTTGGCTACAGCCCAAGCACAAGCATTGGTAGGATAGGGTCTAATTTAGCATCCACCTTAGTAGCCAATTTAATAGTCAGCGTCAGTGCAGCTAGCTCAACCATAGCCATAGGGGTTAGTTCAAGGCGTGGCATCAGGATTGATGGGTCTGCTGCAGACTATGCCTATATCCAGATACAAGACTACTTTAGCTGAGATTGCCTACTATGAGGGTGTTATTAGGGAGTTCCCTTAGATATAGTGGTATTTAGAGATGAGAGAGGAGTAGAGCCAATAGAGATCTATGTCACGTGTAACTACTTTGGGCTTTCGCAGATGGCGACGATCAAAGGGTGGGGATGATACAACATCGTCACAGCCACTGCCACCACCACCACATCCACAGCCTTGAGGGCATATTTTGATATGATGTATATACCAGCCTGCATGTCGTTGATGTAAGATGTACTTGATTTTGAGAGAGAGTGAGAGAGAGGCACAAATTGTGCCATTGTAAACTTTGATGAATAGATATATATGATGAGATTTTGGTTTATTGATGTGTTATGGATGTTATGGATGTGTTTAATGTTTTTAGCACTGTTATGATGTATGCTTAATGTGATGATGATAATGTTATGATTAATGATTATGATGATGATGAGTAATGATATTGATGTAAATGATTAATGTAATGATGCTTTATGGTTATGATGATGGTGCTTTGATTTTGTTAATGATTATGAAAATATGCGATTATTTGTGATGTGATTGGCAGGTGACAAAAGAATGTGATGGAAGGAATGGTCGAGCTAACCCCAAAAGACCCCATGTCAATTGAGTGCTGCCTACATAGCCCCTATCCTAAGGGCCTCAGGCCAATGTAGTTCTCCTTAAAAGGGAGGAAGGGTCAGAGTTATGGATTGGTTGGATGAGGTTAAGTCATGGTTAGAAGAGGATAGGGTTTTTCCATCAGGTAGATGAACAAACGAGAGTGGTCGAGCTAACCCCAAAAGACATTCTATCATTTGAGTGCTACCTACATAGCCCCAGTCCTAAGGGCCTCAGACCAATGTAGTTCAGATGAGGAGACAAAGTGGTTGATGTGATTGGTCATGAGGATGATTAGCAGGTCCCATATGTCTAAGGGTTCATACTTGAAATGACGAGGAGAAAAAGATGTTACAGCCTTTTCCAAATGGTGTATTCTATAACATTGGTCAGGGTTTTTCATCCCTAGCAACTGTCCATATTAGGTGATGGATGTTTGCTAAAAATGAAATGAGTCTATTTATGCTTTAGCAAGTAATGGTTTATGCTTGACATAAATTATGTAGTCCATAATTTCCATGTGTATTGGTGTCCATAAAAACTAGTGTGAATAGGCTATGTAAATGGTTTGAAAAGGGTTAGGTTGATTTGGTGTGACAAATGATGTAGTTGAATGTGACCAAAGTGTAGGCAAAAAGTGAAAGGCATAATCACCCTTTCATTGACAAGGACCAAATAGATAGCATAAATAGGGGTTGTTAGAACCAAGATCGCCATTCATACATTACGTCGTTGACCATGGGTTGTGTTAGAGAAGTAATCAAATCGCTTTGACATTAAAGTGAGCTCAAAGTCCCTTGAGTAGGTGATGTGATAGGAGGAGAGGGTAACCCATTTTAGAGCAGAGAGAACCTTGCCCCTTTTTATAGGAGACCCTAAGACGACTACAAGGCAAGTCCATGACCCCCCCCCCCTTTTTTTTTTGAGCAGACTGATCAATGCGGGAAGTCTACATAGAGATGTCATTTTGCTTTATGGTCATTTGTGAAGCTGATCGATGCGGGAAGCTTCTAAAAGACTGCTATTTATAGCAAGATTTTAGTCATAGCCATCCTTTAAGGGAGTGGTCTATATTTTTGCTTTATATATTTTTGAGGTCTTTGAATAGCTGTCCTTTGAGGGAGCAGTATATTAGCTACAACAATGATAGTAGAGCTATCCTTCGAGGGAGCAATCTATCTTTTAGATTTGTGACCTTGGATATTTTGACATTTCGATTATTTTTTTAACAAAATTTTGAGTCATGGACAAGACTATAGAAGTTCAAGGGCTCCCTTTTATTAGAACAAAGCATCCATATGTTATAAAAGGGTTATATAGGATTTGTTAAGGGGAATAGGGTTGAAAGGAATGAGGATTAAGAGGATGGGGAATTGCTTAAGGGACAAGCTCAAGTTAAACATCAAGCAAACGAGTACTCAACTAACAGTAGAATGGTCACAGATGCAAGACATTAAGAGGCTTAGGTTCTGGCCATCCATCGAGAGAGGACAGATGATAAGTCCCTAACCCATACTTGTGCATGATGATGAAAGGTCTGAGCCAATTAAGGGTGAATTTGCCTCGTTTACTTCACTCCATATTGGTCACATGCTAATTTTCTTTAAGGACGAGGTCGCCGATGTTGAAATCTCATTCTCACAGATTTTTGTCATAGGCTTACTTGATGCGATTTTGATAGACATGGAGATGGTTGAGGGCAACAAGATGATGTTCATCAAGTAACTCAAGTTGAGCTAAGTGACCTTGATGAAAGTCATCGTTAGAGAGAATGTCATGTAGAGAGATGTGGAGAGATGGGATCTGTACTTTGAGAGGTAGGACAACCTCTATTTTTTACACTAGAGAGAAAGGGGTAGCGCCTGTAGAGGTTCAGATGCTAGTGCGATAGGCCCACAAAGTGAAGGGAATGTGAATATGCCAATCCCTTCCAGTGTCATTGACCACCTTCATGAGAATTTTAGTCAAGATTTTGTTGGAAGCCTCAGCTTGCCCATTTGCTTGTGGGTAGTAAGGCAAAGAGAAGCTGAGCTTGATGCCAAATGAGTCACAGAGTTTCTAGATGGTTTTGTTTTTGAATGACTTGCCATTGTCAGTGATGATTTTGTGAGGAACACTGAAATGATAGATGATGTGGGTGCTGATGAAGTCAACAATTTTGTTAGCTTTGGTGGAGATGAGAGGAATGGCTTCCACCTATTTAGTGAAATACTCAGTGGCGGTGATAATGGATTGATGATGAAGGGATGAATGAGGGTTAATCTCATCAATGAGATTTAAGCCCCACTATGAAAAAGGCCAAAAATCTTGAGTGACTTACAAGGCATGGCTAGGGAGATGAAGCAAGTTAGAGTGCTACTGGCACTTGATGCAATGCTAAACATAGTCGCTACAGTCTTGATGAAGAGTGGGCCAATAATAGTCCAGGTGAAGGATGTGCTTGGCAACTGAGTTACCACTGAAGTGTTCACCACAAATCCTATTGTGGACTTGTTTAATGGCATGAGATGCTTCAGTGGAGGTTAGACAGTGAAGAAGGAGGCCATCAAAGCCTCTCTTATAGAGAAGACCCCCTAGCATGGTATAGTGAGCCATGCATTTGATGAAAGCTCACTGTGCATTGCTAGAGAGGTTGGGTAGAATGATAGAATAAGACAAGTAGTCCACAAGTTGTTTATACCAATCATCTCATGGACTAGAGTCTATGGTGTTGACATGGTTGATGTTAGGAGAAATGTATGAAGGCAACGACACATGATGCACTGTGGCAAAAAGTCTGGATGAGGATGATGAAGATGGGATATGTGAGGTGAGAGAAGCCATGGTGTCAGCAAACTTATTCATGGAGCGTGGAACAGTCTGCAAGAGGTAATGGTCAAAAGAGGCTAAAAGAGTGTTAGCATAGTTTTTGTACCTTTGCAAAATTTCATTTTTACAAAGGTATGAACCATTGATTTGATTGACGACAAGCTGCGAGTCACCCAAGATGTTGATAGACTTGATGTTGAGAGAAAGGGTAGTTTAAAGTCCCAAGATTAAGGCTTCATATTTAGCCATATTATTGGTACAATCAAAGTTGAGCTTGAAAGACAAAGGCATGGGCTCACATTTGAGTGGGATGAGAATGACTCCTACACCCCCACTGAGTTGACATTTGGAGCTGTTGAAGAACATGGTCATTTGATAGATGGTGTCTTCGATGGAAAGCGCGATGATAGATTCGTCAGGAAACTTGCACTGAGAAGGTTGATTGTCAAGAAGAGGGGCATCTGCCAGTTGGTCAGTGATGGTTTACCTCTTGATAGATTTTTGTTAGATGAACTTGAAGTCAAACTCAGCAAGTAGCATGAGCCACTGAGCCATACATTGATTTTGGTATGGCTTGGAATGCATGTATTTAAGAGGGTCAGTGTGAGTGATGACAAAGGTCTTGTGGTTAAGAAGATAATGGCAAAGATTAGTAGTGGCAAAGACTAATGCCAAATAGAGTTTCTCGGTATGAGTATACTGAGTTTCATAGTCAACAAGTGTTTGGCTGATATAGTAAACCGCTTGCTCACGGTGATGCTCATCTCGGTCCGCGATCATGGCACCTAACGAATGGTTGGTTGTTGAGATGTAAAGGTAGAAGGGTTGGTCATCTTTAGGTGGAATAAGGACTGGTGGAGAGACCAGATAGTGTTTAAGGGCTTCAAAAGCCTCTTAATAGTCCTTATCCCATTTAAAGGAGACATCCTTCTTAAGGAGATGATGAAAGGGTTGGTAGTGGTCAGAGAGCTATGAGATGAAGTGACGGATGGATTGGATCTTTCCTTACAGACTACGAAGCTACTTGAGATTGGTCAGAGGTGGCATCTCTAGTATAGCCCAGATTTTAGTGGGGTCTATCTCAATGCCACAGAGAGAGATGATGAAACCCAGGAGCTTGCCTGAGAGGACCCCAAAGATGCATTTTTTGGGGTTAAGGTAGACATTGTATTGAAGAAGGCAAGAGAAGATGATCTTGAGAATGGTCAAATGGTCACGGTGAAGCTTGGACTTGCCTAGCAGGTCATCCACATAGTCCTCCATGATTTTATGGAGGAGATCATGGAAAATGTAATTCATGGCATGATGATATGTGGCACCTGCATTTTTCAAGCCAAAAGGCATGACTCGATAGCAGAAAGTCCCCCAAAGGGTAATGAAGGTAGTCTTGTACTAATCTTCCGGTGCAATCAAGATCTAATTGTATCTTGAAAACTCATCCATAAGTGATAGCATCTCATGACCGACCGTGAGATCAACAAGTTGGTCAATGTTGGGAAGAGGAAAGTCATCTTTGGGGCAGGCCAAGTTGAGGTCGTGATAGCCAGTGTAGATCCAGATCCCCCCAGTCACCTTGGTGATAGGGATGATGTTAGAGACCCACTATGAATAATCGATGGGTTGGATGAAAGAGATAGAAAGAAGGCACTAAAGCTCCTCTTTGACAAGGAGTGCAACACGAGGATGCATCTTTCAAAGCTTTTGCCTGATAGGCTTAGCCTCTAGTTTGGTGACAATGTTATGGGTGGCAATGTTGGGGTCAATGCTAGGCATGTCATTGTAGGTCTAGGCAAAGGCTTGGCTATGGTCTTAAAGGAACTGGGTGTAGTCGAGTTGCTCTTAGGCATCTAGAGATTGGCCTATCTTTAAGACATGAGGAACATTAAAAGAGGGAAGGTTGATGTCAATGGTTGATTCATTTAACATAACCTAGGTTTCAGAAGGGAGGGAGCACTGGAAGAAAGAGTCATCAGTGCCCATGTAGGAGAGAATGGTGTCATCATCTATGCAACAGACAGTGTTAATGATCACCGACTCATCGTCTATCAAGTTGGGATAGATGAGAGGGAGAGACCTAGACACCCCATTTGGTTGATAGGTCAGGGGTTCTAGGTGGATGGTGTTTATGCAAAAAAAAAAACTAGGAGGGATGGAAACCACCGACTCCGTAGGTGAAAGGGGAGGAATAAGCGAGCTTGGAGGAGATTGGTCAATGGTAGGTTTGGGGTAAGGGTCTACAGAAACTTGAGTAGGGTCTTAGAAACCTAGGCCATATCATTTCTTAGCATTGTTGTCATTGAGAGGTTTGATGGGTTGATGGGAGCCTTGCTCATAGTGCCTGAATCCAAAACCCTTCCATGCACACCTGTAAAGGTAGGTGTGTGTAAAGGCAGGGTTGCCAAGAAATGAGAAGTCTGATGTGAATGGCTGAGGTGAGGAGAGAGGATTTCTATTAGTAGGAGCTTGATTGAGCTCCCCATAAACAAGATTAGTTTGGAGGTGAGGAGGACCATAAAGAACAACCATCCCGATCTGATGGTCATAACTAGGACTGTGGTGAAGCTATCCATACTCTTGTAGAGTTTGGAACATGTCTAAGGTAAGCAAGCAATATTCCCCAAGTGAAAGTCATTGGAAGATGTCTTCCATGGGGTCTTTGGTTGTCACTTGAAGAGGTGGTGTGAGGGAGACTGCTTCTGCAGATGGGGGTGGCGTCTAGGTTGATGTCTTGAGAGGAATAAGAATGTCATTTGGTCGATAGGTCATGTTACAAGTTTTGAAAGGTGATGGGTTGGAAAGAATGATGTGGACTTGCCCATCATGTTTGAATTTTACACAACGGTGTAGTGTAGAGGGAACATAAGCCATGGCACGGATCCAGGGTCAGCCTAGCAACATGTTATATTGGAACTCTCCTTCGATGATATAGAAGAGCTCTGAGACAGTGCACGAGCTAACGTGAATATGGAAGATGATGGTGTCAATGGTTGTGGTAGTGGTGTCATTAAAGGATCGAAGGATTGTGTTAGTTTTTGATACACAATTCTTGGGGAGGACCAATTGATCAAAGGCATGAGTAGAGATGATGTTAATGCTGGCACCTCCGTCAATCATAACTCACTTAATGCGGGTTTGATCAACATAGGCCGTGATGAAGAGAGCAACATCTTGATCTTTTGAATTAGATGTAAGAATTTTAGAATCACTAAAAGTGATAGAGGTAATGAGGGATAATGAGTGGACCAGGGCAGTTAGTGGTTGGGGGTCCTCGGGTTGGACCTCCACTGCCCATAAGGCTGAGATCAGAGCTTGACGATGCTGGGGTGAACTTTGGATAAGGTCATATAAGGTCATCTTCATGGGAATTTGGTGAAGCTATTTTAACATAGAGTCATGGATTGCCCTTGAAGAAGAGGGTTGAGATGCACCCAGGATAGAGATTTTGGGTTTTGGCAGTTGAGGTGGCTTGACAAAGGGATAGGTCCAAGGAATAGCAGCTTTTTCTTTTGCCTTATCCTTTTGTGACCTAGTGGTTATGTGGATGGCATTAATTTCAAAGAGAGGAAGTGAAGGAGATGAAGGGGTCATGGTTTGTTGATGAGATGTCAATGTCAATGAAGAGGTTTGAGGGATATGGGAAGGTGTCAGAGGTATGTCGTCAGTGTCCTCAAGAAGAAGAGTGTCTTTTTCCATGTAGTGGTGAATGACAGCTTTGAGAGCACAACAATTCTCAGTGTCATGTCCTGGTGTATGATGATATAGGCAAATCTTAGTATCATCAAACCAGGAGGGCTTTGACTTGAGGGGTTGGAATGGCTTGATAGGTAGAAGGGTTATGCTAGAGGTCTGCAAAAGTTGATGCAATATCAAGGCATATGAACCCACCAAAGGGTCTGTGCTTGTTGATGTGTGAGATGCTGGTGACTTTTGCTTGGGAGGTGTTGAAGGAGGCTTTCGTACCACCTTTTGGGTTGATGGTGCGGCCACATGCCGAGACGACACTTTTTTTGTGAGAGGTGTAAAATGTTTCAGAGAGGGTAGGCTTGCAGTAGGCAAAGGAAGCAATGGAGGTAACTTGTTTTGGTTAGGGGTTGGAGTGGGGAGAACTCTTATTATGGTTGAAGGGTGAGGGCCCAAAATGGAGGGCAATGGTGATAGGGGAGGAGGAGTTCGTTGCTGTGGTTTGGTAGCCTTCTTTGGTTTGGTTTGAAGACTACTATTGGTTAGGGCCTGGTCTAAGTCTACCTTCACTTGTGGGTGAGTGAGGTTAGGGATAGGTTGAATGCCAAGTGACTTGATTGGTTTTGATGTGGTGGATGAGGCTTTTGGTTTCAATGTGGATGGCTGAGATTTTGAAGGTTTTGAGGTAGAAGTCTAGTCTTTGTTGGAAGTCTTGAGAGATTTTGTCATGGGAGGGTTGGCGGCATGAGATGAGATGAAACGGGCAAGCTGAAGAGCTGTGAGTCACTCCCATAATGCCTGATGCTCCACTTTCCTTAAAGGGAGAAGTCTAAGTTTCTCCACTAATCAGGAAAATGGCTGAGAAGATGTCGGATGAGGCTTGGGTCCTCCAGAAGATGTGGATGGTTACAGGGCCGAAAATGAGGTTGGTGTAGCAATCTCAGAACCAAGGCATGATGAAGTCATAACAAGTTCATCTTTGGTTGAAGAAGGCAGAGAGACAGGTTCTTCCCTGGGTGGAGAAGGAACCAGAGAATGAGGCTCCTCAAGAGGGTAGAGGGTAGGGATGATTGCACCCTCTACTTGTGGTTGAGGAGTAGGAAGGGTAGGGTCCTCCATAAGTAGCAAGAAGGAGGACGGTGAGACTGGTGGTGCCAGTATGGTCGAGGCATCCTCCAATATAAGGGAGGTCGATGGAGAACTAACAGGAGAAGAAGGTTCGTCCTCATGTGAGGGACTAATGGGTTGACTAACCTCTTGAGATTGTGAGAGAGGTTGGTCAGGGATGAGAGGCGAGACCGTATTGACTGTGCGTATGTTATGTTCTTGAGTGTCATCAGTCATAGTCTGCACATTGTTTTGGGTAGGAGGATGGTTGGGAAAGGGTTGTTTAAAGATGTCTATGCCTTGATTGGGTGGCACATTTGGATTGTCTAGGATGAGGTCACCCTTATCTAGCATGTCTTCAATGATGTTTTTAAGAGTCTTGCAGTTGCCTATGTCATGGACTTTAACACAGTGATAGTTGTAGAAGTCATTCTCCCTATACCACGCAGGGATGGCGTATGAGGAATCAAATTGTGGAGGCAGTTAGATTTGGGGGAGATTGAGGACCCCCTATTTGACAAGTTTGTCCAGCAAGATGTGTATGACTCTCCTAGTGGAGTATACTGTCATTACACATATCCTTGTTGAAATTGTTGAGTGATGCTTTGGGATGTGGATGGCTCAGGCTGATTGGTTGTTGAAGAGGACGATGGTCTGATGACTACAGCATTTGTTGATGCCTTAGATTTGGGATTAGATGAAGAAGGTTTAGAGGAAGAGTCATTAGACTTGGTGTTGGGGTTTTTACTCTGTAACTTGACTTTGTTCTCCTTGATGGCACGCAATTCAAGCTTTTAGGCCATTGTGAAGGCTTCATCAAAGGTGCAAAATGTCTGAACCCACAAGGTAGAGGAAATATGCTTGGCACACGCCTAAGAGAAAAGTTTAGTGAGCTCAATTTGGGGCAAAGAAAAGGAGAACTGATTAATGAGGCCTCTCCAGCAAGCAACAAAATTGGCTATGGATTTGTCCTCAAACTACCAGTTAAAATACAGATCTGTGATTGAGACCTTTTTGGTGATATTGATAGAAAAGTGGTCGAGGAAGAGTTGGGCTAGCTGGGTGAATGTGAAAAGAGAATGGCTGGTGAGAGAGCTATACCAATCAAGAGTAGCACCAAAGAGCGACATGGGGAATGTGCGTATAAGTAACACATCATCATGGGTTATGAGATAACAAGCATGTTTGAATGCTCGCAGGTGCTATTATAGGTCTTCCTTACTCTAGAAATGAGAAAATTTAGGAAGCTCCCACTGATTAGGCTAAGACCTGATTAGGATGAAGGGATGGATGGGTTCATTGTAAATTTTCTCATATGAAAGGGCATTGCGTGAACCAGAAATAGAGGTCTTGAGACTAGACATTTTGTCCATCAGCATTTTGATTATATCAGCTGATAGATTGATGGGTGGAGTACCCCATAGGTTATAAGGTGCTTGGAAGGTATTGAGAGGGGCATATGATGTGGTTGGTTGCACTTGTGTAGGTGCAACATATGGGTAGCTTGTCATCAGGGCAGATGTTGAATCCAAGGGAACTTGTGCTATGGGGTTGGTGGGCACAAATTAGATAGGGGCCATCAAAGGTGGTTAAGGGGTGGCCACACTTGTTGAAGGGTAGGCAGTTACTCTTGTGTTGATAGGTGCAAGAGTAGGGGGATAGAGACCAATAGGTTTTGGAAGGGTGTAGAATTTGGTTGAGTAGTTTGAGATTGAGGGGGTGTCGAAACCCCCATGGAGGTAGGTCTAGAAGGAGAGGCTAAAATTTGAAGATAAGACATGGTCAGGTTATTAGTCAAGGTGTTGGCTTGATTGTCTATAGGTTGAATTGTGGACGTTGTTGATATGGCTATTGTCTCAACTAAGGAGGTTGACATCCCATAAATTGGGTCACCTAAAGAGTCTCACATTTGGCTTCGCACGAGATAATGTTGTAGGGCTTTGACATTGAGGTCCAAGAATCTTTCAAAATCTTGGTCCCCTTTAGGGACAATGGGGGTCTGAGTCAGGGTCAATCGAATTGGAGTTCATTCGGTCTCTGAATGAAACTCCATTAAGGGACTGGTTATGGATGGGGAAGGCAGAAGTGGTTGATGCCTCGTATGGTCGATAAGAGCCTTGGTTTGACTATGAGTCAAAACCATTTAAGGCAAGGCAAAACATCCTCACAAGCTCAAACAAGCAGATAAGAACAAAAAAGAAGATGGACACAAGCAGACCCTAAACGCTAAATTCTTAGGAATAAATTATTAGGATCGTGTTGGCTTATGCCTTAGAATGTGTTTAGGAGATTGGCTTCTGAGACAGGTCCTAGAAGAAGTAGTCTAAGAATGGTTTCAGGTTAGTTTCAGTGCTCAAGAGTCTGTGTTAGGTTCTGTACATGGCCTGGTGCTAAGGAGCAAGCTCTCCTCACTTCACAAACCCAGTGATAAGATGGGCCCACTTAGCCAGTATATACTTCCCCTAGAGATTATCCTCTGCCAAAGAATAGAGTGGGCTTTCCCCTTAGTAGTGAAGTCCAAGTGGGATTGCCAGGATGGGTAAGGTATCTGCTGGGTTATGAAATCCCAGTCGGGCCTTGTCTTAGGTAAGTTTTGATGTTTGATTTGTGCACGTGATTTGGTTGTGTAACATAAGTGGACTATGATTAATTCATGATGCAGTTTTTAATTACTAGATGTGGACTAAGTATGCAGTCAAGAAGAAATGAAATGCAATGTATTTTAAGCCCAAATAGAAATGTGAGTTCGTATGAAGATAAGTGACAAGAGGTGTAAGAGTATGACTTTTGACTAGTCTAAGATGCAAGAAAAGAAAGAACAAGAATGATTCTTTTTAATTTTTGCTAATAGTGTCTTTTGGAAGAGATAGAAGAAAGAGGTGAAAAGGAGAAACCTAATGCATCTATATGAAAAGAAATGAAAAAAACCCAAGGAAGACCCTAGGGTCCCACCAGGTGTGCTAGAATGTTTCTATATGAATTTTTGCTTTTCACATTCAAAAGGAAATGAGAAATTAAGATAAGATGGTCTAGGGTTAGATGTTACTTGAATGAAGTCTTGCGCACTAGATTCAGACGATAGCAGAACCCCTCTTTGGTTGTGGAGGATGACACCTGTAGAAGAAGGAGACTCAAACATAGAAGTTATTAGATGACTAGAAAGTGGACTGCCAAACAAAAGCTCAGTCCTAGAAGTGCAAAGACTTCTTGGAGGATGACAGTCCACTGATAAAAAGTAGAATATAGTCAGAAATAGAAATGATAAAAATAGAATGAAAGAAATGAAAACAAATGCATACCTATTTGCAGCAATCTATCATACACAGTCACTGATCTTAGTGGTTCTATCAGCATCGGTCAAGGAAGGTCGTCGATGTCGGTTAGTCTGCTGACGTCAGTAGGGGCAATGGTCGAGGTCAGTCAGGGTAATGTCCTGGAACAAGTTTTAGGTTTGGTTTATAATCCACAGAGTGGTTTGAGATTTAGTTTGAAAGTCATAGAGCCTATTTGGAGGTCAAAGAGCCTATTTGGAGGTCTGTGCAGGGCTGTAAGGCAAAAAATATGCTCTAAATAGGGGACCAGAGAGAGGACAGGGTGACAGGGAGACAGGGATTAGAGAAGGCCTTTCAGCCTCTCAGGGAAGGGTAGGTTGGGTTTGGGCAGTGGTTTGCTTAATAGAGGAATTCAAATAAAAACTGAAATGAAAAACAAAGAAATACTTATCTCCTACTTGCTAAAGGAGGAGTGAAGGAGACCTGTTGCTGATGTTGTTGATGGACCTGCAATGCCTTTGATCTCACAGTCTGGAGCTATACCTGTAGAGTAACTATAGCTGGTGATGTTTGTTGTGTGAGAGGGAGAGAGAGAGAGAGAGATCGAATGCGAAGTGCAAAAGAGTTCATGTTTGCAGGGGGCAGCAACGAATGCAAAAAACTAGTTTTAAAGGAAACTGATGCTGGTAGAACCGTCGATGTCAGCCACATAATGACCAACATCAGCAGCTGAAGAATGGGGATAGAGGCTAATTTTAGCCTTCTGTCTATTCTTACAAGCTGCCAGGGTCAAATGGCATGGGAAAATAGTCGAGAGGGGCTTAAATGAGTGTGAGAGGAAGGGTCCAGATGGGATTTGGGTCATTAAGGCTTGGAATGAGGTGGGGGCATCCAAGGAGAGGAATTCGAGGTGGCATGGGTGAAGTGGCAAGGGGGCTTTTAGATTAAAATAATTGATTTTTATTTTAATCTAATAATTGAGTGGGCTAAGACCTGGGTTAGAAGGTGGACCAAGGGGACCAAGGGGGGAGGACGACCAAGGGGTAGACACGATTTCGGTGTCTACAGTGGTGTTTATGAAGACACATAAATCTGATGGAGTTTATCATGTTTCCCTTCATTATTTATTAACATATCCTCAAGAATTTAAATGAGACCACTTACATCCATCATCTCACATGAGAAGCTTTGCCAATTTCCTCTCTCAATAGGTGCTCATTCTTATTTCATTAGATATAATGAATCTCTCATGTCATGAATGATGTGGTTAAGGATATCTTCACCATATTCAATCTATGTATTAAGGTATAATATGTACTTCTCATAGCCTAAGAAAATTACCTTGAACTTGAAATGGATTGGTTTGAGGAGTGGCTAGGGACATCTTGAGCTTGATAAGGATGGCCATATGATACATTATGGTCATGTATATGGAATTTATGCCATTTATAAGGTTGATATGACCCATAAAAAAAATTATAAAGATTATAGCAAGGCTGGTATGGATGACCATGAGGCTGAAACACTTCATCAACTTGCATGAAACCTAAATTCATCTCAAACTCAGCCATAATAACTTCATCAAGAAAATGAAATGAAACATAACTTAATTTGAATGAGTGACTAAGATGATAAAACTAGTTGATCATGAACAAAGTCACCATTAGTGTTTTAAATGCCTTTAAAGGTTGATAAGTAGAAGACAAAACCAAGAATTTTTCCACAACTTTAGACCTTAGTCCCATCAGGCATGCTAAAACTATTATCAATAAAATTTCACCCTTTGGAAGGTATTTTAATTCTTCTAAATTTTATGAAACATAGAAATATCTTAAGGTTATGGGTAACCTATTAGAGAGGTGAATATCTAGGTTAAAGGGCTAGCTCTCCTTGATGAATCACTTAGGCTCAAACACTACTCTAACACTTGCCAATAAAAAGGTAGAAAAACATACTCTAATGGAGGTGATACATGAAATATATCTGATCACTACCAACTAGCCTAAATTTCACTTCAAATAAGAGACTAACATGCACATGACACTAATCCAAATCTACCTCTCTACATCAATGTTTTTGATGAAGGTTTGTGAAAAAAGATTGAGTTAGGAGGACTAGTCAAGAGGTCATGACATGACACTATTGAAATTATAACTCACTAAACCCATACACACTCCATTTTAACACTTCAAAAGACCTTAAAAGGATTCTAAATTGAACATGAATGTTAAATAAAGACAAGTATGCCAAGGATGCAAGACTATCACTTAATAAGATCAACTAATCAAGCATGCATATTGAAACCAATCTATGGAAAAGGTAAAACATGGTTATTATTCATTTTTCAAAGGATTCAAATGGGTATGGATTCACCATACCTAGATGGAGGATATCAACTTATCTAATTAAAGCTTAATATATAGAAAGTGAGAGAAGAAGGAGAGAAGGGCATTAGAGAGAAAGATAAGTGTCAAAATGAGTTACAAAAGGAAAAGGAGTTTGAAACTACACCATCAAGTCCTAAAAGAAAATTTTGAGTCTTATAAATATGTTCTTCTAATCCAAGTGGCATGGAAGTTTCAAACACTACTTGACACCTTGCCTAGCTCTCCAAAACTGTCCTTTACTTTGGCCTTTGGAATAACAAGTGGCCTTATTAATGGTTAGGTAATGTTTAGCTATATATTTTCTCTACTTTTGACACTTTTCAACTGATATTTTTAGGTTCCCTTTGACACATCACTTCATTCTCTTGATAAGTGTCAATAAGTCTCTTCATCTCATTAGGCCAATCTTGCTTACAAGTATCAAAACTTGAATTCATCTTCTCCAAATAATTATCTCCCCATGGATGGCCTATATAACTCATATTATACCTAAAAAACTCATTTTGAGGTCTAAAACTACCCTGAAGAACTCATTTTTCACTAATAGCTCCATTTGGGCTTCATTCCTTGTATCCCTAAAATCATGAAAAACTCCTTGTGTATAGAAGTGTATAGATGGTATTTGGAATATAAATGCATATTTTAGTAATTATTATGTCTTTACATCTCCATGCCAAGTTTTAGGTCTTAAGAGTGAGCATAAGTGTTATTTTCATATGTTTATCTCTACTAACTAGGTCTTACTTAGGCCTCCCTACTTAGAAACTAAATTTTGTTTCAATGGGATAACCACACATATAAAATCTCAAATAAATGTTTTATTTAGTTTTATAACCCCCTAAATATCATCCATGTCAATTTTTAACTTTTGACACTTTGTATGGACCTCCTAAGTAGCTTAAAATAGTCCTTTTTAGCCTATTCTATACTTACAAGTACCAACCAATGGAATGGGGTGATTATTAGGAGAGTTTTAAACTTTATTAAAGTCATTTCATAGGTCACCAAACTAATTTGGAGGTATTATAATTATTTTCTATCTCATTTGGTTAGATTTGGTCTTCTAGGTAGCCTAAAGGTGTCTTTGGATATGATCCACCAAATTAAGAACCAATTCCAAAATATGTAATTTTATGAACCTATATAATAGCTCTAAACTCTTTTTTTCACCTTGAAATTTTTCATAAAATATCCAAGAAAAATATAGTGACACTCGAGTGGCTAACTGTGCATTTGTGAGGTTGAGAGAGAGAGAGAGAGAGAGAGAGAGAGAGAGAGAGAGAGAGAGAGAGAGAGAGAGAGAGAGAGAGAGAGAGAGAGAGAGAGATATTTATAATAGTAAAAGTGATTGGTTTGGGTTATAAACACCTCATTGAGGTCTACACTATATCTCCTATCTTTTTCCAATGGTCCTCTCACCATCTTCCTCCATTAGGTCTCCTTCACCCTCTTTAATACATGACTAAGGTTCTTAAGCAAGATAAGGAAAAAAACCCCTATTCACTATTTTTTATTTTTATCCCTTATTCAATAATTATAAAAATCATGGAATGCTTGCCTATACTCTTTACCATTTACTCAAGGTCCTCAACTTCTCAACTCAACTCCAACTAGCCACTTTCTTATGACTTCCCTTGTAGGCCTGTGTATGTAATTAGGCTTGAACATAATTTCTAGTATTTACTTTAGTTTAGTTTATTTTAGGGATTTATGGAGTTATCATATTTTGATATAATTATATTCAAATGTTTTAATTTCCTTTAGTCCTCCTACAGACCTTTAAACCTCTCAAACAAGCAAATAGTTCTCTTGAAATAAGCAGGCTTATAGTTTGCATTGGCTCAGTAGGCAAGGTTTCCATTGATCTCTATCTATTCCTCTTAATTTTCACATTCTTTATGTCTTACTACCCTCAAATTTTTTGATTAGTTACCTATCTAATCATCTAAGTTAAACCCCCATGCTTTCCCTAAACTCTGCCCTTTTCTAAAGTTGATTGTAGGTGTTTATTAAAGAAGGTTTGAGCATGTGGTTTTGAGTTTAGCATTCTCAATGATTTATTACACTTTGAATCATTCAAACTTAATTAAGATATATTTCTCACTTCCTCATATTGTTAACGATCCCTTTTCATGGCATTTCATAAAACTTTGTCTTCTTTGTCTCCATATATAGATCTGTGTAGTAGCATAGACTTGTAAACTCTATCTTATCTGACCCTCATTGGATTTAAAACCCTTACATGCTTTCATGATTCTGTGCATTTATTTTTAACCTTTCATTAATCATGGAATGATGTTTATAACCATCTTATTTTGGCATAACAAATGATTTTGTTCAAAAGAGGACTTACAAGCCTGCAACATGTAGGTTTCTTTCTTTCTTATATGGACTTGTTGAAACATACCTCAAGTCCTTTACTTAGAATTTTTAATCAAATTCATTCCAATTATCATTCCATTATCTCAATAATCCTATATAATTCTTGACCAAGCATTATATCATCTCAAAATTTGAATTATGGTATGTATAGGCCTTTGTATCAGTCAAGTCAAGGCTTTGGAAGTTTGTTCATATAGTTTAGGTCTCTTCATCATGATTTGGTATTTTAAGGGTGGAAATGAGGGTTCAGTCAATGTCTAATTAGTTTTTCTAAGTCTATTTGTATTTCAACATTGTCAAAACACCTTTAATCATGGTTAGACTCATGAGTATTCACCTTCAGGTCTGTGGTGAGTAAAATGAGCTTATTTAAACCATATTATAGAGTGACTTTTGTGAGGTATATTTTAACCTTTTCCAAATCCTTACATCACTTTAAATTTTTTTAATTTAAGATCAATACCTTCAAACCACCCTAACAAGTTAAAAACAAGACCTTTCAACTACTATTACACAAGTAACTCTATATGTACAATCTTCAAGCTAGGATCATAATGACACTTGGAGAATAGTATGGAAAATAATAAACTGATTTTATAACCTTGAATTAAATTAAAATATGCATAAACATTTTACATCAAGACTTAAATTAATATTAACCTTGTAGAAATCCTAGATCAATGGACAACATTGACAGTCACTTGCACACTATGTAGAAGAGTAATTTTCTTGCTTAACCAAAGCATATATAGGATAGATGGTGATTAATAATGATGTAGGATATTTGAATATACCTATTATGAACCTATAAAATTTTCACCTTACCTCCATTAATTCACACCTATAACTATGCTACCCAAAAACTTAGACACAAGGGTTTTTAGCCTCCAAAAATAATTTAGCTCCTTAGAAATTATTATAAAGTTAAGGAGATCAATACAATGACTAATTAACTAATTTAAATACCATATTTTTCCCAAAACTTTGGAAAAATATTAGCCTCTAAGTCTACCTATACGACCAATACCATTTAGTGGAAAATGGCCTTCGTGAGCTTATGAAGGGAGCAATGGAGGAGAGAGAGTTTAATGCATATGTTGGACTTGAAACCTGATCTAAAGATATAATATGACCTATGTAACATGAAGGGATGTTTTGAAACCATTTTCAACTAGAATATGAATTCACAAGTTTATAAAAGTGCCAAAACGCCTCTCTAAGGTGTTAAAACTCATGATTATGACATCTTCTTGACTTGTTGATAGGTGTGGTAGTTATGTAGCTACTCCAAGGTCTTTAAAAAGTGTATTTTATGGACTATTGGAATTTTAAAGTTTTAAACCTCATGAAAGTTAACAAAATCACCCTTTTTATTTATTAGGCTTACTTTAAAGTCTACAAAAGAACTTTAAAGTTTTCAATTCAGTATGAAATGTTATAACAAAGTGATTAAGACATAAAATGACCTTTAGAAACTCCTAACAACCTTTGGCACTTCTTGACTAATTTTCATCACTCCATGACAAGACTAGACCACTATAGGACTTTACCTTAATTTATCCAAATAAACCTTAAACAATGATAATATGGCTTTATGAAGACTCTTTGAAGGTTATATAAAGCATGACAAGACCTTTGACTAGGTTAGACATGGCAAAAAAATTTCACCTATAGGGTTGACATTTTGACCTTAGGGATCAAAATTGGTTAGTAATAATCATGAAAGAAGAAAAATTATAAATTCTTTATAATTAGTTGGAAGATGAAGTAGATGAGTTGGAGAAGTTATATGAAGAGGATGAATGTTATGCATATGAATTACATTTTCCATATGCTATTTTTCCTACACTTGGCAAGCTAATTCATGATGATAGATAGATCAATAAAAATAATTTGAATTGCATCCTACCATGGGAGGCACATGAAATACAATAAATCAATCTTTTAATAGGTCATAAATTTTAAAAAATTGGATTAAATGAGCTTAAAATAAGAGATATTTCACCTTGGGACAACCTTACCTTTGATATGATTAGCATGATCCCAAATGGTGTAGTCATGAGAATACTTTTCATTGAAGTTAAACACCTATAAATTGCTAATTATAGGTGGAAATAAGAATAAAACCAAATTTTTATGATCATATTTGAGGGTTTAGATCCTCTAGAACAACCTAGGGAATGTAATTGTATCATCCATAGGCTCCTCATAGTACTGGAGATAATAAATATAGAAATGAGTAACCATGAGCACATTGGCTAGAATGAAAAAAATAGTCTAGTGAGAGTTAGAACTAAAGATGCCTTAATCCAATATAACTCCACATATATGCTAGATACTGAGGATAAATATAGAAGATTTGTAACATGGGAATAACCAAGATGAGACCTTTTAGATAATTTAGATGACAAGGAAGATGTTGCCACAACATTCATTTCAGTCAAGGAGCAACCAAAAATGGATTCATTGATGGGATAACATAATGAATATATATTTACTAGGTTGGGTACACAATTCATCTCAGTATGTGTTGATACCCACCCATATCCATCACCAAAACTCCATGTATGGGTAGAGGTATTCCTCCAAACCTACCCCAAGTGAGTTTTCCAAGTTAATTATAAGAACATTGTTGAATTTTATAGCATATATTTACTTAATTTTCATGGTAATAATGTAAATAAAACTATGCAGAATAACGCTCATGAGTGTATAGGTCAACATAAATGTAAATATGTGTCTCACTTTGAAAGGATCTCTAACAACCTTCTCAAAATCCTAAACATGAATACATTCAATATTAGGTGTCTAACTAATGAGAATGTCCTTTAGCACATCCACAGGGATTTCCTCAAAATTCTTACTTCCAGGCATGCATTCTCTTAACAAGTTCATGTAAATACCTTATTTTCCCTTTCTTACTTTTGTTTTGTGTTTTATTTCCTACTTTCATTTGTTTTTCCTTTTTTTCCCACTTTTCATTCTTGGTTTGACCTTGTTGCTTGTATCTTTTTGGCATGGCTCATATATTTTCCACTATAGGTTCCCATGTTGGTCAAAATATTGAAGAACATAAGTCCTGTACATAACTAACACAAATGGCATTCTAGTGTGTGATTACTTTGGGTAGCTTGTAGTGATATATTATATTTACAAATTAGTTTTGAAAGCTTAAGATACCATGTCTTCTAAAATTATTAGATATGGGTTAAGTTTTGGTAAACTATTAACTTAATGAAGGCATTCTCTTGAAACCAAGCAAAAAAATCACATCTCAATGTTTTTAGGGTTTTCCTAGATGAACCTATTATGGTGAAGACCTAAGGTCAAAAATATATAATTCCATATTTCACTTGCCATGGTGGTTACCAACACATAATTGAGATTATAAGAAAAGAAAGAGAAAAGAGTAAACAAGAAAAATAAATTGCTAAAAAACTCAAATCTGGGTGATTTAGGCCACCTCTACTAGGGTTATGGATACCTGATTGATACTAGAGTAAGGTCTTGAGTGGGATCAAATACATCTCTATCAGGACTATAAATGCATATCTAGTAGCAAAACAATGTCTAGGAAAATGCTCTCAAGGTAGGATTCACTAACCTAATGATTAGATATATGGTAGTTAATCTTTCTAGGTTATAAGAAGTGGTAATTAACTCATTTAAACACACCAAGTCAACAAGAATGTATGATTTGGTCCTTTAGCCATTCCCATATTTGCCTCTCTCAAACCCATTCACTTTCCATGCATAGTCTTGACTAGATATTATGGGTTGGTAGGCAAATTTCTATCATTCTAAAATAATCATGAGTATTTTACAATAGACTCACCATTTATTGTTGCTTTCTTAACATGCTCTAATTTTTCTAAGATTTAAGAAACCTATTTTTGCTTTTGTAGCCACTCTTACTTTCACTCACTGGTCTCAGCACTCCCAAGTTATCTTAGTGGTTCATCTTAGTTTTCATGTCAAAATATGAATTTTACCCATCACCATTTAAAATACCATATATGGGTAAGAAAACTTTATATAAGGCACTTAGTATGAAAGTTGACTTTTGACCTCCCACTTTGTATTTGAAACTTGGCTTGCCTAGCTCTCTTAGCTTGTTCTAGGAGGCCATATTGATTTATATGTCTTTATATCTCCCAAAACTTGTATCATTGTGATGACCAAGTCCAAATAGTAAACATTCATAATTAAGACTTGGCCCTAAAGTAGAGTCTTACTACACCTATCCATGCTTGGAAATATTTCTCTCTAGCTCTCTCAGCTCCCTACAACATCTTTGGGGTGGGCCTTTAATTTCTATGCCCTTTTGATCTTTGGGGCCTATCCCATATTGAATACCAAGTTCATGTGAATCATTTTCATATTTTACACTTGGTCTCAAAACATGTTTTCAAAGAATTTATTGTACTTGCAAATTCTTGTCAAAATATTATCCCAATCCCCAGTTAGATCTATCTGACATTTTTTTGGCCAAATCTAGTTCTAATTAGATCTTTTGGTGTCAAATTTACCTCATTTTAATTTGGTTAAGGCCCATAGACCTAACCAATATTCTAAATCTTGATTTAGTCTAGCATAAGTCTAGTATGAAATCCTTTGTTAACCAAATGTATTTACTTGATTAAGTTTGAGAAGGTGTTATTGGGATTTTTTCAATGATTTGACGGGAATGGTATTAGTGCATCCTTTATTATTCATAATATTTTTCCCACCTCGATCTAGTGGTTTCTAAACTAAGTCCCATAGTTTTAAGTGGGATTCATTCCTCTCCTTAGGTCTAGGATTTCCCTTGATTAGGCTACTAGGGTTTCAGTAGGTAGTCTTTAGTTGTAACTAGGGATGGGAACATGTATTAGGTTAGGAACAATCCCCTAGTGGGCATTCCTTTGCTATGAGCCTATACACTATATTAGGTCTATAATACCCCTTTACCATGCATATTGTGTTGTTTTCATTTGAAACCCCAATTACAACAAGAAGGCCTATAGGCAAGTAAAATAGTGTTAAATGGGGGTCCATGACCTGATTAGGTTTTTAGACCCCCTAGACATCTATTATAGTTATATTCAGAGATAAAGACCAAATTAGGTCTTGAAGAGGTTAAAATTTGTCCCTGGTTCTATTTGGGCTTTCAAAGTCTAGTTAGAATTGGGGTTGTAATTTTTCAAAAAGTGAAAATTTTAAAACCATTGAGTGCCTAAAAAGCTCGGTTAGGTCTAAAAGGGCCATTTTTGAGCCTGAGTTACTTTTTTCACCATAACTTTCACATATAAATTTATTTTTGAAAAGCGTTACTTTATTAGAAAGGTAACTCCATCCTAAATGTAATGATACATTTATTTTTTATTTATTATGCCTAGTTGAAAATAGGTTCATGTTTTTTTAAAACATTTTACTATTTTAAATTTTAATTACAAACATTTGACTTTTTTTTAAAATCTTTTTACAGCTTAAAAGTGGCAAGATTTAGAGGAAATGAGGAGAGGAGTAACTATACATTGATGATTATTATTGGATGTTTTGGAGGGAAAATTCTTCCCCTTTAGAGGCCATTATCTATATATGGACCAATCTTCATTACCAAAGGGTTAACTCTTTGTTGCTCCAAAACACATTGAGTTAGCCACTTTGCATTTTATTTTTCCTCTTTTTTCTTTTTTCTTGGGGAGATGTTACCAATTTTTTTACTCAAATGATTAATTATAAGCTTTCAACATTTATTCAATATATGAATTGTATAAGATTTATTTTCCATTTACTTGTGTGTGCAATATAATGGTAGTTTTTTCTTTTTGCCCAGCTCTTCGATCCTCATATTTTGGCACTGATTCTCATTATGGTTATGTGAATTATGGTTGGATGAGGAATCAATTTGTGTGTGGACTTGATCAATTAAATATGGATTTGGCTGCATTTTGATAGGCTTTCTTTCCCCTCTTTTGATCTTTTTTATCAATTATTATATTAGGGTTTGAATGTAATCAACTATTATTGTTTTATCTTGATTTTAATATTTAATTCATTACTAAATATGAATTATTTAATGGAATGAATGAACACATAAATCATCCTCAAACTCATTTAATTAAAACTCAAAGTTTTTATTTTAACTAGATGGGCAAATCATAAATGTAAGGTTTTATTATTTCCTAAAACATAAAAACACCCACATGATTGAAACAAGAAAGCATTAATTCCCTCTAAAACTATTAGAATACTAAAATAATTCTAAATCTAATTTTGAATGAACCCACACCAAAAAAGGCCCCTTGACTGGAACATATCACAACAAATGACTGAGTGAAACTAGTACATCATAACCCTATAGATAAAGACCTTGGGAAGACCCAAATCATGGAACTTATTTCAAGAGAGGTTGGATGAGATTCACCACCCCAAAATCCCAAAATTTATGATCCATGCCAAATGATAGGTCAACAAGTCTAAAGGCATTTCATCATAATATTTTAGCAATCTGATAGGGATGAATCTAAAAAAGATCGAGTTTGGACTGTTATCTATTATTTTCATGAGTCTTATCCTATATTAGGACAAATCATATATGTTGAAAGCTTTAAATTTCACATTATTATCAAACCATATCTTTAAAATATCTTTGTGATTGATAAAATTTTATAGGGCTTCTTCACATGCATGTTCCATCTAAACAATGTCCAATAGTCTCAATTTCACCCTCTTATCATCTTTTATTTATTCTTGCATGAATTTATGTCAGAAACTTGAGTGTTACTGGGAACACTAGTTCTAGGCCATATACTAAGAGGAATGGTGAAATATTGAGAGCTTGTTTATATCTAGTGTGATAAGATCAAGGTGTATATTTCATCAATGAGTACCAATCTCTAAGACATTTCTTAATTGACTTCTTGATTGCATCAACTATATTCTTATTTGTATATTTATCCAATCCATTTCCCTATGGATAATAATTAAAATATAATTTCAAGGTGATACCATTTTCATAGGCCCACTTTGGGAGTTAAAAATTAGAAGGCAGGTCCATTTTCTAAAACTAACAAGATTGGTATACTAAACTAGGTGACTATAACTCTTTAAGGAACTCGATTTGTTCTTTAGATGTGATATTTTTTATGTCAATGACCTCTATCCACCTCATGAAATAGTTAGTGGTAATAAATATAAACTAATTAGTTGGGATTGATGACTCCAACAAAATCAAATCCTCATTGAGAAAAGGGATGTGATTCAATCACAGATTAGAGTGGCATCACAACATGGATTTATCTTTTGGAAAAATCCTAGTATTCATGGTAAGTTTAAACATGATTATGTGCATCCTTAAATATGGTTAGCTAATAATATCCATCTCACAAAATTTTATGATATGTTGTTGTACCTGAAGAGTGCACACTGCCTAACATTTTATCGAAGTTAGTCATGACTTTGCAAACTTCTTCCCTTGATAAGAATTATATATATAATCCTTCATAGTTATTTAAATATAACACTCCCTTATTCAACATTTAATGATTTTATTTTGACTATAGAGCTCTTATTCATTATCTATTCAATTCTAGGGGGATTTCCCATATGTTAAATAGTGAATGATTAGGGCATACCAATATTGGCTATTAATTTGATGTTGATCCAGTTACACTATAGTGATCCTAGGATCGACTTAACTCATTATATGGGTGAGGATATGGCCTCTTATCATGGTTTAATATTTAGGTCATACTCCTAAAAAAATTCCATCCATCTACTTCTATGCTCATCAAGCTTATTTTACCTCATCATGAGTTTTATTGCAGGATCAAGCAAAATGGCATGAAACTTGTTTATGAGAATATAGTGTCATTTATTCACCACCTTCACAAAAGTGTAATCATGTTTATATAGGGTGGAATAATTTATTTATCCATCCTTTATGTTGGTGGTCATGAATGCTATGGATTTTTATCATTCATCAATGTTTTGTGTGAGCATGATGACTATGGTATGCTTAGAGGTGGAGTAGAGGTAGAAGTCCTTCATATAATTTGAGTTGAATAGGAATGGCACATGTGTGATGGAATTATTAACATATTGTAATGTATTATTGGCTTTAGGAGTCCTTTCAACATTTTCTTCATGTTTAAAAATTATATTCAAAGGTTTAACAATTATATATATATATATATATATATATATATATATATATATATATATATATATATATATATATATATATATATATATATATATATATATATATATATATATATATATATATCAAAATGGCATGAAACTTGTTTATGAGAATATAGTGTCATTTATTCAGCACCTTCACAAAAGTGTAATCATGTGTTATATAGGGTGGAATAATTTAATTATCCATCCTTTAAGTTGGTGGTCATGAATGCTATGGATTTTTATCAATCATCAATTTTTTGTGTGAGCATGATGACTATGGTATGCTTAGAGGTGAAAGAGTAAAGGTAGAAGTCCTTCATATAATTTGAGTTGAATAGGAATGGCACATGCATGATGGCATTATTAACATATTATAATGTATTATTGGCTTTAGGAGTCCTTTCAACATTTTATTCATGTTTAAACATTATATTCAAAGGTTTAACAATTATATATATACATACATACATACATACATGTGTGTGTGTGTGTGTGTGTGTGTGTGTGTGTGTGTGTGTGTGTGTGTGTGTGTGTGTGTGTGTGTGTGTGTGTGTGTGTGTGTGTGTGTGTGTGTGTGTGTGTGTGTGTGTACAAAGTTAATGTTACCAAAGTAATATTTCAACCCATTTTTACTATTAGGAAACAATATCTTAGAAATGGCACTAGATTATTTAGGGTCAGTGGAGATGCCTTATTTCATGATGTTGTGACCAAGAAGCTTACCTTTGGTGACCCCAAAGATAATTTTATTTAGAGTTAGAGAGATACCATACAATATGTAGCTTTAAAATACCTTTTACAGGTGGTGAACATGAACAGACCTATGTTTTGAAAAAATAGTGAAGTTGTCCATTTATATTATTATAAATTTACTTATTATACCTTAAAAGGTGAAATTAATAGCTATTTGGAAGGTTGATCCAAAATTAATGAGGCTAAATGGCATTATTTTTTAGGTGAAGGTGCCCCATTTAGTGGTAAAATCAGTGTTGACCTTGTCTTTATGGTTTACTAAAACTTGGTTGTAACCTAAAAACCCATCCAAAAATGACCATTTGCAAGCCACTAACCAAATGGATTACCTCATTTAAGGAGAGAAAAGGGTAGTTTTATTTTTTCAAGGTTTGATTTATACTTATAAAATTCACACAAAGTCTGATCTCTTACTTATACTTTCAAATAAGCACTAGATTCACCACCCACATAGAATGATGAAATAGGAATTAATCCTAGTGGAGAGAAAATTATGGACCTCTTTGTATATTATGGGCTCTAATATGGGGTTCATGGGTCACTGCCTCTACCTAAAAGGATTTTGACCCTACTAAAGTGGGATGGTGGGTGTTATTACACTTGGTTTAAAAAATTTCAAATTATCATAGGTCTAGGTGATCACATATTTATACCATAGAAGTAATTGCTTGAGATCTTCTATTTTAATTCTAATGCAATCAAGACTAATTTTGACATTTTTGGGCTCTCAAATAGATTGAAGGTTAATGGTGTTGGACCAATTATCTACATAAGCTAGTCTTTGAGGCTTGTCAGTCAATTTATCTAAGTAAAATATCTTTTCAAGGGAGATCATTCCCTTTGGGATGATATTTATTTCAATTTCATGATCCTAGCCTCATCATAATAATTATTCAAAATGGTGTCTCTTTCATTTTTAGCTATGATATAAGGATTAAATACCCTAGAGTTTATCAATAAGTCTAGAATATGATGATCATCATTAAAAACTTGAAAATATTCAATGTTATCTAGGACTAAGGAACAAGGTACTATCTCTATGGATAAATGTTTAAACTCAGAGTCATCTAAGGGAGCAAGATTCATAATAGATGTTGCTAAAGAGTTTATAACCCAATTATCCTCTCTAGGGATAGGAATTAAATTGAAGGCATTGAATGTTTTAATTAAGTCTAATGCTTGATTATTGTATTTTTTTAGATAGGAAAACTTGCACTAGAACTTGTTCCTAACTTGGTTAACTACCAATTCAGAGTCTCCAAATAATCATAGTTCTTTGGCCCTATGTTTTATGGCAAGTTTTAATCTTAGAATCATGGATTTGTATTCTATGGTGTTTTAGGTGTAAGGGAACTATATTCTATAAGTATATAAATAGAATTTTTCCTTTGGACTAATCAACATAATCCTAGATCTATAACCTTGTTTAGAGTGGGCCCCATCTAGGTAAGGGGGCCAAAGGTATGATAATTTAGATTTTTTTTAGTTTCATCTCTAATGATTCCATATAGAGGTTTAAATGCAAATATATATTGAGACTACATTCACTTTTTCATTCATGTCATTGTATTAGTGATCATATGTTTTATGTAAGGTTCTCTATAAATTCAAATCTGATTAGCGATTCCTATCCAAGGAAACCACATGTGAGAAAATTATGCATCCATGTATCTATTTAATATTTTAAACTAATTTCTACTAACATTTCATATGCTTCATGGTTTTCTACCACTTGGATGTTATAAATTGTTGGGCTCTAGTTTAGATTCCAGTTACATATGAGCATTCAAGAGTTCACTTATAACCTTGACCTTAGTTTATATAATTATTCAACTATATTTTTAGACTTGATTAGAGATAGCCCTAGTTTATTACAAATTCTAGAAGGCATAATGTTGGCTAAGGATATTGATTTTAATAAACAGTTATGTAAATTCTTTCTAAATATTTAAACTATGAGAAGGAAAGGAAGAACCTAAAATTTGTTCTTATGTATCACTATGTTGGTGTGTGTTGCCTTTTGTTTAAGTTGGGATAGTTTTTCAATCAAGGATTTCAAGATAAGATCATGTTTCTAAGTGATCTAAGTGAGCTCATTTAATGTGATATTTGCCTTGACATTATTCATGTCCTCTACTATGTTGTAACTAGTTTTATTGAGGGTAGGTTGTGATTCTACAAGAGGTCTTTGGTCACTAACCTCTGGAGATGGGTGATCATTATTGGATTAAGGATCTAGGAGAGTAACACCATTGTTTGGAGGATTGGATGTTGTGATGGTTTTTTTTCCCTCTAGCTTCTTAATCCATAGTTACTTATTTGGTATTATTAAAAATCATGCACCTCATTTGTGGTTTACTTACACTTATTGTCTCCTGGATAGGGAACTATAAGGTATCTAACACCACAAAAATAATTGGATATATTAACGTGCTAGGGATATAAAAATATTTGGTTATGTTTTGATCATTTGTAACCACCTCATATATCTATATCTCCTTCTATAAGTTTTCAAAGGCATTGTGAAACTTAATGCAATCCAACTCTTTATATTGGGTGGTGTTGTGCACTATACACTAGTTTGTCAAGGCCAAATCATAGATTTTAATATTTGGTAACTCATTAGGTGAATGTTATTTTTATTTTTTGAAAAAATTAAAGGGATGGTTATATCCTTGATAAGACAAATTTCCACCAGCATTTCTTAAGGTGGACCTTTTTAGTCTTTTGGGTATATCCAATGCAACTTAAGTGCGCTTTTTAAAGAAATGAAAGGTGCCATCCTTATAGTGTCAGATAAATCCTTGTTGATGTGGGTTTTATGAACACCATAAGACCTTATGAGATAACCTCTAACATTTTAGGATTAATGAATCAAGATTCACTCCAAGTCATGAGTTAAAGGGTGTTAGGTTTTGTAAATAACTTGGTGGTAGAATAATGATGAGTAAAATACATGTTTAACTCAGATGGTCCAGATATGATGTGAGTCTCAATCTAATTGAGATGTGTGCATTGATTATGAATCTAATATAAGGCAGGTAGGATCAAAATAAACTCAAAAAATAAAGAAGGGTAGGGTAAAGAACAAGGTTTGTGAATCTGATAAGATGAAATCCTTCTAACCTAGATCTTAAACTAAGGGGTGGACAAATAATCATGAAATATTATTTAATTTAAGTTATTATTAGCATAAAAATAGTCAAACACAATAAATATTCCAAGGAAAAAAAAAATACACTTAACTTTAGTGTACATAATCAAAGGTTGTTATGTTTATGAGATTGTAATTGCCAATCACAAAAGCTTCAAATTAGATACTACACAATATGAATAAATGTATCAAAATAAAATTCATGCACAACCAAAATGATAAGATATTATATTGATGGAACTTCTTTTAACACTCAAAATTTTTGAGAAGAACAAGAGTTGCACATCAAGACCAATCGAAGAACAATCCTCAAAATTTACTTTTAATCTTAATAGCTAAAATTCTCATCCCTTTGGAACCAGAATGATATATATATATATATATATATATATATATATATATATATATATATATATATATATATGTATATATGTATATATGTATATATATGTATATATGTATATATATGTATATATGTATATATATGTATATATATATATATATATATGTATATATATATATGTATATATAGATATATATGTATATATATAGATATGTATATATATATATAGATATGTATATATATATATATGTATATATATAGATATGTATATATATATATATATGTATATATGTATATATATATATATATATGTATATATGTATATATATATGTATATATGTATATATATATATATATATGTATATATATATATATATATATATATATATATACATATATATATATATATATACACACACACACACACATACATACATACATACCTATATACATATGGGATTTGGGATGGGATGCCTCATCCTCCAAGTGAAGTCTAAATTTACATGTCCAATTATATAATTGTGTGTCAAAACTTATATATATATATATATATATATATATATATATATATACATACATACATACATACATAAATATACATACATACCTATATACATATAGGATTTGGGATGGGATGCCTCATCCTCCAAGTGAAGTCTAAATTTACATGTCCAATTATATAATTGTGTGTCAAAACTTCATGCATAACATTCATGTTTGAAAATTATGTATATGAATAAGATCCCTCATCTAAAATATAATACATATATACCAATAAATCTATAACAACCACTCCCAAATTAATTTAAAATTTTAAAATACACACACACACACACACTTACACTTAAGGTGGTGTTGATATGGCACGGTTAGAAGAGAAAAATAGTTTCATGATAGATGTCATAACTAAAGTAATTACAGTGACCATTATATCTCCTTGAGGAATCAAAAATGGTCCTATTGGAGTATGCATTACTACATATCTGAAGAACTAGGGACCTTGTGATGACATGGTAGTAGCTATAGTTTATTGTGTGCTTGGAATTAACATGAGGGTCCCTTATATAACTTTAAATTTCATAAACAATACATGAGTTATAAATTAATTTCTTAAATAATGCATGGGTATCTTCAAACTCTTTATTGATATAGTCAAAATTGAGCATGGAAGGATTGAATATGTTGACATCTTCATCCATCAACCTTGTATGGTCTATTTATGAAGATTTAAATTCTGATCTGAGGGATTTATACTTATTCACTCTATCCTTGTAAAAATTTATTAGTTATAAAATTTATTCACTAGTTTTATAGATAGTTCCCTCAACTTCCTTCTTAAAGTTATTTGTCATTGCCTTAAGAAGTGCTTCAAAATTACACATGTTTAATAATTTACGAGTGGAGGTTATCACATCAATGACCCTCATATATTTTAAAATATCTAAGGACACTTTCTTGGCCTACAAGATACTCTTACAAGGCTTCCATTTGTTCATTATAATTAAAGGCATCATCCCTCTTTGAAATCGCATAACTCAATGATCACGAAACATCCTAGGTAGACATTAGCTTTAGGTGATTGAATGCATTATTTCTTGCACACTAAGCCAAGAAGTTATCTTTATAAAATTATTTTAATCTAAATTTTTATCACCTTTAACCTTTTAGGTTTGGACTCACCCTTATAAAATATAATTGTATTCAAATGTTATTCAACCTTGTGACTGCACTATTTACATTGTCCATAATTTCCTAGGGAGAATCAATGATTTGTCTCTATAGAAACCTCTATAGTACTTGATTTTGGATTTTATACATTTATTTCATGGCCTCCTCAGTTGAATCCACAAAAGAGAAAAAATATTTTTCATATCTTGTGGGGTCACTTAGATTCTTTTTTAGATTCTTACCTAAGGGAAATAGGTTTTCCCTTTGTTCTAGTAGTATCTCCTCCCCTATGCTAGTATTCGGTACCTTCCTCTTTCTCACCCTCTAAATTTCACCAATTTTCTTATCAAAATAGATGGAAATTATAGGTAAATATATAAGGACCAAGTATTGTCGATCATCTCTCTAGTTTTGTATCTCTTTAACCCATTAGGGTATAATGAGTTCCCCTTATTCTTCAAGCTAGCTAGGGTTTGTAGAGGTACGAGATGAAGTAATCATTGGTGGTGCCATTGAGGAACTTATTTGTATGGGTAATTGAAGGGGTGTTTGAATAATCCTTTGATAACCTGATACTTTTCTTTGAGGGGTGATTTCTACCACATATTTTATCTGACTTGGGGTTTTCAAAATTGTCATTATGGTAGACTATGTGGGTGTAGATTGTGGCAAGATTATCTCTAATTGAGATAGATATTTTGGAGGCATAGGTGGCCTTCAAGGATTTAAAATATATATTGAGACTAAAATATCAAAATAGATTCTCTTTTTGGGAGCTATTATTTGGGTTGAAGTATAAATAATGGAGGAATCAATAGAATTAGAAATGGGTGGCCTAGGACTAGTGGGTGGAAAATTTACAACTTAAGTATCTAGAATAGCTAGGTAATAATCAGGAGAAATAAAATATATTTAATTTTCTACATTTATTCTTTTTTAAGAATCTATTTGTCAATTGCTCCAACTATATTTTCTTCTCTTGTTAGGCTTCCCAAGCTCATGGATTTTTCCTTTTCTAGTTTTGCCTCTTCCTCTGTTTCATCCTAAATTCTTTCTTCACTTAATTCTTGCCTTGGTCCCTTCATCATTTTTTAATTTTTTTCCTCTTCATCTATGAAATAATCAACTAGTGAAATTACATGTCTATGACCTTTTTTATATGATTCTTCATCAAGGGATCCTAATGGTGCATCTAGACCTGATGATGGTCTTTCTTCCAATTATTGAATTTTGAATGAGGTTTGGAGAACTATGGATTTCCCTTGGTGAGTAATGCTATGGGGAATATGAGGTTAAGGGGAAAAGATGAAATCAATGAAATATCGATATTATTATAAACTACTACATCGGTGGTGAAGGGATGGGTGGTGGAACAATAATGGTGGAGAAAAGAGTGGATGGAGAGGAGACCAGTATAGTAGGAAGTATTTGAGGAGATGTCCCCTCAATTATGGTAATAGTTGAAGATGGAATAACTTAAGGTTATTGAGGGGAAGGAAAAGTAGATAGGAAAGATGACAAAGAGCTTTGTAAAAACTTAGGGAGACTTACTTCTATAACTAAAGTAAGTGGAGTCAGGCGTGCCTAAGAAAATGTGCTTGTTTTTTCATCTAGATGAGGTGAAATCTTCACAACTATCATTATTTTTCCCAAAGAGGCATAAACTAGACTAATGGAGGCCAAAGGAGGACTAGGGAGGCCTTTGAGAATCTCCTTCCTAATATGGATATTTTCCTCCCTTTAACTGTTAGGCTCTCCCTCTGATAGATTAGTCTCTTCTTTAGGAGAGGGAGACTGATCATACTCCCCTATGTCTTGAGAATATTATTAAGGCCACTGATGATTCCAGGTCCTTTCTTCTTCCTTTACCATTTCCTTTTATTTTTCTTTGGTTATTTTTTGGTAATACTATATGGCTTGAGAAATGATCATTGACATATTATTATCTCTCATGTTAGTCCAAACCTCATAATTATCTAAGGCATTAAAAAATATATCATCATGTTCATATTTTTGGTGACCATATATAATGGTCAACCCTTTTATTTCCTTGAGTAACTTTAGATAGTTCATAACTTCCCTTGGGGTCCCATTCTATGAATTAGGCCACCTTTAAATTCTAATGGGATCTAACCTTCCCCTCTTGATTGAGGTTTATCCTTATTGAAAATTAAAACTACCCAATGCCTAGGGAGTATTTTGATAATAATCATGGTGATTGAGGTTAATATCCATATATATACTATTATACAATTAGTGTATAATCTCTTATTCTACCAAATTGTCTAGGACATGACATGGTAAAAACAAAGGAGGTGCTCTTGTTCCTTCAATCCTAATGATGATATAGTTTAGATAATACCAATAATATCCCATTTTGGAGATGTTCCTTCTCAAATTCTCAGATAACCTAGGTATCTGAGTGCCATAATTATCCTAATAGACTCAAGGATAAACATCCTCACAAATTCTAGTAATCTCATTCTTGAATCTATAATCAAATAATAAAGAATTATCCTCAAAAATCTTGTTATCTAAGTACTCATAGGATGGCTCCCATAATTCTCCATGATTCATATGGATTGTCCCAATGAATACATTCTATATATAATACATCATATAAAAATCACCATTGGCTAACCTCTATTTTAGTTTGAACATTTGTTCCTTCAATATGACAATGATAATTTTGCCCAGGGCTACAATTTTGTTTGAAGTCAAAATAATATCCAATAATGGTACCCATTTTACTTGCATGTAAGTAATATTAGAAAAGACATATAACCTATTCATAAGGGCTATTACTACACTAATACTTGGTCTAAACTTTATTACACCATTGGATAAAATACCTCCTTTGAGACTTAATTTCTATTTTTTTACCAACCATTGTTTCAACTTTCCCTCTATAATGTTATGCTCCATCCATACATTGGCCAAAACTAAATTATATCCAAATTTGAGCCTTGGGATCCTAATATGCCTCTCAAAATCCAACCCTAAAACATATGAAACTACATTTTTTCATTTCTTAAAAATGAAGAAATCTATTGTGTAAGTGCCATTAAATAATAAATCATGAATCAAGTTTATACCAGTCATAACCTCTAGTTTTACAATTGCATTATGTAGTCCCATGTTATTTATCCATAGTAAGTCATCGATGTATTTCTTCTCCTCTTAATATATGGTGAGTAATAAGGAAACTTGAAATCTAGGGCACCATTATTAAATGGGGTGTCTATATATTTGATGCTCATAGAGATGGAGTATGAGGGGTCCAAGCCATGAGATGGTTTTAGAAAAGCCATTTTATTTTTGGAATAAAATATTTTCATGTTTGGGCACCCATTTGGCTCATATATCATCCTATCATCATTAATCTAATGGATAAATATATGTAGTTGATAAATGTCTAGAAAGGTATATTCATTTTTTTGCTCCAAACAAACAAGATAAATCTGTTCATTGTCTACCACTTGTTGAATGGTGGTATAACACTTATTTTCACACTTCTTTCAAGATGTATCCTTTTATGGAATTTCATGGGTATCACCCCCCATCCATCACTTTAGCTTTGATAGTGCATCTTAATATTTGAATTGTTGAGGAACACATTTACCATTAACATGAGGTGCTATTTAGTTTCTGACAAAATTTAGAAATGGCACAAAATAGAATGAAGCAACAAGTAGATCAACACTGTAATGAGTGGCATTTTGACATAGGTGATTGGGTATTTGTGAATTTTTATCCATATTATAATATTTCTCTAAAACATAAGAAAAAAGATAAAAAGTTTTCACCTAAGTATTGTGGCCCTTATCAGATCTTGCAAAAATTTGGTAGTGTGGCTTACAAGCTAGAATTACCTCCATCCACTCACATACATCTAATATTCCATGTATATTTCCTATATAAGGTAACTAGACATATGTTTTACACTCATACTAATTTACCTAAATTGGATTAATAAGTTTAAGTCATTTTATATCCAAAATAGATCCTTCACATGTGCACTAAGCAACTACTAAATAGAGCCATTAAGGAGTATTTGATCAAATGCAAGAACCTATATTATAAATATGAATTATGGGAGGATGAAGCATTATTTTAAAACATCCTAATTTGATTCAATGTAGAGGAAAAAAAATTGAAGGGGAAGGGCATGCTATACCACTAAAATTTAGTGCATCCATGGATATGTGTAACCAACTTATGGCTTACACACCTTCATATTATCTTTTTGCATTTCTCTATGTTCTTAGTATGGTTGGCCTATGGATTAAATTTGAATAATTAGAGTATATATATGAGGTAGTGGTTAGATTTTTATCATAATATTTCAAATTTTATTCTCATTGCATTGTTGTGGAGATTTTTTCCTTGAAATGGCTCAGTCATAAGATTCAAGTATTCTACTCTTTCACCAATTATTGTTGTGGATCTATTTATTCTTATATTAACTTTGTGATATATACTTATATGGTTACAAATCATTTAAGTAATTTTATTTAAATCCACCTATATCTAATCCACTTAAGACATTATATGGTGCAATTATACTAGTCTAGGACTCATCAGACATTGGGTAGTCTATTTTATACGTTCTACTCCCATTGCACCATTATTACATAGAGTAGGTGGCCCTCTTAATATAAATTAAGAGCATAGTTCCTTGGTTGGAGTATATTAGGCACTTGGTGGACATATTCACTATTCTAGGGTGATCCATTCTTCATTTTACCTACCTCTAATAAGTTAACTTTAATGGAATTACATTCAGTTCTTGTGCATAATCTTGTCAAACATATGCAAAAAATTTATTTTAGACCCTATTAAAAATTATTTTTACTATTGCCTCCATCTTCCACTATGGAATGGGGAAATGTCTAGTACACCACTCATGTTATTCCTTTGGTAAAGGGAAGAAACATTACTCTATGTGGATGGAGCTTCTTTAATTTTTAGGAAAAGGATCTTGTCAATGACATTCATCATACCATGAGATATACTATAGGTGGATACAACATCTTCTATGGGGACTTATTAGTTCCTCCTCTCTATGTAATATTTTTCTCTCACATGTGGATGCATTTTTGGATGTGCCTGACATCCTTAGAGCATGCACTTTCACTCACCTTGATTTCTTTTGGATAGGAGTTTTGTCATTTAGGTTTTTTCCTTTTCTCTATTTTATGGAAGTTTCATTGTGCTTGGGTACATCATCAGGCCTTATTATTAGGACCCAATTCATATACCCACTTAAGCTATGCTTTAATGGGGGTGTTAGTGCAGGGATTTTTTCTACTTTTGGTTTCACCTACATAGTTGTTAGTTAGCTTAATTAGGGTTGTTAAGGTCATTAGGGGAATACAATTTATGTGTTTTATAATTGTGAGTTGAGTTTTTACCTTTATGGTGACCTAAAAACTCACTATATAATATACCTCTATATTTTTTGGTTAATCAAATAATAGACATTTATGAAGCTCACTTTTGCTTTGCATCTTGTCTCACCTACTCATAGGGTTTTCATACAACCTATGATGTTAAGAGATCTTGGAATCATTTGAAATATATTTATTTATGCATTTATTTGTTTACTTTCAACATTATTATTTTATGATCATGTTAATTATTCTAATATGATATCAAAGTTAGTAAAATTTAAAATTGAGTTTTTGAGATTTTTACAGGTTTGAAGGTGAAAAAGAAGTAATTTTTTTAATATTTTTTTATTTTACTCTAATAAAAAGCTTTAATTATAGGCTACTTGTAAGACATTTTGTTCTTTTTTGATTCATGTAGTTTCTTCTTCCAAATTATTAATAGTAATTATTTCTATAATAGTGACATTTTTTTAATTCAATTTAAACTTGAGAGTGGTGTTTGCCTTTTAACTTTGTTTCAATATAAAACATATTAATGAAACTTTGACTGTTGGTGTTCAAATTTGTATCTTTTATTTCCATTTTTTATCAAGGGGCATTGTGTATAAATTTTTTATTTTGTGTAATGTCACATATTGTATTTGTATCAAAGTAACTATATTTCAAACTACTTTAAGCTCGTTTAGATCAATTTTTTGACATTTCATTCTATGAGGTAATGTATTTTAAAAAACTAAGTTTGGAATAATTATATTTTATTATTATTATTTAAGTTTTAGTGGAATATTACACTTTGTCTTTGGCATCTTCGATGCTTCATAGTGGTATTCGTAATTATTCCCTTATGACATCTTATTATGGTACTTTTGAGATTTATTGTTTTGAAAATCATCTTATTCTAGGATTTCATCATTCTCCTTTAGTTTATTTTGGATTTTTACCATTATATTGTGTTTTAATTATAATAAAGTGCATTTCATATCATATTACCACCTCCTACAATTGTGTTTCTCCTATTGGAATGTTTCCTTCATTTCTTTGGCACTTTTAACTTTGGTGTTTTTAATTTGAAATGTGGGTTTTTCCCACCATTTATCATGTTCGGATTTCTTTGTGATGTTTTCATTAGTAATACAATTCTCTTGTTTTCAACTTGGATTCATAAGACCTTTCTCCCTATTATGTAGTCCTAATGCATTTTTGTTTCCTTAGCTGCATTTCCATTTTTCCTATGATACAAAATAATAATTTATATTCCAATACCTTGTTTATCTTGACATGTGCCACCAATCCATGAAAGGGTGTTTTGATCCTCATTTCAAATTATTTATTGAATTTTATTGTAATTTATGACATGTGAATATTATTTCTTGGATTTTATGACTAAAAATTAACATGAAGAATTTGAAACACATTAATAAGTATTAAGACTGAATAATATAATGCCTCTATCCTAGTTATCTACTTTTGACAAGTATTTTTTCACTTTATTTTTACATTTTGTCTATGTGGTATCTCTAAGATAAGTGAAATTTATTTGTCTTATGTTTTGAGGTGATGTGCCCCATTATAACTCTAGAAGTTTATTCTCTTCTTTATCTTTTTCTACCATGTGCCATGTTGTGTGGCTTACTCTTGCATGAATTTTTTAATCTTTTCCTTTAAATATGTCCTTGCTCAAAGTTAATTATTTTTCACATTTTTTTCAAACAACAAAAACTCAGGGCATCTTTATTTTGACACTTGTATTGTATAAACCTTCTATCATCAATTTCCTTCTTTCAAAATTGGCAAATAATAGTTCTATTATAGTTCTAAGTCATTGTATTTTATGAAGACTAAATAATATCGGACTTAATATCACATTGGAGTTTTCTTAATAAGAAGCATAATTGTTAGCACTTTTACATATTGGTATTATCATTAAAACATGTAATTTGATTTACATATTGTAACATATTTTGACATTTTAAAAGTGGAAACTCTATTATAAGTTGTTTTTTATAAAGACAATATTTAAGTCACATATATTCACTCCTCTCTTTTTTTTCCATTCCTTCTAATATATGGCTTTTAAATTAAGTTTATTTTTATATTTTAAAAATATTATGTAAAAACTTGCTTTCCAAAATAATTAAAGCCCTTCTCTTTAGTGTCAACTCAAATTTCATAAAATGATTTTTAATATTTTAAAAATCTCTTTTAGTGAGAAATTGGAGAATATGCATCATTTAGTGGACACTCTCAACACAAAAATTGCTTCATTTTAACACAATAACATCTCAAATGTTACTTTAAAATGTGTTATTTCTTATCCAAAAAATATCTTCCTTTTAAACATAATGTTTATAACCTTGGTTCGATAATTATAAAATCAATGGATTATTCTATTAGTGGTCGTGGTAAGCATGAAAATGACATTGTTGATCCCATTTTATTTTTTTACTAAGGAAAATTTTGGAGGGCTTGGTTTTAATGATTCTAATAGTAATTTAAAGTCATATTGTTCCCCTCACCAAAATAAATTGCAGCATAGTGTTTTTCAATATCATAAGACTTTTTATGGTTATAACACTTATTATGATCATACTTTGGTTTAAAATCATAAAATTTGTGAGATTTGTGATAAACATTGGCATGATATTAAGGTAAGTGCATGAAGTTGGGGTTCCATGGACATTTTAGGTAACGTGATCAAGTTATTTAATTAACGTGATCATGTTAATAAATAATGAGATTGTGTTATTTAATTAACATGATCACGTTAATTAAATTTTGGCCAGAAGCTTATATTTACTACTCTAAATGTTAAGTATAAGAAAATAAATATAACAATATAAATATAAGAAATTAGGGTCACTCTATATATGATAGAGTTAGTCTCATATTTGTATGCCTTATGATGTGGAAAATAGTTTTTTAAAATCTAATATAGTTAGTACTTAAGCATTTTCAGAGTCTAGGTATTAAACCTAGGGATTTTAGTACATAAATTTTGCAATTAATATCCATTTTTAGTAAACATATAGTCATTTTTTAGGTTTTTGTGTCTTCCAAATTAGTTCTTAGTATTTATAAGAGTCATAGGTTTTTCAAAATTTAAGTTTGAAAATTACTCACTTGAACTTGATATAAAGTGGCATGATTAGGGTAGTGTAGGTCATAGTGATGACTTACACACATCAAACAACCAATTTGTGTTAATTTATCTTATTAATTATCCCTCCCTCATCCTTGATCACTTCTTACTCATCCCTCATTACCCATAATCACTCTTTCATCATTCCTCATTGTCCCTTATCACTCCCTCATTGACCCTTACTATCCCTAAACATCTTTAATCACTCCCTTATCATCTACAATCATTCCTCTATTGAACATAACTACCCTTCATCATATTTAATAACTCCCTCCCTATCCTTCATCATCCCTAATCACTATTTATTCATCCTTCATCATACCTAATTTATTCCTCATCCCTATTCACTCCCTCCTCATCTCTAATCACTCCCTCATTGAACTTCATTATCTATCATCATCTCTAATCACTCAAGATTATCATCCTTACTCACTCATTCATTGATTATCACCATCCCTCATCATCCCTAATCACTCTCTCCTCATCCCTTATAATCCATAATCAATCTTCGTTCATCCCTCATCATCACTAATCACTCCCTCATTGAACCTCACCATCCCTCATGACTCCATCATTGACTCTCACCATCCCTCACCATCCCTCACCATCCCTAATCACTCCATAATCTGACATAAGTATATACTCTAAATATATATTTTATTCTAATCATATGTTGTTTGATCCATTATACTAGAAATTAAATCTTTTCTAGGACTTTCGTTGTCAATACCCATTTATGATAGTCAATTTTATTATTGAATGAATTGGACGATCTTCCAAATTTATAGTCAAGTAACATAAGTACTAACACAAAATAGAGTTTAAATTTTAGTTCATTAAATTATCTTCATTGTGCAGTTGACTAAATGAAACTTTATTTGGTTCCACCTTTATTAGTTTGGTTCAAAAGATAAAAATTAAATATAAATCTCCTATCTATTTTTTTAATTTTGAGAATAATTGAATCAAATGCAAAGTTATTTAGTGTTTCCCATTCCTGTATGACTTGAATATTGATTAGGTTCACACATGTACTTCTTGTAATGTGTCCCAAATATTTTATCTCTTTCATTAAAATTAACATTTATTCATGTTATCATAAAAATATGTTTCTACAAAATATGAAACACTAATTCAACATGGTGTAGATTTTCATCCCATGTTTTCTAAAGATTAAAATGTCATCAAGGTAGATTAAAAAAATGGCATAGGTAAAGGCCCTGAGGATGTCATTAAACATCTTTAAATGAATGAATTCATTACATAAGTTAACCTAAAAGGCATAACCAACTAGTCAATCAATCCTTCCTTTGTTTTTGAGACTATATTTCAAATGTCTATAGGTTTAACATGAATATGATGATACCCAAACTTAAGATCAATTTTGAAAAAGGCTTCTACACCATGGATATGGTATAAAAATTCCTTAAAATTTAAATAAAGATAACAGTTATTCACTTTAATCTTGTTAAGATTTTTTTAATTGATTCATGACTTTAGCACAAACACAATTAATATTCTGCAAGGCAATGATTTGGGCATGATGTGTCTATTATCCATGATTTCATGGATCTACCACTTGATCTATTCACTCTCTAGAAATGATATGTTGTATAAAGAGGTTTGAGTTAGAGGTAGTTAAGGGATCAAATCAATAGTATTGTTTAGTGTATAGTATTTAGGAACTTATTTAAGTGATTGAAATATATCCTTGTATTCATATAGTTTATGGTTCAATTAATTTGTCTTTGTTATTGTTGGATAAACCACACTATGATATAGTGACATAAAGATGTTAGTAAATTTAATTCTTAACATTAAGAGTATAATTATTACCATTAATTTTATACTTCTTACTATAACTAACAAGATTATTGCACTTCCTAACACTAATGATTTAAATCTTATGAAGTAACTATGATATATGGTATTTGAGATCGTGAAAATCTATCACAACATTTCAAGGATTTACTTCATAGAATACATGTCAATGGTAAATATATGGTTGACCACATGTAAAACATCACACACCTCTAATGGTGAGATGTCATACAAGATTACATCTTTAAAAAAATTGATTTTGTACACCAAGTGACACTACTAGGTGATCCATTTCTCAAGGCCTACACTAGACCATACTCTAGCATATGGTTATGGATGATGTATATATTTCAAGTTCAATTTTTAAAAATATTCTTTATGATAAATTAAATTCTTCTAAATTCCATTGGAAATGATGAAGTGTATTGGCTCACCATTGATCTACATTGTTAATGAAATAATATTTTTAATTCATATAATTTCTTGTTGGGGGAAGTAGAGATATTTTTAGTACCAAACATATCATTGGGTCCATAATCTATTATCTACTTATCTTTTTATAGTGATAGATAATGTGTACTCACTTATCGAGATGTGTAAGTAGAGAGCTAATAGTGTGACACTCTTCATTGTATTGAATATTGAAGTTATGAATTAAGCACCACTTTTAAATCTTAGACTACTTGTTCTAATCATTTGAAAATTATTTTCCACTCTCTGGTATGATGACTCAATCAATAGACATACAAATAGAAGGCCTTCAATGTAATTATTTAGTTCATAAAATTCCTCATATGAAAAATAGTTAATTATTTTTAGGAAATCACATAGCTTGGTGATCCTCATATATTTACTAACCATTTCTGGTGCTATGGTGGTTTTACCTAGTTCTCTATTTCTAGTAGATTTTCAATTATGAATTACATCATTTCTAATAGGCCCATACTTTTTCATAGGTGTTAAATATTTATGTTTTAAATTTTCCTCCACATCATTTTGATCACTATGTTTTATATTTTATGCTAGTACTCAACTCTCCACTTGTATCTCCCAACATTGTTAATCCTGAATAAAATACCACCATCAAGGTATTGGATCTATAATAATTAAGGATGAGGAGAGTGAGGATGAATTGAGTAGAGATGATGATAAAGTCAGTAGGGATGATGAGGGATGGTGATGGTCAATGAGGGAGTGATTAGGGAAGATGAGGGAGTGATTAGGTATGATGAGTGATGGTGAGTATTAATGAGGGAGTGATTATAGGTGATGAAGGATGAGGAATGAGTGATTAAATATGATGAGGTATGATGAATAAGTGATTAGGGATGATGAGGTAATGTAGGAGAATCACTACTTAATGTAAATAATGATCTAGTTTACATGTTTTGAGTATTTTGAAGGTGGTCAAGGTCATAATTTTTTTGTAGGATTATTTTTAAGTTTCTAGTTTTGTGTTAGTTTTGAATTAGATTTGTATTAGACTTTCTCACCAAATCTTTCATTTGAATTTTTTAACTTTCATAAAGACTTCAATCTTTTTTTAGGAATTACAATGTTGAATTTGGTGTGGTTAGACTTTAGTGAGGAGTTTAGGATGTTACAACAAATATACCTAAACTCATATTTGATAAATATATTATTATTTGAGTTAGTTGAAGACATTCTCAATGTACAAAATAAACTAGAATTAAATTAGGATGGTTATTTGGTAATAAGAGTCTTATCCATTTATTATTTTGTATTCAAATTTAGAGTCAAGAGAGTTGAAGGGGGTAGTATTATAAATGATTAATGTAAATAACCCAAAACAAGTGAATGAATAAAAGTTTTGATTATTTCTAGAAAGAAATCAAACAGACCCTACATCTTCTTGAATATGTGCAAAGATAGTTGACATTGTGCATGATCAATGGTGAAACATGATTAGTAACAATTTTTTCGTGATATTGGTGTGAGTGGTAAGTTTAAATTTTTTATTTTATGGTGATTATATCATTTTTCATTTGAGTTTCAAATATTTTGAATGTTCAAATTACAAACTGTATATACTATGCTTTTACAAATTGTGCCTTGAAATCTATGTGAAGGTTAGAGTCTTGTGGAAGAATATATTCTATTTTATGGTATTTTGGAATTTATTAATTAAACATTATTTAAACATTTTATGTTGTTATTATGCTAAGGACATTCTGTGTTGAACAACACAACCCTATTTTCTTGAGCAAAAGTTTTGAGTATACATCTATGTGAGAAGGTATATACATGTATTGAAGTGAAAATTAAAATGTATATATAAGTTATTTTATTATAATATTATCATGAATTATTATATTCTTTCAATTATCTTTCATATATTTGGATAAGTAAAAATAAAACTAACACAGTCCTACAATCATCAAAAAACTTAACACATTCAAAGTGGTATCTCATGGAAATTAGAAAATAAAATGTTATAGATAAAATGCATTGATTATTTAAAGTGTTTAAACATTTTAAAAGGATTTTAAACATTCATGTTTGTTTATAACCCTTTTTTTAATTAATTATAAAAACAACCTCTTCTCAGATTACTACAAACCTATGACTGAATACATAGTCTATTCAAATTTGTTCAAGTCAGTCTACTATAGCTTAAAAAGGGAAATATCACACTTGTCAAACATGAATATGGTAAACTAAGAAATAATCCAATAGTCACAGTCATTTTAAATGCCTTTGGAAGATTGAAATCTCATTTTAACCCTTTTTGGGTTTGTAAAACTAATATAAACCCTGTATTAGGGTTTCTAATTTCAAAGTGAGTTTTTAGGAGTTGTAACCATCAATAATTAATGAAATTTTGTGAAAATTTTGATTTAAACATGAAAAAATATAATATGGTGTTTTTAATCTATGTAAGTATGGATGGGGGAGGACTGTGTGGTAGATAGGGTAGAATGAAACCTAAAGACCTAATCTGAGAGTAGAAAGAGCCAAAAAAGGTTATAAAATACTTAAACCAAAGATTAGAAATTTTTGAAAATATGGGATACATTATACGGTATCCATAAATTAATTTTATTTGATTATTTTATTCTCTACAAGATCATACCAAGGAAATTAGCCAAAAAAGGCTACAAGAAGAGTCTATGACAGAGTAAGAGGTAGTGTATGAGATGAGGATTATGTTGAGAAATTAAGTAGGGATAATAATAATTTAAAGAGGAATAAAAGGATTGGAATGAATTTTTTCAGAGCCCTATTAAATCCTAAGGAACCAAAGACAAGATTTGATCCAAGTCATTATAAAGCATGAAGACTAGTGAGGGGGATAGTTTCAAAGTAAGAGAGATTGAATGCATTGAGTAAGGAGAATAGAATGAAGAGTTTAGTGAGACCATAAAAATAATGTTAGATAATAAATTAAATTAATAAAATTTAGATGTGAATTTGAATGTATGAAGGGTCCAAAGATAAAGATAAATCAAGAAAAGACAAAGTGAAAGCTACGTGGATATTGGTAGAGAGTTTGGATAAGCAGAGTATGCAATAGGGATCTACATCATGAGGGATGGTGAGGGGAAATTATGGAGTGATAATAAATTATTATGAATTGTAAGGTCTAATAAGGGAGTGATTAGGGATGTTGAGAGCTAATGAGGGAGTGATTAGGGATGGTGAGATCCAATGAGGGAGTGATTAGGGATGATGAAAGAGAAATAAATATGATTATGGATGGTGAGGTTTAATTAGGGAGTGATGAGGGATGATGATATATGATTAGTGATTGATTAGGGATGATGAGGGATAGCGATGGTTAATGATGGAGTAATCAAAGATCATGAGGGAGTGATTAGAGATAACTAGGGATAGTGAGGGTCAATAAGGGAGTGATTAGGGATAATTAATAATGATGAGAGAGTGATTAGGGGTGATCATGCATTATAAGTAAGTAATCAAGGATGAGGGAGAGATAATAAATAAGTGAAATTAACACAAAGTGGTCATTTTAAGTGTGTAGGTCATCAATGTGACCTATCTCACCCCAATCACACTAATTTGCATCAATTTCAAAGTGAATGGTTTAAAATATTCAATTTTTATAAACCTAAGACTCCTATAAATTCTAAGAATAAATTTTTAAGGCATAAAAACATAAAAAATGACTATATATTTACCAAAAATGGACATAAATTGCAAAAATTATGTCATGAAATCCCTAAGTTTAATACTTAGACCTTGAAAATGCATAAATAATAACCAGATTAGATTTTTAAAAACTATTCTCCACACCATAATACATTTAGAGTGAGACAAACTCTATCAAATGTTGAGTGACCCTAATTTCTTATATTTACTAAAATAAATTTAAAGTATAAGAAAATAAATGTAACAATATAAATGTAAACATATACTTAAATGTGCATACATTATATAATGTATACACATTATATAACTCATGCATGTTATTTGAATTTGAATTCAAAATTGAGCCTTTAGGCTTATAAATGGCTTGGATTTCCGATCCAAAGGCTTGTGACTATGCATTTATAGCCAACACTGAGAGTTTTGACAAAAACCAACAAATTTAAACTTCAATCACCAAATACACTATGAATTTCAACATCAAAATTCAAAAAAATATTAACGTCATGATGAACATATTGTCCTCTTTCTAAATATATAATTTTTATAATTTATGGGTTATTTTAAGGGTCTAAACTATATTTATTTCTAATTAGACCTTTTGTAGGCCACTACATGACGAACGTATACATGCCTATTCATATTTATTTAATTTTTTCATTGATCCAAGTGAAAAAATAATATATGGTAACAAACTAGGACTAATTTTACACAAATTCAAAAAAATCATTTTTTTTGATGTAGTTAGGGTGGGCCGCATGGCCAACTATCCATTTTTTTAATCAATTTTAAGGATCTACTTAAATGGAAAAATAATAAAATAAATATTAACTTAAAAAATATAAAACAAAATTAATAACACACTAGAATATATTATCTAAATATTCACGAAAGGGTTTCAAATAATATTTATTGATTCTCACAAAATAGTGGGCCACATGACCATCTATCTACTATGTTTTATTAACAAAAATAGGAGGTCCTCTTTAAATTTTATATGTTTGACCTATTTATACTTAACCATTTTTTTAAAAATATATATATTTTTTAGAAACTCTATTTGAAATTCTACAATTCATGTTTTTATACCATCTTCAAATTTTGAGTGTAGCCATCTCAAATTATCTACAGAAGTTCAAATTTATAAAATTTTAGAAAAATCATGTCCATGGGTAGGCCCTTTTTTATCCCCTAATTTTGTGCACTTACCCATTACGAAGTTTTGGAAATTGTATTTGTGTAAATTTTGTATTAAAATTAATCATGACATTTTACATATTTGGTAAACCACCAAAACACCTCATTCAAAGATTAAACCAATTTGGATATCTAAAGTTATGGTATCTTCTCGAGACATTGATGTATCTTTTTTTAATAATTCATTAATTATTTAAATTAGGATATATTTTGAAAAATTTGAAAAATATTCTTTGTCTCCCTTTGTATAATTTTAAAACTTATTTTTTTATGCATTCCTTGCTTTTTTGCTTACTTATTCTTGTGAGTTGTCAAGGAAATATGCTTTGTTTCGAGCTAATTATTTTTGAATAACTAATTTTTTCATGCAGGATTCAATCACTTTGTTATGGAGTTTGTGTTTTTATCCATATATCTTGTATTCAATATTATTTTATTACATTAATTGTATGTAGATCCTATTTTATGGAATCCTTTTTACTTAGCACAAATATTGGTGTTAGATTCTATTTTTTCAGCTATAGTGGATTATTTCTTGTCATCTCCTTTCTTTTTGGTCCTTGTTTCATTGTGGATTGACCTTATTGTCCAAATAAGATTATTGGATATTTTTTATGATTGAAACTTCATCTTTTCTTGATTCTTGGTGACACCTATTATTTTATTCTTTCTTTCTCAAAATCAATGTAATCATTTTAATTCATCTCGAAAGAGGTTTAAATTAAGGGGGGAAATTATATAATGTCATATATTTTCTTTGTCTAAGGTTTTATCTAATTTTTAACCCCAAATTAAGCTTAAGTGGAGTGTTGGAGATCAATATTTATTTAGGTTCACTTTATCCTAAGTCATTTAGTTGTGTGTAAGTTTTATATTATGTGAATTTATAATTCACATATTATTTATGAGGTATCACACTTCTTTTATATCTTTTGAAGAGAATTTTGGTGTTCTATACCACATTTAATTCCTTGAACACTTGTCACATACTTCCCCATCACCTCATGGTAATTAGTGACTCTAATCACATACTAAGAAGGTTGTACAAGTCTATAAAGGAGTTTTCTTAGTACCTCCTCTTTCCTTCTAGCTATATTTAATGATCTCTCTCTCTATAAGCTTAATTTAAGATTCTAGGAGTTAGATTAGATAACCATTATCACTCCAACCATAGCCTCTACCTATCCTAAAAAAATACCCAAGACTAAGCAAAGGGAACAAGAATTCAAAATGTAAACTAAAGGATAACAAATAATAAAGTTTATACCTCAATTTTTCATGTGAATGCCTCTTGCTTAGCATTATGAATATGCTCTAAATATTAATATATTGATGCTTGATGTAGGATGTTTTATTTCTCTTGATTGGCTCTTTATTTTCAAAACACTTAAGCTAAGGATTCTTGACTATTTATAAATGGTTAATGGATAACTTCAATACAAGGATGAAATTATTATAAAACTTAAAGATTCAAGGATTTAAAATTCAAAAGATGGTTTGCATGAAAGTGTAGCTCACTTTATAAGAGCTTCATGGAGGAATGGAGGGATAGATTTATGTTTTGGAGGATTGAAATCAATGGTTGAGAGTTGATGATAGGATTGGGTGGTTGATGTTATGATTTTAAAATGGTTTTAAGGAACCTAGGAAGGGTGGTGCGAGGCTCAATGAAGATTAAAGTGTTCTAGAGATGTATTATGGGATTATAGATGGAGGTTAGGTTAATAAAGGAATATTAAATTTAGATTATTGATGTGCTTTATAGGAATGTTAATGGGGGTAGTTGGAGTTAGGTGAGGAGGAAGTTTTTATCCCTAAATTGTTTTGAGATATTAGTTATAGGTTAAATGTGATGTTAAAAGGGTGATAACAAAGTGATTAATTGTTAGTAAGGGTAATCTAGGAAGAATAAGTGTAGCCAATGGAAAAATGTTAAAGGAATATAAGTAATATATTAAGATAAATATAGATAGTGATATAAAAAGTGATTAATAAGCATAATTAGTGTGAAATGAGGATTGAAATAGTAGTGAGTGATGGAGTGGTGAGTTTTATATGTATAAATTTCCTCCTCTTTGAAATAGCATTATGATTAGAAGAAGCAATGGCATTTCAAAGAAATGAAGAGCATGTTCATTAGTAAGTTAATGAAAGTTATAATGGGTGATGCCCCTTGGAGGGGTCATCTAATGAGGAATAAGACATGGCCACTCCAAATAAAATGAGGGGTGTGATGCATGGATAAAAGAAAGAGGGTTGGGATAGATGCAATAGAAGTGATGGTTATATGATGCAATGTTATCAATCCATGATCTATAATTTTATCAATATTTAGATTTTTTAAATGGATAGTGTTGAGGAAATGATATATGTCAAGATGTGGGATAAATAAATTTATGACTTTAGGAATACCCTAGTCAATTACATATGAAAGGGGGAAGTTGTAAACTTTGGATAAATTAATTATCAAAGCTTCAAGCTTTACACATATCCCATGTAATGACATATGTTAGGGAGAGCTATGAGCTTCGATGGGATTGATTATTTGGATATTTTTTGATTTATTAATGGATTTGATTAATTGATTGATTGATTGATTGATTGATTGATTTATTGATTGATTGATTGACTGATTGATTGATTGATTTATTTATTTATTGACTGATTGATAATTAATTTTATTGAGATGGGAGATAATATGGATGTCATGATTTTTTAGTTTTAAATAAATATGTGTGGGAGTTTGAATGGAAATATTTGGGAAGTGATTTTAAGGATGGTTGTTTGATTGATTGAGTGATTGATTTAGTAAGATGGGAGAAAATATGGATGTCATGATTTATCAGTCCTAATCAATAGTTTCAAGAGATTGAATTGAAATATTAGGGAAGTGATTGAGTGAATTATGGTTGATTAATTATAGCTCAAGGATCATATTGATTGCATGGATTAATAATGATAGATCATGTTGATGAAATATTTGATAGGATTAGATGAAGGACATGGAAATTTTTGAATACACACTTATGCGATGAGGATGATAGTTAAATATGGATAATTAGTTATAAAAAAATGATTATTGATTGAAAATAATGGTGGATGATTATGGTATTCTATTATGGTTGTTGAGCTAACCTCAAACACCCCATGTGAGTGAGTATTGCCTACATAGCCCATATCAATTTCAGGCTAATGTAGTTCTCCCTATAAGGGATTTATGTGACAATATATGATAGGATAGATTAGATGATGATGATGCCCCAAGGATGTCCCAAGTTGACTAATCAAGACTAATGAAAATGATGTATGTTAGTAGAAATGTTATATCAATGATGATTGTGACTATTAAATATGATTAAATACATTATAGGTGATTTAAATTAGATGCTCAATTTGATGATTTGATTTGATTGATAGATGATGGGATTATAATGTTGATGATTGATTTGGACAAGATTTATAGTTGCATGTTTTATAGATTTTATTCAATTAGATAGGGTTTATGGATGACTTAACTTGGATTTGATAATGATGGGGATGGTGGACTAAAAGGTTATATGATTTGATTTAGATGATTGATATAAATAGGATAAATGATTTTATGATGATAGGATGTCAATGGGTGTGGTTTTATGTTTTCATGTTATTGAACTATTTTATTTTGAGAAATCATAATTTAATATATCACTTGATAATATGCACCATGATATGTGTAACATTGATGACTTATTACAAAAATTCATGTTGAACTGATGTAAACTATATAAATATTAAAAAATAATACAAGTAGAACATACCAAATGCACCATTGGTATAAGGATCCAAGATGTCATGTTTGATGTGTGATATTGCACAAAAAATTAAAAGGATACAAAGGTAAGAGATGTGAAAATATATTCACAAAATGCCTAACTAAAGACACTTAAATGAATAAATGTAGATAAATAGATAAACATAGATGATTAGATAAAGATATAGATAAGTGGCACAAGTAAAATGAACACATAGGTATTCACATGCAAATTATATGATGTATTTATTTTTATTTGATTAATGTTGTGTCTATTGTCCTAATGGAAATTGTTTATACAGTTGAATGAATAATTATTTGATTTTTCTTGTTTGATTTCCCCCCATCCAATGATATATGTCATGAGATTAGATTTGATAAATGATTGGATTAAAGGATAGTCACAATGATTTATTGGATAAGGGATGTGGATTTTGGACAAGGATATTGATTTTTATGAGGATGAGGATTTGGATAAGATTATAGATTCTAGATAAGAATATAAATCTTATATATATATATATATATATATATATATATATATATATATATATTTCATAAGACCTAGGACAAGATGAATAAGATGTCTTAGATTTTATATATTTTATGAATTTTATTATTTTTTGGGGGATTTTATGATTTTATGTATGTACAAGTGCAAATACATATATTAAAATTAAAGTTGAAACAATGCACTTGTGACCACTCTCTTACACACTTAGCTCTAGACCTATCTTAGAGCCCTTTTTTATCACTTTCAACCACCTTGCACACTCCTATAAATTGTTAAAAAAAAACCCCTTGAATGTACTCATCCCTATTATTATCAACCTTAGACATCCTTTAGGCCCTACCTAACACTCAACATTATGAAATCACCCATTTGGACAAGTGTAACCTAGGGGAATATAGCTCATCATTCTAGTGTCCTTTCCCCTCTCTTGTCTTCCCACCAAATAATGACTAATTTTCAAAATCAAAATCTATAAGATGGCTAGACTATGTCCCTAATTAGCCCAATTCAAATTGATTTCAAGGATATGACCATATAAATACATTTCAAAGTATTTATCAAAAGAGGCTTCCAAATTGAAAAGTAATAGAATCATGATTGTACATTGAGAACAAAGTACCTATTTCTACCAATATTAATTGCATACAACCCTAGTAGCCTAGAGATTAAGTTTGAATATATTTTATAGGTCATAATTCATAGTTAAGGCACTTAACAAGATCAGTATTATACCACCATTAATCATATTTCACCAATTATTGACACGCCATCATAGCATGGGAGAACTACATGAATTTTGATCCCTCTTCAGAGTATTGGTATGCAGGCAAAGCTTAGCACATGGGGTGTTGAGGTATCACCCAAATTTAATTACTAACCCATTTTTACAAATTTATTTGCATTGATTTTCACATTTAAAAGAGCTAGGGTTTTTGAAATAAAATTAATCATACAATGGTCTCTACAATTGATCGTAATCTCTTACACCAAATACATGCTCTATAAATGAAGACATAGAGAACCTAAAAACCATGATTTTCTCATTAAAAGTGGACATGAGTGTTGCATAGTGGATAGGATCAACACCTTTCTAGTGTCTTACCCATGGTGTTTTTGACCGGGCCTAGATCTAGTTCTTGATTCCCAATCCCAGTCATCATACCTCCATGCATAGTAAGTTTTAGCTTTGGATTCTACATACAGACACAATTTCCATCTAGGCCTTTTTTTTTTTTTTTTACACTACCATATTTAGTAAGTTTATAGAATATATTAGTTCCAAATTAATGAGTTCCCTTGTTTTTATATTGTTAACCTAATTTTACATAGTAGTGTTATCATTTGGGGTTTTACATAAATCAAAAATTTGATAAAACATATTAGTGAATCAGACATGAAAATAATTACACTATTTAATCATTTATATTTTCTTATCATTCAAGTTCAAAAAATTATTTATTCCTAATTTAACCATAATTTTATACCAAGTTCTTCCACAATTGAATATTTGTAAATTTCAATTAATCAATCCATAATGGCAGAACAAGGCAATAGATTTGACAACACATATAGGCAATAGTTACAGGGTTTTATCTAAAAGATAATGATATGCAAGATGATTTCATTAAAATTATTAAATAGGAAAATAAATCATCTGATGGGTAATCATTTGAGACTTCTAACCTTGATATTACATTAGATATAAATTTTATACCAACTATCACAATGGGGGAAACTCAAGGACTTCAACATATTACCATGCCAATTCTTACTCCATCATTAGGAACATCACATTTGGTTATCACACATTAATCTTCTCCTATTTTTTAATCTCTTATGCAAGATATCCAATCCATATAATCTAAGGTGTTACATTTGGAGTAAGGTTCTTCAAAAGTTAATCAGGCCTTAGATTCTCATGTTTTATTACACACTCTATTGGCATAACATATAGTAATATATCCTCTGCCTAAATGGTTTGTGGCACCCAATATTTCACTATATGATGGAAAGGGTGATCTCAAACAACATCTAAGAGCATTTCATGTAGCATATTTGGAATATGTGTCCAATTATAGATTATTGAGCTATTATCGAGAAGTTTCAAGGACTATACATTACAATGGTTCTATGATTTACCACACCAACCAATAAATGCATTCAATCCATTAAATTTTATGTTTCTATCACACTTTTAAATCAAAATTAGTGATAAGGTTTACTATACTCAAATTTTACTACTCAAACATAAATCTAATGAAACTATCATAGAATATGTTTTAAGATACAATACCATGTTGTCCAAAATAACAAATTCTATAGAAGATAAATAATTATAGGATATGTTTAAGCAAATCTTACTTTCATCCTTGCATAATCCATAATATTCAATAAGTTCAACTCATTCAAAAATTTATTCCATATAATAAAGGAAAGATAATTTAAGTTACTAGTAATAAATAAGATTAATTATATGACCAAATTAGATATTAACACCAAGAGTTAAATCAAGCCACCATATAAGGTATGGTAAACTGATAATAATAATGATAAAAAATAATAGTACATAGAATTTTAGATCCTACTTCATGCATTATCTTATCATCCCCTAAAAGATGATAGTCCACTAATCTACCATAATATCCATATAACATTCTCAAAACATTATTAGAATGCAATACGATATCTCTCAATGTTATATCTTTCCCTCCAAATAAAGAGGTTTATGTGAATCAACCTATTCTAAAACGTTTTGACCAGAATGCCTCTTGTGACTATCACAAATCACTAGGCTATACTACTAACAAATGTATCATTTAGAGACACAATATTTAATATTTTATATATGAAAGCATCAATAATTTGGGTACACAAATAGAGAGTAAAATAATCTAACGAAGTGAAAGTAAAGTAACAACAATCTTCAGTGATCCTTTTCTTAAGCACATGGTAATGAGATAGCAGATACATCAGGCATGTACTATACATATAATGTGCACCCTCCACCAGTTTGTTACCATTACCATACAAAGGAACAACATAATTTTAATGTTATCATAAGTGTTTATCATACTATAGGTCCATTTATGCCACTCATCACATTTTTAGAACATGAGATTGTCAACAATGACTCAAATTTACATTCTTTGTTTGTTTGAGCTCACATTGATCACCATCCTATTCAAAGTTTTATTTTTGATAATGTTTCAAGTGTGAATATGCATACCAACACACTTATTTAGCATATTAGATACACATATTGGAACATGTTTCCCACCACCATGGTCATAAAAGGATTTAATTTTCACATTTAGAGATTCATTATTGAGATTACATTACCATTACAAGTTGGTCACGTACATGTGGCCACTATATTCATAGTCATACCTAGTGTATGTTTATTTTAAATATTATCATGATTCCCTTGGACTCAATATATTTGTGTGATTCCTTGTACAGTCCATATATGCTTTAAATGCATATTTGCTAATGAGTTGATTACAATTCTGGGTATATCCATTATGAGGGCCCTTTATCATATATAGAATTTATTACCACATATAAGCCTTCAATTATGCCACCTAATAATGTACAACCTACTTATATATTTCCACAATAGACATCTATACTTCATATATCCTAGAGATTCCCCTTCAAAAATGATTTGTCACAGATTCTAGCAAGCCACTCTCTACTCTTACGCATCCTTGATTGATGTTACAAAGTATCATGGGTAATTCACATAATTCACTTGTACATGATTCACATACTTATATATAGTTCCAAAAATACCCATAGTTCATCATGATCAAAGGTAGAGACAATATGTTATAGATTATCAATATTTCAATGACGGTTATAGCATAGTGGGTGTTCTATATTATGATTATCCATTAAGATTAGTAAAATAATTGTAACATAACCCTAACCCTTACCCTTCTTAAAATGTCACCATTCATTTTCTTGACATAGTTATAATTAATTATGAGTCCCTTTTATGACTCATATGTTAGTATATCTCTTTTACTTTATACATACTACTTACCTACATATGAAAAAACTATAAAAATAGTAAAATGTTTCAAAAAATACCAAAATCATGAATTATGAATGTTTATATGTATCTTATCTTGCAAAAATTTAGTTGTGTAGATTATTTTATACATTATTTAACTATTTTTATATCATATATGATTTACCAATGTACATGAGTGATTGCAAATTACACAGAACACAAATTCTAGATTTAGTTATAGGTACTTTCATTATTACACACTCAAAAACTACATTTATATAAGAGCATTGTGGAGGATAAGAGTGCACTACGCTAGTATCCCTCACCTCATTGTTGTCCCATTGAGCTCAAACAATCACCACTAAGTTCTAAAATACATAGGGTTCCTAAAACATGTATATTCATTAGTGATCTCACTAAGGACATGATATACATAGCTTATATCCTTATTTTCCCAAATTATCTTTCCCATGGCTCATATATTCATATAGCTTTACATCTTTAGATATTACTCACTCACTAACATCTTGATATATTAATTTTTATCTCAGTTATTGAATATACTTAGGTTAAAACATATCTTGACCAAATTACATAATTAGGCATCTTTTTATATTATTTTTTATAGATTCACATTATTGTTTACATTCTCTATTTTATTTGAAGACATTTAAATATGTCATTTTCAAGAAGATCTAAGCCTCCATGTATTTGATTGTATGAAAATGAGGAAATTTGAACATGTCCTTATGTATGTCTTATATTCATTTGTGTGGACAATTTCACATGTCCTTCTATGTGGCTTTAATCCATTTTCATTTGATTTTATGCATGTGATGGAATTTGAATGTCTTTATATTTTCCTTATATTATAGTGAGTGACATTTGAACATGTCCATCATATGTGGTCCCTTAGCCTTATCTTGTGTGTTTTGTATGTTGTGTGTGTACTCTTTTATTGTATATGTCATGGCCATGACACCTTGCATGATTCATTTTTAATATTTAGATGCCATGATGGACATCATGCAACTACCTAACCCTTCCAATGCCATGATGGATATCATGCCTTCCTCCCTAAGTAGTTATAATCAATGGTATGTACTTTATTGATCAATTATCTACATGATTCATCATCACATTTATCTAGACATACTTATTTAGAATGTTAATTTCCACATGCATATTACATTATTACTATTATAAATTTACATGAATAACGATGCCATGCCTTTCCATGTTGTAAATATTACTAAAATTTCCTTTTTTATGTCATAAAAGCCTATTACATAGCTTTTTATTTTAAGTTAAGTTCTTGTGTAGGCTCAACAACTCACCTCAAAAGAAGGGAAATTCATAGAGGTTTGTCCTAGAAACTAGACTTCCCAAATCAGTACACATACATGATTTAATAGAGATTACATAGTTGACACATTTTTAGACTTAAAAAACACATATAAAGTCACTTTAGAAAGGAGCACCAAATTGTATAGGAGATCACTACTCTAGTGTCCTTCCCAATGTTGTTGTCTAAATGCCTAAAAAATCATGCATTTATAGAATTTCTTAGAACTTTAGTTTACCTAAAATAATACTTAATAGTTTCATAGTCTCAGTTCCTAAAATTACTTAGTTTGTCTCAAATTTGCTCAATTTGGGGGAAATCATGCACGCATGTTATTCAAAGTTAGAAAACAACTTTAATTAGAATTATAACTATTTTAATCAGTCTTAGAAGTTATATGCACTTAATATCAATTGGGGGCATGTGCATGACATGTTTTTTCCTCATTGATTAATTATTACACTAGTGTTGTAGATAGAATGACACATTCATGTCATTCATTATGTTATATACACTAGAACTAGATTATACTCAGTATTTTCACCAGTTTTGTACTAGTTTTACATCACAAATGTGTAAGATGATAAATTTTAGCTATGGTATTTTATTATGCAAATGATATGAAAAATTCACAAATCTACAATATACCATTAAAATTGAGAACCATTGACCAAAATTCAATCATAATAGACATTAAAAACAACATTATATTCTAAAGCTAAGTATTCCAAATCAAGAATCAAATAAAAAGAGACTAAGTTATTATGGATTATGATTTTATTACCAAAGAATCATATTTTTATCATGATGGCATGATGTTGGATTGATCAATGACTTGGATGATATCATGTAGTGGTTGATCATATTGACATGGATATTTTAAGGTTTTAATAGTTAGTTTAGCTATGCAGGATGGGTTGGTTTAAATAGAAGGAATGAGGGAATATTAATGGCCAACATTCAAAGATGGGAGGAAGAGGATCAATGGTGGAAGATTATCCAAGGAATCAAAAATTCTTTAGAAGCCTCTAGAATAGAGGATTCTAGAGAGAAAGGGCTAAAATAGAGAGGATTATAGAATTGGATAATTCTAGAATACATTAGGTGTGATAAACAAGATTAGTAGGTGATTAGGGACTAGGGATGTGGGAGAGCCTAGGAATAGGCTAGGGTAGGTAAGATTCAAATTTAAAATTCTAATATAATAGAAAAGTGGGATTGGTTAGTGGATAATATGAGATTAGGAGAATTAATTGATTTGTGGGGTATGAATAAGGTTAGTGGATGAAAAATAATGAAGGGTGTTGTTAGATAAATGAATAAAATGGGTGATATTAGGATGGAATTAAAAGAGATAAATAAGATTAGAGGAGATGAGTGAAATTAATGTTGATTAATATTAATATTAGTGATGACAAATGAAGAAAAAAAATTATATGTATACATTTTGACCTTCTTTGAAAGGGAACTATGAGTGATGAATTGGGGAGTAATGGTATTTCAAAGAAAAACCATTTAATGGATGATGTTAATAATCTTCTTTAAAAGAAAAATAATTTCCTAAATGATGTTAATTATTTTAGTGTATATGATGTCCCCTTGAGGGTACATGCAAAGAATAATGAGATAAATGGACACTCAAAAGAGGAAATAAGGGGTGGGATGTAATATGTGGGACCGATGATGAAGAAGATGAAATCAACATGAGCAATGAGCTTCAAATTGATGATATTCCTAAAAAATGCATATGCACAAGGATTGGAAATGATTGTTTCATGGTTATAAACACATCCCAAGGGGGAATAAACCATAACATGATAATGATAAGATAAAAGCCCACAAGATTTTGACCTATCCCAAATAAAGATGCATGCAAGGGAAAGGTGTAGGTTAGGATAAAACAATTATTTGATAATATTAATGATGAGTGTAGCTCAAGGCTGAAGTCAAAATATATGATAATAGATATGAGAGAGAAGAAATGATATGATCGAGTGACCAAAAGATGAAGGGGAAGAATTAGATTACATTACATCAAATTAATGATCCACAATGTGATTAATAGTGATGATGCCCCTAGAAAGGACACATGAAAGGGAATGAGAGATGATAATAAATTTATGGTCAAGGTCATGCACTAATTAATGGAGGAAACCATAATATTTAGATTATGAATTGACCAATTAGTGATAATATATGACTAATGCATGAAAAGATGGATGTTAAGATTTGTCAAGCCCAATCGATAGGTGAAAGAAATTGAAGAAAATATTAGGGAGATGATTATGGGGATGGTGATTGATTAAGAGATAGATGTGATGACAAATGGAGGTAGAAAGAGGAGGGAGTGGTTAGGTTGACCTTAGGTACACCATGTGACTAATCACTACTTGTATAGTCTGAAAAGACCTCAGACCAATGTAGTTTAGACTGAATGATAGAGGACCAGATAGACTAGAGAATGATGATGATGATGGATGTTAGATATGTTAGTTTTTAGATAGAGGATGTGACTTAGACATGAATATAAAAGGATTAGGAGAAATTATAATAAAATGTTATATTTTATGATAGGGATGATCAATTTGATGATGGGATTAAGATGATTAGATAAATTATAATAAATGATAAATCCATCATTGTTGTAATAAGGATCATCATAGTCTAATAAATTTAATGTAAATATAACACTAGGTCATATGCCTCATGATATAAGTATGTACAAGATAATTTTGTGCCAAAGTGCATGATTATAAAATGATGAACTTTGCATCATCAAGGCACCTAAAAAAACCAGTATAGCCTTTTTGGTGTCATCATATCATCCTCATTCATTTCCCAATAGAAAAAAATGAAAGACTAAAAGTAAGCATAGATAAACAGAAAAAAAATAAAAAAAATACAATCATATATATGCAAATAAGTTAAATAATACAAAGAATATAAGTAACATACACAAGTTGCTACATAAAGATGCATTATGATTAGTGTCTTGTCTATTGGTTTTGATGAGAATCGATGGGATGTCGGATGATGAGTTAGAATAAGGATAGGAATTTGGATGACTTATGAACTTGGCCTAGACTAGGGATTATGATGAGGATAATTTAGGGATTAGGGATAGGAATTTGGACAATGTATGGGATTATATTAGACTAGGGACTATGATTAGGATAAGTTTATGAATTAAGGATAGGAATTTGGACAAGGTATGGACTCAAAATGACTAGGATGTAGAGGTAAGATGATAAAATGATATGATGAATAGGAAATAAGATAAGAGAGGATGACCATGGGATGGAAAACTTAGGACATAGCATAAGATGACTTATGACAAGATAACTTATATGTTTTTGAATTTTGTGTATTTTATAATTTTTAGTTTTTTTTGAAATATGTATATACACTATACAAAGGTAGTTACTAGCAAAGGGAATAAAAAACCTAAAAACCAGGATAAATATGGATGAAATAATGGATGAGATGACAAAAAGATGAGGGGGATGCTAAAAAGGGGATGAGGACCAAAGAATAATGGACTAGGGATTATGAATGACCACATCATGAGAGAACTAGATATATAGTTTCTTGAGTGTCCATTAGAGGATATGCCAAGATGATTCTAGAACATTTCCCAAGACATCTCTTATTTCCTTATCAAGGTCAATACTAGAAGAAAGGATGGGTATGATATGATGGTAGGTGATGGGTAGGAATAATTTATAGAGGTATTAAATGGATAAGGAATGATTCAATGGATTTTCCCCCAAGTGTTGAGGTATAATGTAAATAATAAATTATTTTACCATGATGTAGGAAACTAGTTTTGATCATGGTACTTGCCTAAGGTGCCAGAAGACTAATTTTAACTATTACATGGATCATTTAAAAAAAAATTAGAATCTCAATTTATTAGAGGTGGGTAAGATTTAATATGTATACACTTTCATGATCTTCAGTCAACACCTATTCTAGAGAGATGTGATGATAGGATCATGTTGTCAATGATGGATGTACTGATATCCTTCTAAATTTTGTTGAGTCTTGATTTATAACCCTCCATATATCTAGACCAAGTGTATTTTTCACCCCTATTAGAGGTAATGTTACTTGAGAAGGTGATGTGAGGTATGGATTGGATTAGATCTTGATGCTAAAGGGGATGTATGAGATTAAATGGATGATGGGACTTGATGCATTTATGGGTTCATGATAGGAGGGTGTGATGGGTTTTTGAGAAGTGGGACTAGAATTTGCACACATAATTAGACATATCATATGTTCCATGTTTGATTGGTGTTAGTTTACAAAATACTTTAGTAGATCTAAGATGCTTTGACTTTATGGTTCATCTTTAATTCAATTATTTAAAGGATTATCAGCTATGTTGATAACACTTTTGAAATTATTTTGATTTTTAGACTTGATTATTTCTTGAATGCCCCCTAGTGCCTAAATTTGGTCTTCACTAGAGGAGAATGATCTTGGACTTGATAAGTGATGATTATTTTGACTTTGATGGTCCCCTAGTGTCTCAAGGATATTTTCACTAGGGGAAGATTGTTTTAGATTAGGTCAATGATTTGGATTTTTGTGATTTTGACTTGATGGGTCAAAGGTAATTTGATCATTATTTATGACTTTTTGAATATGATCTTAGACATCTACATTTATGGTACATATTATGTTGTTCAAAGAAGAGTCCAATGTTATATGTTCCTTTCCATCCCTATGGATGGAAGTGATTAAATGATAATTTCTAGGAAGAAAGGGGTCCATGATAGATGAAGGTGGGGGAGATGGTATGACAAGGTCAATGAGTGGTGATGGGGAAGCATGGTAATCTTAGGGGATCTGAGGATACCTAGTTTCAACATCAGATAAAATCTCCTCAAGATCATTAAAAGGATCACTAATACTATATGTAGTGCACATATTCAAGGTTGGATTAGATTCACTATGAATATTTTCAATAGATAAAGCCTATAATAATTATATTATGAATTCATCATCCTGATTGGGATCAGAATATATGCTTGTTGATTGATTATCATTTAGATTATAGGTATCCTAAAAAGACATGCATAGTCATCATCTATTCCAATATCTATGAGGGATGATATTTCTAATAGGGACTTGATTTATATATTGGTGTTGAACATGATATTAATATAAATACCACTTGTATTGATTATAATGTTTAATTTGATACACAAGATGTGATGTTATTGTTATAAGATTATTTATCTACAAGTGACCTCTCGAATGTGGGGTTTTTGAAATGATGGATGAGAGGAAGATGATAGAGGGATAATGGATTATCCAAGGATAGGCCCATGAAAGAAGGACTCATGAGGGAAAATAGGACTAGGCTCATGGGGAATAGACTCATATTTGATGGAGAATTTGTCAAATATGGGGGGACCATGGAAGATGGAAGTGGTATCTTGAACTTGGCTTGGAAAGGGAACGGTTTGATTGTGATTCAGAATGGAATGTTGGCATTCCTATTCTTATTCACCTAGGGATGTAGACTCATCTAATTCATTCTCAATTTCTATGTCACCATGATCGATGAGATCTTGGACATAATTTTGGAAATTATGACATTAATTAATGGTATTCCCTCAGGTTTGATGATATACATAGTATTGGTTAGCTTTATACCAAGAGGGCTTAGGCTTGGCAAGATTAAGATGTCATATGGGTGGATAGACCATCATGCCATTAGTAATGAGTAGGTGGAAGAGGAGTATAGGGGATCTCTTCACTTCTTGATTTGTATATGGTAACGTTAAACCTTAGATTAGATGGGTATTGACATGATTGGGTAGGTGGACCAGTAGTAGATGAGGTGGCTAAGACATGATTCACTTTTCTAGTGTAGGAATGGGTAGATGACTAACTATGATTAATGGATGGAGGATTTGAATGGGATTGGATGGTGTGCAGAGTATAATTTATTTGACATGGATGAGTTTGGATTATATTTAATATTGGATGGATGGGGTCAAAGTCTGTAGGACATGTAGTGGTCATCTCAAGGAGGTGAAAAAGGAGCATATCCCTATTGGCTATAAGACATGACTTGATCAGGGTACTAACCAAATCTATTTGAGATGTCATGGATAAATATGGGATAAATTATAGATGATGTAGTACACCAACCCCAATTGGTAGGTTTGGGGGATTGAATGGAAAGACTAAGGGATGACAATGGAATGTGTGGAACAAATTTGGACAAAGGATTTCTTTAGTCCAATTTCATGTTTGGCTCGATGATATGAGATGTTGGATGGGATAAGACAATATTTAAGTTAACCAACTTAGGACATGATATATACTTTTATGATTTAGATTAGATTTGATTGGGTGAGCTATAATAAACTCTAAGAATTAAGGAGGGGCTAGACTGGCCTAAGAGACTAATTTTGATTAGGGATTGATTAGATTAAGACTAGATCAAGACTAATATGATTGACTCAAATAGGATGAGATGATTTTATTAATAGGTTGATAGGATTGTGATTATGTGTATTACTCAAACTTTATTAGACATAAGCAAGCTAGTGATGAGGACCCTGATATGGAAAATAATATTTTTCCAACAAGGATGAGGATTAATGTATGACTATAGACTTGACAGGATGACTAGAGATGATGATATGGACTATAATTGGGCTAGGTTAATAATATGGTGGATGCAATGACTAGGCAAGACAAGATCAAGATAAATGAATGGTTTGGACTAGGTCCCTAAGGATGAGTAAGTCAAGTTGATGTGTGATTGGTTATGGGTAAGGTAAACTTAGTCAAAGTTAGACTATGATGATATGTGGATGACAATATTTGATTAGGATATGTAGGTGATGGGGGTAATAACTAGTGCTAGATGGATTAGAATAAGGAGTGACTAAGATGAGAAGGGGTATAGGACAAAATGTAATATGAGTCAAGATAAAATGATGTACACATATACAAATAAAACATGTACAAGATAATATTGACAAGGATATACATAATGATATGGTGATAAGTGAGAAGAACCTCCTACAGTAGATTACCTCCTATAGCAGATTTAATCAAAATATGAGAAAATAAAATAACTCTTATGAATAACAAAAACATAGAAAGCTTATATTGATCACATGCCACTTCGAGGGGGCAACCTCCTTTGAGCAATCTCAATACAATAAATTCATGGATGCCTTCATTGGGCCTCAAAACTTACTTATATACTAACTCTATTCTAACAACTACTACTTCCCTTGTATGTGGGATAATTCAAATATGCTCTAAGGGATGAGTTACAAAACATATGCATCCATAGAAATTATTACACTAATACTGTAAAGAGAAGGGTAAGGCATGGGTTCCTAACATCCCCTCCCCCTTAGAAAAATATTTTCCCTCAAAACTTCAGATGTGGGAATTGTTGTTAAATCTAGAAGAGTAGTTCCCATGTTGCATCTTTTGGTTGCATGTTGTGCCATTGGATTAAGACCTCTATGATGGAGTGGGATCAAATTTGGCAGGTGCACCTATCTAGGATTGCTTCTAGATCGAGAAGGATGGAGCCTTCATTATCAAGTGCTGGTAAAACTATCTACACTCAGATTTTGGATCTAAGAACTTGCTTTAAATAGGAGATATGAAAGATGAGATGAACTTGGGAGGAAGGTGGAAGCTCTAACTTGTAAGCAACTGACCCAATCTTTTGGAGAACCTTATATGGCCCATAAAACTTTGGAGCAAGCTTTTACTGCCCTTTTAGTTTTAGTGATGATTGCTTGTATGGCTGCAAATGAAGAAAGACCATATCACCAGGTTGAAAGGTACGCTTAGTAGTGCTGATTAGCTTACTGCTTCACTCAATTTTGTGCCATGTGGAGATTGTCTTACAAGGTGTAGAGAATATGATCTTGCTTTTAGAGAGTAGTGTCAACTACCTAAATTGGTGAGCTGCCAGGATTATATGGAAGAAGTGGTGGTGGTGCTTGACCATAAACTACTTCATAGGGAGTCATTTTGGTGGAAGTGTGGTATGAGGTATTATAACACCATTCAGCTAGGGGGAGCCACTTGGCCCATTGATGTTGTTGTTCTGAAGCAAAGCAATGAAGGAAGGTCTCCAAGCATTTGTTGACTATTTTTGTCTGGCCATCTATTTATGGGTGGTGCCTAGAGCTCATTCTCAACTGTGTGCCTATGCAATGAAATAGTTCCATCCAAAAATGGCTAGTGAAAGTGGCATCATGATCTGAGACAATTAAAAAAGGAATGTCATGAAGATAGAAGATCTGATCCAAGAAAACCTATGTGATTGTGGAGGCTATGTATGGGTGGCTGAGTGCACAAAAATGACTATATTTGGAGAGGTGGTTGACTACAACTAAGATCATTGTGTTTCCCCTAGATTTAGGGAGGCCCTCAATGAAATCCATGGAAAGATATATCTAGATCCTATTAGGAATGGGCAAAGGCTCAACCAAATTGGGAGTCAATGTGGTTTCACATTTGTTTCATTGGTAAGTATCACATTTGGCCACCATCTATTTAATTTCAGCTTTCATGCCTTTCCAAAAGAAGTGTCAACATGCCCACTCATAGGTTTTGAGAAATCTTGAGTGCCCTATTGAGGGGGAAGCATGAATTTCGTAGAAGATGGCCTAATACATGTCTGGACTTTGGGAAAGCACCAGATGACCCTTGTATCACAGAGAAGCATCATCCCATGAATAATGTGGTATTGTAGAGGGGTTAGTGGCCAATTGATGAATGAGGTGGCATAAGGAGGGATCATTTGCATACCCTTGTTAGATAGATTCCAACCATTTTAGAATGGGCATGGAGATGGTAGAGAGGGAAGGCTGGTCCTCGAAGGTTCTTGAGAGAGCATCAACCACAACATTGTCTTTTACCTTCTTATAGGTGATCTCATAATCATAACCCATGAGTTTGTTGACCCACTTCTACTGAGCTGGGGATGAAACCCACTGTTCCAAGAAATATTTCAAACTTTGATGATCAATTTTGATGCAAAAATGATTTCCCAATAAGTAGGGTCTCCATTTTTGTATTGCATGTAAAATTGCCATCATTTATTTTTCATATGTAGACAAAGCTAAATTATAGCTAGAAAGGGCTTTGCTAGTGAAGGCAACTGGTCAGCCCTCTTGGAGAAGAACAACACCCAAGCTAATGCCACTGGCATCACTTTCAATGGTGAAAGTTTTGGTGAAGTCTAACAGTGCCACAATTGGTGTGCTACACATAACCTATTTGAGTTTGATGAATGCCTGATCATCTATTGCACCCTAGGTGAAAGCATCCTTCTTCAATAAGGAAGTCAAAGGAGTCGTGATCTTTCCATAATCTTTGATGAAATTGTGATAATATCTTGTCAAGCCTAAGAAACCACAAAAGCTCTTGAGGGTGGTTGGTTGAGGTTAATTCTGCATAGCACTAGTTTCTTTTGGGTCCACGTGAACCCCATTGGATGAAATAATGTGCCCCAGATAGTCAATTTCCTCTTGACCGAATGAACACTTGGATTGCTTGGCACATAATTGATTGTCTACTAAAATTTGTAATGCCCTGTCAATATGTTGTAGATGCTTGGCCCATGTGCAGCTATAGATCAAAATGTCATCAAATAAAACTAAAATAAATTAACAAAGAAAGTGCCGAAAGATTTTATTCATGAGTGCTTGAAAAGTAGAAGGGGCATTTGTAAGGCCAAATGGCATGACAAGGAACTCATAGTGACCTTCATGCATATGGAAGTATATCTTGGGAATGTCATCAGGATGCACTTAGATTTGATGATAGCCAGAATGCAAATCTAACTTGGAGAAGAATTTGGCCCTATGAAGCTCATCAATGACAGGAATAGGGAATTTATCCTTGATAGTGAGGTGGTTAAGGGCTCAAAAGTCAATGCAAAGGCACCATGACCCATCTTTTTTATGGACAAGAAGTACTAGGGAGGAATATGGGCTAGTGCTAGGGTGAATAACTCTAGACTTGAGGAGTTCCCAGATTAAGTTCTCAATTTTAGTCTTTTGCATATGGGGGTAATAGTATGGCCAGATGTTGGGTGGGATGCTTCTTGGAAGGAGAGTAATGTAGTGATCTTTAGGGTATGAAGGGGGAAAACTTACTAGTTCTAAAAAAATGGTTGCATGTTTGTCGAGTATGGCTTGTAAATTTATAGGGTGGTTAGTAGCAGCGGGGGGCTAGAGTTGAATGGAATGTAGCTATGCAATGACCCCATGTGAGCCTTTCCTCAAAACTTTTTCCATGCAATGAGAACTGATGATGCTAACAGATCCTGGTAATAACCCTTTTAAGGTGTGCTTCTAACCATTATCTATGAACTGCATCTAAATCTTAGAGAAGTCCCATAAAATAGGTCTATATGTGCAAAGCCACTGTGCCCCTAAAACCACATCACACCCTCCTAAAGGTAGGGCAAACATATCAGAGAAAAAATTATAATCAACCATTGTAATACATACATTTTGACACTTCCCCTTACATGGAAATGTGCCCCCATTAGCAATCATGAATTCAAAGCTAAAACAAGGGTATACAAAGTAGTCTGCTGCCTTAGCAATGCAAGGATCGATGAAATTGTGAGTACTACCTGAGTCAATAAGGATTGTGAGAGGGATGTTTTTGAAGCACCCTTTGAGCTTCATGGTTCAGGGAGTGGTGACACCTACTAGTGTATGCATTGAGATCTCAGTTTGAGTCTCTTAAACCATTGGGTCCTCTTCAATGTCGGGTTCTTCTTGATCATCTTGAAATTTTGGAATATCAAGCTCGTTGTCCTACTCTAGTGGTGACTCCACATCTAGCAACTAAAGTTTCTGTTGGATGCACCTGTGACCCTTAACCCATTTGTCATCATATTTGTAACATAATCCTTTCTCTTTGTGAGCCCACATCTCTACCTCAATCAGGTACTTAATTGGTGTGGTTATGGTTGTCCACTGATTCACTATGTTCTTTATTGGTGAAAAGGTGGGAGGTTGACACTGTGTGGAGAGTTTATCTTTTGCTAACTTAGCTAGATCCAAAGTGTCCATCATATTTTTAGGTTGAAACATTTTTACCTCCAAGTGGATCAGCTCTCTGAGGCCACTAACAAAGTAAATTTTAAAGAAGTCATCTGACAACCCTTCAATGTGATTAGTGAGTTTTTCAAATTCAATCTAATATTCATGAATAGTACTTGTTTGATAGAGTTTGGTGAGAGCTCCTATGAAATCCTTGAATGCTGAGGGACCAAACCTACCTAGAATTAAGGATGTAAAATTTGACTAATCAAGTTCATCATTTGTCTTGAGATACCAATGGTACCACTGATGTGCTTCTTATTCCAAATGAAAGGAAGTAATTGGGACTTTGTTTTTAGAATAAGTATTGTGGAGGTTGAAGAATTGTTCAGCTCGATATATCCATCATGTAAGATCTATACCATTGAACTATGGAAATTCTAGCTTAGGTCCACATGAGAAGTTGGAAGCAAAGGAGTGATGCTTTGAAGAAGAATCCTCCTTCTGCACTCTATTGAGCAAGATGTTATTCTATTGATTTGAGCCATGCATCATATCGGTTAACTCTGTAACTTGAGATTTCAATGTGGTGATTTCTTCCTCCATGATTTTTGTGCCTGCATGAGTGGTGACCATAAATAGTTGTTAATAGCTAGGGATATTTTTTTTGCTGCTATTTTTTTTAATACTACTGCTTCATAAAATGGATTTTTTGTAATTGTGTTGTTGGAAATATCCTCAACTATGGATACACTATTGTTTTCTCTTTAAACCTGATAAGTTGGATATGGACCCCAAGTTTGTTTGGCTACATAAAGGATTTTTTTAAAAATTCTCTCTAGCCACCAAAGCTGTCTAATCGAGTACCACTCTCCAAAAAAATTTGGCCGTGGGTTTACACCTTAACGACAGCTTTTGGTTTACCTCACGAGTGGGAACTAGTCAATTGAGATGGGGCCATTTCCGTTTTTGCTGGTAGGTCCTCTCAATGGGCCAGCTACTTTAGGGTTCTTGTGGTACTCCTCATAATGAGTTTTAGGGCTTATTCCCAAACACTTCCCATAGTTAAGTAGATAGGTATTTACCCAATCCAAAATGATAGAACCTATAATGAAAAAAAATTCTTGCCAAAAATGGCACAGCTCTTAGAAAGCCTTGATTCAAAAAAAAATTGCTCCAAATCTACCCACAAAGCTAAGAAAGTGCTCTGATACCAGATGAGAAGAACCTCCTACAGCAGATTACCTCCTATAATAGATTTAATTGAAATATGCAAAAATAAAATAACTCTTACAAATAACATAAACATAGAATCTTATATTGATCACAGGCCACTTTAAGGGGACAACCTCCTTTAAGCAAGCTCAATACAATAAATTCATGGATGCCTTCATTGGGCCTCAACACTTACTTATATACTAACTCTATTCTAACAACTACTACTTCTCTTGTATGTGGGACAATTCGAATATGCTCTAAGGGATGACTTGTAAAGCATATGCATTCATAGAAATTATTACACTAATACTGCAAAGAGAAGGGTAAGGCACATGTTCCTAACAATGATACAAGGATATACAAGATGATGATTATATGTAGGAGGAATATATGGGTGTGTATATGTTTGGGTAAAAGGTTGAATTGGATCAAAAATAGCATTGGTCTAGCAAAACACTTACCAAATCAAGAAAACCACAAACCTATTACTAGTAAACAAATTTGGGTGTGTAACCTGATGACTACACCATCTAATAGCTTAACAAGTGAGGCTATATACTAGTGAACCATTATAGAATCTCCAAAACCCTCTCAACCCCATTTTCTCATGATAGTCACTTGGAAGCTGATACTAAATTTGGTAGTAAGTCATCTATCATGGTTGATTGGTCTTAAACTAGGATAAATGGGCTCTCTAGGTGCATCTCTAATATATGCTAGGTACAATGGAGCCCAAGTTTGTATATGATGTTTTTTAATGCCTAATTAATAGAATTAACTCTTCCTCTTCATGAAAAACCTATATGTGGTCAACCTCTTAGCTTAACAATAGTTGTCCCTGATATTTATAATCCATTGGAACATAGAGTGTGGATTAAATTGTGATGGTGAAATCCATGGTCACAATCCTCTTAGGACAATGGCAATTATGTGGGAATCACTTCCACTTCACATTACCCCTAAAAAATAAAAATGGGAGGGTTTATTAGTGGTTTTTGATATTCCTTGAATCATCTCAAGTATATAATGAGGAAATCATACACCACTGTAGCCCTTAGGTGACACATAAGCAGACAAAAATATTTATTAACTGATTAATTTAGATGTGATATATACAAGATATTTATAAGATAATTTTTCAAGATACCAAAATATATTTTATGGGTGACCAAAAAGACAAGTGATTAGTAGTTTCAATTGGCAATATTGGAGGGGAAACATGTAAGACAAGCATTAGACAAAATATATGACCTACAAGAGAAGATATTAGCAAGTAAAAATTGATATTAGATTCACCCCTACAAGAAAAAAATGTTAATCCAATAATCCTTAATAAAAACCACTATAAAAATATTGGGATTTTGCTCTATAACATTTTTGGATGAGGGACCACGATGCATGGGTTTGAGGTAGTAACCCCCAATAGGGTTAAGGTGCAGCAAACATGACTCAAAATTTACTAAAAACAATCCTTAAAATTTACTCAAAAAGGACAAATTGAATGCAAAAATGAATTCTAAATCACAATTACATAAGGCAAAATCGCTTATACACAGTCATACAAAGTTAGTTTTTCAAAATTGATTCTAAAATAATCAAAATTACAACTACTAGGCAATACTACAACTTCATAATATGCAATTTTGCACACTTTCAACTAATAATAACTGTGTGATTATGCAAACCCATAGTTTGTCAGGTAATACTACAAGTCAAAGCTAATATCATGGATCATGATATGTAATTTCACAACCTTGAGAAAAACACACCAAGTTTAATAGTAGAATGAACAATATCTATGGAAGTTAAATTATTTAGAAATTATTTAATAATAGGTAAAAAATGACTAAGACAAAATTATATATAGATAATATATATTATTTGACCTATTTTACTCAAGATTGACTATGAGAATGCAAAATTGACTATCAATATCAATATCAATATCACTCTTTTCATCCTGTAGTTTTGTAAAAAGATAATTTAACAATAAATTAACATTTCTTAAAAAATGATCAAAATGTAGTAGATATTTTAAAAAATTATTAATGTTTTCTTCAAGAATGTTCTCTAAATGATGAAGTCAAGGCTATATTAAATTCCTAATAAGATAAATTTATTATCTAAACTATCTAAGTCAAAAGCAACTATCACTATGAAAAATTGACTATTAAAAACAAAAATGCCTTTTGAAAAATGTAATATTACACAAAATAGTTAAAGGGAGTATTTTATATGTTTTATATTAATTTTGGTACCACTCCACCTTACCTACAAGCAAAACACAACTAAATAGAGACAATGAAATTGTCAAAAAAAAAACCATGGACTTTGGTTAGTAATTTTTCATTTTTGTCAAAACTACATGTCTCAGAGACAAAACCACATTTATTAATCAAAAATACATATTGTGTGATATAGTTTTAGAATAAGTCAAAAAACTATTAAAATAATGGTCATGGTTAGTGGTTAGGGTCAGCGGTTATGCAAACCCACAACCACCGAGGTCAAAACTGCCTTTGTAATGTTACAAGTTATAGAGTAATACCACTTTTTGTCTAAAACAAAATATTTTTAAAATTTTGATTCCAAATTTTCATTTAATCTGACCTACAATCTTTATTAACAACTTCAAAATACACCAAATAAGTTTAAAAATAGGGCTTCCACTTGTATTGGTACTTCTCATGACCCTACTCCTCTTTATGATTACACATTAGCTCATTTGTAGACTACCAACCCTAGTCATCCCACTTGAATACATTCTCCACTCACTTGGACCTCTCCTACATTATATTATTACCCTTCATACATCCTTAGTCCATATTGGCCCTTTCGCACATAAGACATGCCCTCTAGAGACCCATCAGGGCCTTTCAAGACCCTTTTGACTAGCCTAAGCCCCTTTTAACCTAAGATGTGGCTTGTGTGAAGGAAACCCATGGTAGGCCACATGTTTCCTTCACAAAAGTGGTGTCTTAGGCCATGTCTTGGGTATAATTCATGTAAAAGTGCCAGTTTGGACCCAAATGATAAAAAATGGCTAGTTTTAGGTCTTTTAGAGGATTGGGGTTGGGATATATGCTTCATTATCATTTATTTGAGCCTCTCTCTTGATCAATTTATTTATCTAATCTTCCCACTTGATAAATCCATTGGAAGCTTGGCTAGCTCCTTCCATCTCTCATGATTCTTGATTTTCATAATAACTTCCATTGTGATAGGGGATGCCCTACATTATTATAGCTACTCTTAGCAATTCTCATTGCTATTGAAAGTGTTCCTAAATATTTTGGGTGAATCCTTTCTCCCTCAACACTCCATTGTACCTATTTTGTGATCCTTGCATTATCCCTTCCATAGATTGGTGGCTTCTCCTTCACTTCCTCCACATCTTTTGGTTCTTGGTCTGGACTCAGCTTACACACATCTTGATCTTCTTCCTCTCTTACCTCTTATCTTGGACAATCAGTTGGTATAAACTTTGCACATATATTTGAGCTTGATATGAGGGCACTTTTATTTACAAAGTGAAACTCTTTATTTATTTTTTGTAGTGATTTAGTCTTTGTTCACATGTTAGGGTTTGATCTGTTTTAGTGATTTAGTTGTTTTGTGCATTATTAGAAAAGCTTATGAATTTTATGCATTCATATGTGGTTATAAGATATCTTCATTACTTGAAATATTTACCATTACATGTCATTCTTACATTGGAAATATTTTTATTTCATAAGTATGACTCTACATGCTCAAAATTGAACTATACAACTTGCTTAAACAATCTCCCTCTTTTGCTGAACTAGAGCATTGAATTGTTAGAAAATAATAGTTATTAAATTGGAAAGATAGATTAAATCTACATTATTCATGCCCTTGGACCCTTTCTTGAAAATGTCTTTTTTACTTAAAATATATTTCATTTAGACTGAAAGTGCCTTAGTATTTAGATTTACATTTCATTTGTTAGCTCTATATATTTGGTATTATTGTTTCTGCAATTCATAAGTAATCAATAGTCTAATCTCAGTAACTTGATTTACTATGGTTGGACCCACTAGAATTACTTGAATAATTTGTGTGTCTATTTATACTATCCCCAACCTAGTTTACAAGTTTGTCTGTAGCTTGGTTCAAGCCAAAAAATTAGATAACCACTATAGATCTCTTGTAGCCCATAGAACCCCTGAACCTTCTAGCCTCTTACTGGTTTGCTTTAACACCCTGCTAAACACTAGTGATTCTAGTCAGAATCTTGGATCTACATTCTAACATGCTTGGTGGGACCTCACATATGGTTTCACATTAGTTATATCCTATTTAGAGATCTCTTAGCCAACTCCCCTCTGTTAGTTGTTAGGATTTGCTTTCAATTGTGTTTTGGCTCTCACCTCGATTATTTTTTATTGCTTTATTTGTGTGTATTTATCCCTATTGGTTATCCATTAGTTTGTTTTTTCTATTATCTTCCATGTTGTTCATGCTTCATTACATCCATGGTTGATATCCCACCCTTGGCATGTTAATCCTAATGGATTTAGGGTCTCATCCCTAAGCTAAATAATGAGAAAGACACATTTACAATAGAATGCCATAAATACCATAGAATCTAGGAGCTTCCCTTGACCTAGAATGGTAGTCTGGACCCTTTCATGTTCAAAAGGGAACAAGATTGGTATGATTATAACTAATGGACTTAGTCTCATTTTTACTAGTCTGAGCTTCATTCATCTAAGGATGTTTCATCTTAGCTTCATGTCATGCCTCATTCACTAATTCGAGGTGATGAGGATCTCCTTTTATAACTAGGACCTGATGAGTTATGTGTGATCATTGATTATTTCCACATATTTATTCAAGTGAATGAAGTGACTCCTTCTCCCATAGGAGTTAGTGGCATGTTTCCTCTAGAATCAGAGCTCGTACCCACTTAGTTTTGAGTACCTTGACAAGTTGTCACACATGTTCCCTACCACTTTCCTAGCTAGAGACTCTGGAGCAAGAACATCCTTATATCCATGTTGTGGGTCATAGGTATTCTAACTCAATAAGGTATCCCCATCTTGGGGTTTCTTCCCATCCTCTTAGTCCCTTTTTTAGAGTTTATAATGAGCATGCTAATTTTGATCACCACTTGTAGACTAGAGATTCATGAGATGTGTATCAGGAGCATCAATGGCTACTATTTAACCCTCATTTATTGGTAGTTAACCTTAATGTGACTGATAATGGTTTTATTGATTCTCCTCTTGACAAGAAGGAAAAGAAGGACAATCATGAGGTAAATGCCTTAACCAAGAAGCCAACAAAAAATAAGGATTCTGAATTAAGTGTAGCAAAGCAATGGATAGTTTTTCCTTATGACCCCACCAAGTTTTTCAATTTCCATCAAATGAGGGGGAATGATGATAATAATTATACAACCTAAAAGTCTAGTGGGTAAGCCTCACCTCCATCATAGAGTTCTCTACTTGTAGAGCCTAACCACAAGTTGAATGTTTTCAAGGAACCTTTGCTTGGCCATGAAAAGGAGAAGAAGAAAAATAATAAAAAATAAGTTAAAGGCTAAGGCCACATGTTCTCCTTCTTACTCTTCTACTTCTTCTAATTTCTCATCCCTGGATGACCTAAGAGGGAAATCCAAGCATGAAAATATCAAGGTTGTTACTACTATCAACATAACCTCTACTAGCTTTCAATGTTTTTTCAACACACACTCTAATTGGGCCACCAACCCTATTCGAGAGACTAGTGGTGTTAGAAATTCTATCCATCCCATGGGAGTAAGAAACCCCAAAGTCAAATTTGACTATTGGTATAACATTCCTCCCTAGGATAGACAATGTCCTTACTCAATCATAGAGGATTTACAAGACCTCTTGATTGGGATCTCCATTTGGGACCTTCTTCACCTTTACCTTGAGAAAAGGTGCCTCATTTTCAATGAGCTTGGTCTCTCTTATGAGGGGTCTACTATAAGATGATGTTAAAGTTTTGTATAACTCCATCGCATCCAAGCACCATCCTCATCTTGTTCTCTATTTCAACCCCACCTATTTTCTAGATGCTTTGATTCTAGCCAAGAGGGATAGGTTCCCTCTCTATATCAAGACCTCCATCAAATATTTTCATGTTAAGAGGTGCATTAAAATGCCCTTATGTGTGTTCAAAAAGCTCAAGATTAGTCAGAAGAAGCTCTCTGATTCTCACCATAATTGTGTTGGTTTTAATGACACATTTATGCCAGTGGGGAACATGAAGCTCCTAGTCAAATTTGGCCCTAAAATAGTTAGAATTGAGTTTTGTTTGTTAGACTTTGATCTTTCATACAACATGATTCTTGGTTATCCTTAGATTGCTACCATGTAAGCCATAATGTCAGCCATGTTTTTTATGGTGCAGTTTATACATGAAAGTGAGTCTCGCACCATAGAGTTTGATCTAGATCCCTAAGAATTTCTCTATGCAAATGCAAAACCCTCAAGCAAGGCTTTAGTTTTCTCCTCATGAGGGTCTATATATTTTCATACACTCCCTATTTTTGAGTCTCATTTCTTCAAAGATGAATATTTTGATCCATCTAAGTATCAAGCAACATTCACTCCTTTAGATTCTGTCATGCATTAGCTAACTCCCTCTTTTATTCTATAACACCAGGCTAACTCATCTCTTTTATAAAACATCTTTTAGGATATCTCCTTAGACTTTTATCTTCCCCTTGTACCATAATTTTCCCATCAGAGGTTTGGCTCTCTCAACATGTCTCTTGCTAAAGCCATTAGAGTAGTTAAGTCTGATCTTGAGTCTTATTCCATCCATAGTATAACATGAAACCTAATCAATGATAGGAGAGCTTAAAATAATCTCATGCTTGCACACCTTATACATCACTATCCTCTTACTTCATTCAGTTTAGAGGTCTCCTTTACCAATAATGACCCCACCTTTGAGACTCCTATGTTTTGGGTCATGACTGGTGAACCTAAAGATATGGGTGCTCCATTTCCTTCATCCCACCTCTTCCCTATTATTTAGCCTATTCATAGGCTAATTATTGGCCTACCTCAGGGGTATACCTCTAATTAGGGAGAATAATTGGCCTTCCCTTGGGGGTAGGCTGAGGCCTTAGCCTGTGGTGCTTTGGTGAGCCTCACAGCTTACTAGAACACCCTCACTAGGCCCTCATTCAGTGGATTTCCTCTATCATGGCATCCATATTTAGACTTTTATGGGTCTCATTTTCCATTTGGCTTATGTATTATTCCTTATATGCACTTTAAGATATAAGTAGATACTTTTTCTTCTTTTAGCTGGTCAAGTTATTACTCACTTATAGTTAACCCTCTACCAACTCCCTCTCTCATTTTTCATAGTCATTATGGGTGGTATAGGTTAGTGGTTTTGGTTGATTGATACTTGCTCTATCCTTCCATAGCTATTCTTCATCTCACATGAGTCTCTTACTATGCCTCATCACCTCTCATTATAGTTGGTATTGAGGCACTCTTTCATGGTTGGCCATGTCACATTAACATTGGCTCTACTAGTTGAGATGCCTTTCATGCCTCTAACACCTTGACTCCTTGCATTTACACAATAGATCAATGTGACCCTAGATTAGTTGTGTGTATGTGGGAATGAGAAAAACATTTTTAGATGATCTTGATGACAATTTTTCTCATCTTCTCCCCTCTCAATCCATTTTGGGAAAGTTGTGGGCCTTATCTGAGCTCTTTAATCCTATTTTTGGCCTCTCCTAGACTAGGGGATAGTTTTTTGGTCTAATTCATAGTCTGGAAAGGTATAGGGTACATGTTTTACCTAGGTAGGCTATGGCCTAGGCCAAAAAATTTCTTTTTAACCTTTTTAGGCCTTCATTTCACTCTATTTTTACTCCCAAAACCCTCAAACCTCTATCTTAGAGGTCTTGGCCCATTTCAAATGCAATGGTGGGGTCCATGTCTATCTTTTAGGCCTTCCTAGGTGTGTTTTGAGCCCATTATATTCTCTTGGACCCCCATTTACTCTAGCTTATTAGGGCCATGTACTTCTTACTATATGCACCTTGTGGGGCATTTTTGGGTGTTTTACCCATTTTATGTTTGACTGTTAAAACTCCATCTTAAGGGTTTTGGTATATTTTGAGCACATTTACATCCTTTGTTTATTAATTTGAGGCTTCTTTGGGCCTATTTTGGCCCCATTTTTGTTCCTAGGCCCTTGCTAACCTTCCAAGCCTATGTCCCATCTTATGGTCACCCATGGATAAAAGTTACTTGCTATGCTTCTTTTAGTTAATCATTTCTCTACTTTTTTGCACTCAATCCATTCTAACTCCCTATCTCTCTCATTCATCATGGTTGTAGGTAGGGTTGTCATCTAGTTGTGGTGGTTTGGGACTTGCTTTATTCTTTTCAACTTGTCTTTGTCTTCTCTGAACTTCCCCCCACTTTTCCTTGTTACCTCTCACCATGGCTAGTGTTGGTCAACCACCGTGATTGTGGCTAGGTTTCAATGTTTATTTTATTTGTGCAATTTTCTCACACTTATTCACTTTAAGATTGCATTTTGGTATTTTTTTTAGTCTTGCATCCTCAACCCCCATCATGGTACACCTCTTAGTGGTGATTCACATAGATGGAGGTAGTTGGGGCAACCTAGGACCGATAATTATAACTTGGGTTATCAATGATGTGTGGGGCCATGAGCTTGTTATAATTAGTTTCTTCCTTACCAATGAGATGAATAATGTTTCTAATTATCATGCAATAATTATCACCTTGATTGATGCCCATGATTTAGGCAAATGTTATGTGCAATTATTAGCTAGATCACTCTTAGCAACGTCTCAACTCACTGGTGTCTAGGCTATCCTTAGCTCAAAGTTTCTCCCCCTCTTTGAGGTAGTGCATGATTTATTATCTTTCTTTAAAGATGTCTAGTTTACCCATATCCCTTATAAGGAGAAAACTAGGGTCGATTCCCTAGTGAGTGTCAATCTAGATAGTATGATTTGATTTGATATCACTTGTGTCCCTTCTTTGTAGGAGTTGGAGCTGGAGCTAGATTTTGGATTACATAGCATTTGCACTCTCACTTATGGATCACACCATCAAATATTTTTGCTACCATACTGATCTTGTAAGTACAATTAATTTTTCTTTTTATCCTTTAAATTCTTGCTTTCCTTTGCTTTGGTGTGTCTTCTAGGTACTACACAACACTCTTTATGCATTTAAACATCGACTGCTTGTACCTTAGAGGCATATGTAATCATACTTCTCATGACCCTACTTCTCCCTATGATTACACATTAGATCACATGTAGACTAACAACCTTGGTCATCCCACTTTGAGACATCTACCACTTGCTTGGACCTCTCCTACATCATATTCTTACCCTCCATACATCTTTAGTCCATCTTGGCCCTTTCACACCCCTCTAGAGACCCCTTAGGGCCTTTCAAGACCCTATTGACTATCCTAATCCTTGTTTAACCTAGGCTATGACGGTGTGAAGGAAACCCATGGCCTAGGCCTCAGCTAGGGTAGACCATGTGCAAAAGTGCCAGTTTAGACCCAAACAATAAAAAATGACTAATTTTAGGTATTTTGGTAGATTGGGGTTGGGATATATGCCTTATTCTCATTCATTTAAACTTCTCTCTTATCACTTTCTTTATTTTATCTTCCCACTTGATTAGTCCATTGGAATCTTGGTTGCCTCTTTGAATCTCTTGTGATTCTTGTTTGGCATAATAGCCTATTATGATAGGGGATGCCCTACATTAATGTAGCTATTCTTGGTGATTCTTATTGATATTAATAGTGTTCTTGAAGATTTTGGGTGGCTCTTCGATCCCTAAAGAATTCATTTCACTTGTTTTGTTCTCCTTGCATTGGGTATTCCATATATTGGTGGCTTTTCCTTCACTTCCTCCACAACTTTTGGCTCTTGGTCTAGACTTAGCTTACACACAACCTAATATTCTTCCTATCTTGCCTCTTCACTTAGATAATTTGTTGGTAGAAAATCTACATATCTTTTTGAACTTTATATGAGGGAACTTTGCTTTTAAAAGTGAAACTCTTTATTTATTTGTTATAGTATTCATGCTAGGGTTTGATTTGTTTTGATGATTTAGTTTTTTTATGTATTATTTAGAATAGCTTATAAATTTTATGCATTCATATGTGGTTACAAGATATCCTTATTACTTGAAATATTTACCATTACATGTTATTATTGTATTCAAAACAATTTTATTGCATAAGTAGGACTCTACATGCTCAAAAATGAACTTTACAACTTGCTCAAATAATCTCCCTCTCTTGTTAAACTAGAACATTGCATTGTTAGAAAATATTAGTTATTGAGTTGGAAAGATAACTTAAATATAGATTAGGCATGCCCTTGGACCCTTTATTGAAAATGTAATTATTGCTTAAAACATATTTCATTTGGCCTGAAAGTGCCTTAGCATTTAGATTTATATTTCATTTGTTAGCTCTCTTTATTTGGTATTATTGTTTTCATAATTTATATGCAATCAATAGTCTAGTCCTAGCTACTTATTTTAATGTGGTTAGACCCATTAGAGTTACATACTTTGTGTACATGTTCATGATATCCCTAACCTAATTTGAAATCCTATCTATAGCTTGGTGCAAGCTGACAAACTAGATAGCCACTATAGATCTCTTGTAGCCCATAAAATGCATGAGCCTTCTAGCCTCTTAATGGTTTGATTTAGCACCCTACCAAAGACTGGTGGTTTCATTTAGATTCTTGAAGATACACCAATGTGGTCACCAAATGTAAGATTATAAATTTAAGTAATGTTATTTGATTATGCAAATGATATCATAAATTCCCAAAAATATAATCTACCATTAAAATTGATAACCATTAAACCAAAATGTAAGAAAAATAGACATTAAAAATAACATTATAATCTAGTGCTAAGTGTTCCCAATCAAGATTCAAATAAAAAGAGACTATGTGATTATCAATTGAGATTTGATTGCTTACCAAAGACACATATTTTTAACATGATGGCATGATGTTGGCTTGATCAATGACCTAGATGATAACATGGACCAATTGATCATATTGACATGGAAATTTTATGGTTATAATATTTAGTTTGGCCATGGAGGATTGGTTGGTTTAAATATAAGGAAGGAGGGAAGATCAATGGCCAACATTCAAATTTTGGAGGAAGAGGATCAATTGTGGAGGATTATCCAAGGATTAAAAAATTCCTTGGAAGCCTTTATAATAAAGGCTTCTAGAGAGAAAGGGATAAGATAGAGAGGATTCTAGAATTGAAGAATTATAGAATCCATTAGGGGGACAAACAAGATTAGTAGGTGATTAGGGACTAAGGATGTAAGAGAGCTTAAGAATAGGCTAGGGAGGTGGGATTGGAATTTAAAATTCCAATTTAATAGACAAATGGGATTAGTTGGTGGATAATAGGGGATTAGGAGAATTAATTCATTTGTGGGGTAGGAATAAGGTTAGTGAATGAAGAATAATGAAGGGGGTTATTAGATAAATGATTAGAAGGGGTGATATTAAGATGGAATTAAAAGAGATAAATAAGATCAAAAGAGATAAGCAAAATTAGTGTCGACTAACAATAATATTACTGATGATAAATGAAGCGATCAAATTTAGATGTATACAAAATGAACCTTATTCTATTTGTAGTGGTTGGGTCACTATTTTAACCAATTTTTACACAAAAAATATATATTTTGATTCATATATGGATTCTAATTTGTTCCACTATTATGGGTAGGTGATGATGGAGTCAAGATCACCTTGAGTTCTTAAGCACCCCAACTAATTGATGTGGATTGAGGCATGCACAGTCCAATCTAAGCTATTCACCATTAATGAAACTATAAGCATATAACCTACCATAGACACTAGTTTTTTCACTAGGAAAAGCACACCAATTCATGTATCTAAGAATCCTCTTCATAGATAAGTTTAAGTATGCACTATTTTTCCTTTTAATCTAGTACTTGAATTTTTTTTCATTATTAGAATAAAAGTGGGGGAATGTAGACACATAAATTAATATTTAAGATAAAACCATGTACTTGTGACCACTCTCTTACACACTTAGCTCTAGATCTATCTTAGGGACCTTTTTATCACTTTTGACCACCTTAAATACACCTCTAAGTTGATAAAAGACCCCCAAATGTACTCATCCATATTATTATCAACTTTACACATCCTTTAGAACATATCTAACACTTAGTGTGATGAAATCACCCATTTATACAAGATAACCCTAGGGAAATTTAGTGAATAACTCTAGTTTCCTTGCCCCCTCTCTTATCTTCCTACCAAATAATGACTAATATGTAAAATCAAAAGCTATAGGATGGTCATCTTATGTACTTAATGAGACAAATTCAAACGAATGTCAAGGATATGACTATATAAAAAAAATTAAACCATTTGGCATATAGGAGGCTTCCACATTTAAAACCATAATAATCATAATTACATATTGAAATAAAAGTGCCTATTTCTCCTAATTTTTATTGTATACAACCCTATTAGCCTAGAGCTCAAGTATGAATACTTGTTACAAGTCACAAGTCATGGTTAAGGATTTAATCACATTAATATTAAAAAATCATCTAGCATATTGCACAAATTATTCACACACCACTATATCATGGGAAAACTACATTAATTTTGAAACCTCTTCAAAGTATTGGTATTTAAGTAGTGCTCAGAACATGGTGTGTTGATGTCTCACCCATCTTCAACCTCTGACCCCTTTTTCAATATTAATTTTTATTGGTCTTCACATGTTAAGGATATATGGTTTTTAAAATAAAATCACAAATATATTGGTCACTCAAGGTTATTATAAGATCCTACACTAGATATAGGATCTACAGATGAAGACATAGAGAACCCATACACCCTAATTTCTTCACTAAAAGTGGACAAGAGTGTTGCATAGTAGATAGGAACAAGACCCCTCTAGTATCATGCCCATGGAATTATTTTCTAGGCCTAGATATAGTTCTTTATTCCTAATCCCAATCATCAAACTTCACCACATAATAAGTTTCAATTTTTTATTCCTCTTACAGATACATTTTTCATCTAAGTCTTTTATTTTCTCATCATACTTTTATTTTTAGTATTTTTTTAGAATATAGTAGTTTTAAATCATTGAATGCTATTATTTTTATATTATTATTCTAATTTTTCAAATTTTTATTGTCACTTATGGTTTTAAATAAATTTTAAATTTGATAAAACAAGAAGGGGGCCACTAGCAAATGGAAAACCAAAGCCTAGAAACTAGGATGGGGAATGATGGTGGATGGAATGAAGAATGGATTTGGATGATGAACATAGGGGATGAGGGATAATGATGAATGTACTAACTATTACAAGGATGTATCACATGGGAACCATGTATCTAATCATCAAAGTAACACTTGAAAGATATGCCAATATGATTCTAGAACATGTCTTGGGACTTCTTCCACTTCTTTATTAAGGTCAAGATGGGAATAAATTATAGGTATGATAGGTTGGAAAATAGAATGGAATAAGGTATTTAGGATGGATAAGGATGGTTATAGGATGAGTATTTTTATGTAGATGGGGTTACCCCCTTGATTTTAGGTACTTACATATGACTAATTATTTATGCATGATGTTTAATAATTATTTTTCATCATGATACTTGCCCAAGGCAAAAACATTTGGTTTTCACCATTAGATGAAGGATTTTATTTATTTTTTATTTTTTGATTGATGAAATCTTAATTTAGTGGAGGCATTTGAGATGCATGATGTTGATGACTTTGATCTTCAACTGATATAAGGTTTGTATAGCCTTGGTATTAGGATTGCGTTGTAATTGTTATCTCCATTGATGTCATTGTGATCTTCATTGAATATTGATCTAGCTTCCTCTAGGCATGTTAACTATATGTTTTCATAGCCATTTTAAAAGATAATGTTTCTAGGGAGGATAAATTATGATAAGGATTCAATTAATGATATGATTTGGTGTTAGTGTATAGGATTTGGATGCATTTTAAGATCATTATGGGAGGTATAATTTTTAGGAGACTAAAGGATATTGGAAATAATAGTGACACACACTGTTATTAATTTAGGTTGTTTTGATTATTCTTTATACAACATGATTATTGTAAATACTTTTGAAAATTATATGAAGTGACCCTAAGGATTTTATACTCCTTAGGCTTAAGATCAGTTGTGATTTAAATGATTTTTATATTATCGGTCATTTTGATATGCCCTAATCAAATGATATAGATCTATTTATTTATCTATTGGTGCCTTGAATAGGTTTTCACCAATATATTCTTATTTATTTACTAGATATGTTTGATTTTAATTTTCCTATAACACCTCAAAGACATTTTTACTAAGGGAATTTGATTTTTTATTTTCTTAACTATTTTGATTTAGATTTCCCACAAGCACCTCAAGGAGGTTTTCACTAGGAGATGTTGATTTTTGATTTGGATGATTATTTGATTTGATTTTGTTTTGATTTTATGTTGAATTGAAGATTATTTATTTATTGTGACTACCAATTCAATTCTCATGGATTCTTCAACTGATATGTCATTATGGAATGAGGTTTACATTATGTGATTTCATCAGTCCCAATTAATAGTTATGAGGTTGATTATTGAAATGATGGAAAGGATTAGATTTGTAAAAGGTATGGATGATATTGATTAAAAGATTGGTATTGTCAAGTTTTGTGGAAATAAAGCTCCAAGGTCCTTTAGTCTCTGAGATCATGAAGGGATGAAGCTCTTATTTGATAATATAAGTGTGGAAATGAGGGAATTAGGGTAAATGACCTAGTGAAGAGATATATTATGTCAGGTTGACTATGACTAGTTAATGTCATCCATACATTTGAATGATATAGGATGAGGATAGACCTAAGGAAGAGGATGTGAGAATAGGTTATTAGGCCCAAATAACATTATAATGATGGAATTTTTTATAAGGGATGATAATGATTATTTAATTAATAATTAATTATTATTCCCATAAGGCATTGAAAGATTCAACATGAGGTGAAGGATTTGGGTGGAATAAAAACTATCTCTCCTAAGCATGGTATTCATATCAGAGTGTATGCCAACTATGGGATCAGGTGTTCAAACCCTAAAGAAAAGACCTCTAACAAGACTAGGGTTTTTAGGAAGTGTATCAAAGAGGTATTAGGTGATTCATAACTATATGATCTTGTATTTATAAATTATTTATGTAGATCGTATACCAATAAATCACATTCATCTTTGTTTCTTAACTCACCCACCTTTGATAATGGATTTTGAACTTACCTTTCAGGTAATGGTTCTAGGTTTACCTATGATTATTATGATTTACAATTAATTTTAATTTGATTTATAGGGGTTTAATCTGACCCTCACTTACCTTTCAACAATTCTATCACAACTTCCCTCTATCAAGTCTAATCGCTTTTCTCAACCTTACACATTATTATCATTAGCCTTGTTTAAAAGGTGATCATCCTCCAAGAGATTGAAACTCCCTTATGCTCTTATGGTTTAAATTATTTTAGTATTTATAATTATGATATATTACATATAATTTACCATGCTAAACTTATCATGACAATCAATTCCATCCTTTACACATTTCTAACCACTCCTCATACAACTCTTGTAACACTTTTTTGATCCATATCCTTTCTATACAGATAGGTAAAGGTGTACCCTGGCAAAATGATGAATATTAAAAATAAATTTTTCCACTAAATTCCTAATAACCAACTTTATAACCCTACATCTACACTTTAACCACTTTTCTATGTAGATTTTGCTCACTATTTTCTTGAATTAGGTCTCCTAGGTCTTTGTTAACCCTATTTACACATGTTTGGTATAAAACAATACTAAAAGGAATAGAAAACATTTATAAAATTTAAAATACTTATTATCACAATGAAACCTAACTTCAAACCAAATTATAAGTTTTTTTTATGGTTAAAAACACACTATGGCATAAACCCTAATTGAGGGTTTGTTTGTCTCAATCCCAACCCGAAGACACACTAAAAATAATTGTGAACATTATATGGGATTTAAAATACATAAAATGAGTTAATAAGGTTTGTATGGACCTATAAAAACTTAACCAATCACTATACTCAATATTACAATCCATTATTATGCTTTTTTGCACCAAAAACCTCTTGATTGTGTTAAGAAAAGTCTGTATATAGGTCTATGTTCAGGCTTGATAGTTCAAACTTCATTATTGCTCTAATATAAGACTTAAAAATAATTAAATAGAATCAAATACACTTAGTATAAATTTATACAATATTTCAAATTTATTTTTTGTTCGTTTCTCTCTACGAACTCAAATACACAGTCACTTTATAAAGGTTCTACTACAGGAAAAATAGGGTTTCCATGCTTAGATTCAAATCACCAATGGTGTTATTGTATTTTATCAATATTAATCCTTCAAAAATATTAAACACATATATTTTACTTATAAACACAATGATAATTTATAACCTACACCACTTCATTCATAGTAATGAACGCTTAGTTTCAATCACAGTCAATAATCTAGGAAACATGGTTCTCTTGCAATCATCAGAGTTATGTTTGTAGAAGAATTGAACAATATTAACATCTTTAATAATGATTTCTTAAACATTCAATAAATTATACCAAATTCATAAACATGTAATAACTATAGTTATTATATCTTTAACCCATGCACAATAAAATACTATATGCACATAAAAGGATTAGTACCCAACATAGGGTCTGCCTAAGTCTTACCTGATCACAACATGCCTTTCTTAGTAATTATTGAAATAAAAACCTTCAATATAATGTAAATACAATATTAAATTTCATTTCTCATTATCAAATCATACATATATTTATCCACATGATCAAATACCTCTAATTAGGGTATATTTCTGCATTCTACAATAGAGTTGTCATCCACAATCAAATTTTCCATTTCTTCATACGAAATTTGTTCCATTAAATTATATATTTGAATGGATTCAACATGAAAACATAAAAAATAAATCCATATATTCCTAAAAAAGTGCATAACTGATTCTTGGAATGTTTCCCACGTAGAAGGTCTCTTGTCCACATTTGCATTTTGTATGTTTTTTTTTTAATATGAACACCTTATGACCATGATTGTAGACCAAAGAAGATATTTAGGACCTTTACGTATTATTAAGACCACTTTGACACCTATTTAACATGTTCCACACCTTTTCCACCTTCATACAATGCATATAAATCCTTCCACAAGGTTTACAAATTCAAATTTTTAAAGTGGCATTTTGGAGGGAAACTCCATAATTCAAATTTTATGCAACTTTAGACCAACTAGACTCCACCAATGGACTTATTAAGACCTGTATCTCTTGTAATACATATACTAGACCAACTTAAGACCAAAAATAATCAAATTTGGGTCATCATGGGATTCCCTTGCATCAATTATGTAAGGGCATTTTGTCTTTTTATAAGTAAGGTTTTATTTGGCTTGCACAATTGGGCAAGGCTTTTGGCAATGCTTTTTTTTTTTAAAAATGTTTAACTGAATGACAACTAATTACTTACTAAAATGAAACAATTGAAAGTATAAATTAGTAAACAAAATAAAACATAATAAACCAAAAACTTTTTTTAATTATCCCAATTAATATTTACTACATCCAAAGTGAGAGAGATATCTATTCTAGTTATACAAATGTTACTTTTTAACCTTTCTATGTGTAGGCTATATCAAGTTATTTTTAAAAAAAATTAATTGATATGTAAATTTATCTACTATTTAAACTATGTGAATTTAACATTCAATAAAATTATAAGCTCCAAATAATAAATACTATGAGGTTCCTAGAGTTTTCTCTCACCAAAACAAGTCAAGAACAAGTTTTAGCCTTTCTAAGTATTAGATGCTAGTTATGAACAATGTATTTCAAATGGAAATGAATTATCTAAGTTATTTTTACTTAGAATAAAAATTAACTAAAATAACATGCTTAATTGATCTAATCAATGAAAATCAAACTCACAATGGCACTTTTTGTTCATCTAGATTTGTCTAGGGTTTTTACTAGTCACTAATTGCTTATTTTAAGAATAAAGTATCTTATTCCAAAGGTGGAAACTAGTTATTATAATGGATGTAAATGTTTTATCTGCTTTATAAAATTCACCTAAGGTTGAAATTCAATATTGTGTCATAAAATAATCTATTAAAATGAATACAAGTAAACAAGGAAACTAATTAATGTTTTTATGCAAGGACAAGAGAAAGAAGAAATAATTTTCCTATCAAGAACTTATTTGTTTTCAAAATGAATATTTAAACTAATAAAAAGATGAATAATAATAATAATAATAATAATAATAATAATAATAATAATAATAATAATAATAATAATAATAAAACAAATAATTATAAGCTAAGAGTGCCCAACATGATCCTGATGTAGATTAGCTAAAGGTAATAAATATTTTGCATTGTGATTCTTAGTATGTTGTATCATTTTAATCAAATGAAGATGTCAGTAACTCTCCAATAATGAGGGTAAATAAAAAAATGTCAAAAATGAGAGAATAATGAAATTAAAAAATATCTAAATAAGGAACAACTAATTATGGCTGGTTAAAGGCACTATTTGTAAAACCCATTGTAATAACAAAGTCTATTTTTGTCTATAACTCTATAGTAAAAAAATAACCAAAATAAAATAAAAATATTTTAAGTAATTATAATAGGTTTTAGCTATAAAGGATTCAAAAATCTTAAGATCTAATGTAATATTCTGGGTCCAGAATCAAGCTAAAATTAGCTTACTTGTAAAAGAGCAATTAGACCTTGTATAAAGGAGTTTAATTGAGTTAAACTTAGATTTGAACTTAGGAGGGACTAAAAATGATTGGAAATAGAAGAGGGAGTGAGTTGGTCCTGATTTTAGGTAAACTTGGTATGGAAAAATAAAGAAATATGAGAATATTCATGTAAAATGCATCAAGGAATGAATCACAAAAGCCAAATTTAGAATATAGAATAATGGTGATAGAACTGTAGACACCAAAATTATGTCACATACAGGTGCATAACTCCCTATACCAAAACCCCTTTTAGCCCATTTTTCAATAATAACAATTAGCCTCCATAACCCATGATTTTACCCTTCACACATTTAATTAATTTAAAACACTTAAGTTAATTAAAAACCCTTTTTGCCACCTTACTTGGCCACCTCATATTAATAATAATTCTCACCTAATGAGTCACCTCAAGACTTGGTCCCCTCATCCTAACTACCCAAGACTTATTCTTACTTCAAAACAAAATTCCTAATCAACTGTCCTTCTTAACCTCTTATTTTTACCATTTTGTAATGGGTGCCATACTTGGCATGAAGAGTAACAAAAAATAGGTGTAAAAAATAAGCTTTACCTATTCTAAGGCCACTGACATTGGTCAACCCATAGTTGACATTGGCAAGATCATCGACATTGATGATATAAGACAAACTCCAACCTAATGTTCAAGTCAGTAAAAACCAATAAAAATCATTCTTACTTGCATTCAAGCTCTTGACATTCAACTTTCAACATCTTGACTTACTGTCATCTTACATACATAAGTCAATCATGATCAAGAACCAAGCTCTTAAATACCAATAACACCAACTTGTTCTCTCTATTCAGGCCATTAGTTTAGACTACCTGATAGGATCCATCAATCTGGCACTTATCATTCAATCACCACTATAAAAAAGTACATCACTTATTCTATAGGTCTTTTAATCATTTACTTTTCTATTACTTCATATCTACTATTCATTACTTTACACATTCCTAACCAAACCCTCATGAGGGAGTTACAAAACTTCCCTACTTCTTTCCCCTTGACCTAACACACCAAACCTCTGACCAGATTTACCCAAATTATACTCTCTCTCATAACTCTCCCTAACCTCTTAGACCTGATCAAAACCATTTCTTAGACATAGAAAAACCTTCTGCAAGCTCCTAGATAATTATTTCCCCTACCGACCTCAGTAGCCTAATCGACATCAGTCACATTCACCCACCAACCTTAGAAGCATAACTGATATTTGTCACTTCTCCATCGATGTCAATGACTGTGAATTCCCTAACCTTTCCATAAGCTACCCAAACAACTTCTAAAATACTAATAGAATATATTACCTATATTATGTTACTCTTTATTACACGTAGGTTGTGAATAATGGTAATATTATTTATCTTTCACTCTCTTTTTACATCTATTTTAGTTATTTATTACTCTTTTGTCTCTCAAAAGTGGACTACCATATCTAAGGAAGTTTCACACTTCCTAGAACAAGCACATAGCTTGGCAGACCACTCATTTATCTATTAACAAACATCTTGTGGTAGTTCTTTTTTACTTGTAGGTAGTCCTCCCTAGCCAAAGATGAGTACTCATAATGTCTAGATATGATGTGCAAACCAATTAAAGTTCATTCTAATCACTTATCCCTATCATTCTTTTTCATTTTCCTTTAGACTTGAAATAGATAAAATTTAGCGAAATATTTATGGCATGCCCAATGGGACCCTGGAGTTTTCCTTGGGTTCATTGCTTGTTATAAGCATTAATATAGGTGCATTATAGTGAAAAATTCATTTCTTACACTTTCTCCATCTCTTCTCTATTAAAATGAAAAATTTAACATTTTATTCTCTATTTAAAAGCATTAAACTAAAATTTTCTTTCTTTTCTCTTTGCCTCTAAAGGCAATTTATCATTTTTTCTTATAAGTTAAAAAGAATATCCTCTTCACTTCTTCTTGCATGCACATTAAGATAGTGAATTTCATTATCTACTCCTATTTCATCTTTTTTTTCATTTGAATCTAAACATTTTAGATTTGGGTTTAAAACTTACTAAATTTCATTGTTTGTTTGTTGCATATTAACTCACCTAGTTAATTACAAGCATTATGAATAAATTGTCGTGCACTTATGTTACACAACCAAAAAAAATTCATAAAAATAAACATCTAAACTAATCTGAGAAAAGTCCCATCAGGATTTCATCACCTAATAGATCACTTTACCCTACCTGACTATCTTGCTTGGATTTTACCACCAAGGGGAAAACCCACTACGTTCTCTAGTGGAGTATAAACTTTAGATAGAAGGTATATTTTGGCTAAGCATCCTAGCTTAGATCTAGGTCTATGAAGTGCAGAGAGCAAGATCCTATAACAAGAAGCCACATACCTGGTCTAACACATATTTCCTCTTGAGCACTAAAACTAGCTATAGATTGCTTTTTAGTACCTTCAATAACCAAATTCTCTTTTCACTATCTGATTAAGGAATAAGCCAATACGAGACTAAAAATTAATCTCTAAGACTTAATAGTTGCTAGTTGTATGTTCCTTTTCTACTTTTCTATTGCCTTTTGTATTTTAGAGTTGGTAAAGATGTTTTCTTATTGATTCAAAAAATCAACATTATTTCTAATACTCATTTTATATAACTTGTTATCTCAGGTTTTTTGAGTGTTCTTCCTTCTTACATAGACCTCTTACATCCACTATTTTACCTAGTTTCAACTTCTACATTTCTAAAACATTATGTTTTCCATCTCCCAAGTTATCACAATGACTAACATCAATTAACTATACTGACATTGACATATTTATCTACTGACATTAGTTAATCCACTTACATTGGCAAAAAATTTCTATCGACATCTATTAACTTACCAACATCAGTACTTTGTAATTTTCATTTGCTAAAAATAAAAAGCTAAATAAACACACTTACCTACACCCAAATTTGCTTTTTCCTTAGTCTACCACTAATACAGAGTAATAAGACTATTTATACTTCCTCTTGTATGGTATTGACATGAGCTCAAGCCAAAATTCTTATTGATTACACAAGCTAGCAACCACTTCCACCTTCCCCTTCTACTTCTGATTCTATCATGGAACATACTTCAAATATAGAGCATACTCTCAGCCCCAACCAAATTCTCATTTTGCTTGAGGGAGATCAAGATTTTGATAAATTTCTTGATTGTAATGTGGCATCCCTTCATCATTATCTTGCTATGAGATGAACCCATAATTCTTTGGGTGACCTAATCTTGGTATGCCAACCTCTCTAATGGAGACAACTTTAATTTTAGTTGCATCCACTATTTTTCCTATGGTTACTCAAACCATCGATTTGATAAGTAATCCAACTATAAATAATGTCCAAAATTTAGCATCACCAACTACCCAATCATACCTAAACCATGGCGTGATTGCCCTACTTTCACAATCATGACCAATTCAGTCAAGTCACACCCCATTTCAAAATTTAGTAGTACCTATTCCATCTACATTTATGCCTATAATTACCCAAGTTATGACTCACACTTCATCTAGTCTAACCATGCCAATAACTCAACCTACAATAACAATAACCAACCAAATCATAGTCTCTAATCCAATGGGACAAGCCCCTTTTCTTTCTACACCCTAGCCTATTACTCATTATCCCTATGTTTCCCCAACACAACCTCATCAAGTTATGTCATACACTCCTTTTGCTTCCTATCAAGTTCCATATAATTTAGGAGGTATCCCCAAAACTAATCCCTCTCCAAACCTCATTAATATTCTAATGGACAAGATGTATAATCTAGAGAAATCTATTTCTAGTTTAAAGAATGTGTTATCTTATGATCAGATATACAATGAACCCATCCATCCTTTTATGCCTATTCACCCTTATCCAAGACAATGGGAACTCCCTAAATTTACTCATTTCTATAGTAAAGAGGACCCACAATATCATTTGTGAGCATTTAGACATGTTTGTTATTTAATAGGGCATGATGATACATTACTACTTTGCACTTTCCCTATGTTTGTTTCGAGTGCTACCTTGGATTGGTATATCTCTATACCTCAGAAATCCTTTTTCTCATTTACCTAACTCACACAAATATTCCTAGATCATTTCTCTATTAACATCTCTTAAAAGGTTTCTATTATGGACCTTTATTCTATCAGACAATTTGATGATGAGTCAATTGCAAATTTTGTCACTCACTGAAGAGGTTTGATCAATCAACTCTCCTTCTCCTTACCCCAACTTGAGCTTATTGAGTTATTTTCAAGGGCATGTGCTAGGCACATCTCATCCACACTCTAGGTACAAACTTTCTACACATTTTATAAGGCCTTTACAATGGCACAAAAACTTGAGATTTACACTATAGATGAAGGTAAAGTCAAGTTGCACAGTAATAATCCCAATTCTAAATCAAATGACTCCTCTTCTAAAACTTATCCTTCTAACCAAAAAGATAAAGGCTCCACAAAAATGGTGGTCATTAAGTCAACTTCTTCCACAACCATAAACCAATCAAATTCTTCAACTTCCCAAAATCTGACCAAGCAATTCCAACAATGGTATGAACAAAGACAATACACTCCCATTAGGGAGTCATATACATCCATTTTGGAGAAACTATTACAACAAGGTGTCTTAACCCTTCCTCAAATAAAACTCCATATATAGTTTGACCCCTCCTATCCTATTCTAACTTGGTACAAGAAAGATGAATTTTGTAGCTACCATCAAGTTAAAGGCCACAATTCTAATAACTATAAAACATTAAAGAACATTATTCAAGATATAATTGATAGGGGTGATCTCATCTTGGATAATTTTAATGCACCCCATAATCAAAGTATAGATGTGTTTAAACACCCTTTTCCTAACCATTCACACAATCAAAATATTCTTTAGACCACAACTAAATCAGAAGATCATAATATCCATATGGTTAATATGGTTTTTCCTTTACCTCTAGTTTAACCTTCCCCTCAAGAGGAAGCACCTATTTTATCGACTCCTCCCCCATAATCAATGGCATTTTTTTTCCCATTCTTTCTCCCTTGGTAGAAGTGCCTATTTCACCCATTCCACTCCCAAAAGAGGAATAACCTCCATTACCACTTCTTCTACCACCAGAGGAGCCAATATTGCCCATTTATTTTACACCAATATTACCTATTCTTTTGTCTATGGAAGACTATGCCTTACCTGTTACACAACCACATATTGAAGGGAACATCATTATTATATTATACCCTCTTGAGGAACCTTCTTCACTTACCTCTCCTCCACCTATAGAGAGTAGTACCCCATCCACTCCACCTTTGCACCTTGAAGAGTCATTTTTATCTACTCCTACATTAGATGAGAGACTTATCATGCCTACTCTAATTATACCACTCTTACCCTTTATTTTATCAATGGAGGATCATACTTTACATATTCCTCACCCACATGTTAAGGGAGAAATAATACTTATGCTTTACCCCCTTGAGGAACCTTCTTCACCTACCTCTCCTTCACCCATGACAAACCATGTCTCTTCTCTTGTCTCTGTTGAAGAAGACCTTGTTACGGTTCTTTCTCATCTTTGGCCCAAAGTAGTAGAGACCAACAATTTCCCTCTTTCCAAAACACCTCAACCTTCTAAAGACACAATCATAAGGCCTATGTCAACTTCATGTAAACCCTTTTCATAGTTGGTGAAAATTCTAGAATTTCTTGACTCCATGAAGCTAGATCATGTAGCATTTTGGGACTAGCTTAAAACTCCTTATCCAACACAATGAATGTCAAAATTTCTCTCTAACCCTATCACTACCCTTTACCCCAAGGTCTTTGACAAAGCTATATGTTCTTCACTAAACACACTTGAATTTCAACCATCTATGTTAGAACCCTCACCCTCATAGGCATCTACCACATTAAAGTATATTAGGGCCTTAGGTATATGCCTCATCTATAATTTAATTCATCCACAGGTGAAATTAGATTTAAATCCTCAACCACAAGTTAGAGTTTTATGGCCTTAATTACAAAAAAAATTAAGCTTCCTAGATCTCATTGATCCCCTCTTCAACTCTCAACTTTACCATCCATTTTGGGACCACACCCCTCTACTTTAGTTGGAATATTACCAACCCAAACAAAACAAAAGGTTAAGTTACCTCCACTACTACCTTTGCCACCTAGTAGGCCTTTCACATCTAAAACCAAGATACCTAACACCAAGAAAGTATCAAAAAAACATGTAACTCTACTACCACAAAATAAGGCACCATGTAAAATTACCCTTTCAACACCTAAATAAAATAAGGTGTCCACTCCTATTAGCACAACAGGTATGAGCCCACTTGTAGGCTCTTAGAGTTTTTTCTGAGATCAATTATTACAATCTTCTATAATAACTCTTCTTCCCATTAAGCCTTATAGTCCTCTTAGAATGAATCCATCTTGGTTTGATGATACAAAAGTGTGTTTATATCATCATTCACTTAGACATGATACTAAGAGTTGTAAATCCCTCATAGTGTTCATTTGACAACACTTTTTTTTCAACACTCTCTTTGATGATACTCCCATTAACCTTCCTATTATTCCACATTTGGAATCCACTATTCCTCCTACTATTTCACCTAAATTCAAACCCAAAGATGTGGTCATACCCCCTTTACCACCTCATTCACCTACATTTTAGATCAACACAATTAATGTGGCCACGCAATCACAAAACCAAAAGGATAAAGGTAAGGAAAAGGTCGCTTCTCCTTGGAATCATCCCTTCACCAAAGACACTCCTCCTCCTAATCCTAATATTTCCATCTTGGGTGTTCCTAAACCAACATCCTCAAATGTTATTCAAAGCTCAGTGGTGAAATGGCTTCATCAAACTTCTATGAAAATGTCTTTATATGAGTTAACCCAAAACTCATCCCAACACCATCTATCTTTTATTAGTGCCTTGAAAGTGATTGAGGTACAACTAGATGATCCCCAACCTCTTAGAGCTTTGGTTAGATCCCTTAATTCCATGTCCCTGATTTAAATCAATAATTCAAAAATTCCATTTCAACACCCTGAAGATCAGGACTCTACCCTTTTTATTACTGCATATATTGATCAAACTCTTTTCAAGAGAGTCATGATCGATGGGGGAGCTAGTATTAATATTATTTCCACCCATGCCTATAAAAATATAGCCCTTTTCAAAAATTGCATATCTCAAACTAACATGGTACTCCACTCCTTTAATGATACCACAGCTACTATGGTGAGCACTATTGTCTTACATATTTGTGGAGGTCCCTGCACTATTCTTGCGATCTTATATGTTGTGAAGGGAGAGTTCCAATATAACATACTAACTTGGGTGACCTTGGATACATGTTATGGAATGTGTACCCTTAACTGTTCACCATTGTGTTAAGTTTAAACATGATGGACAAGTCCATGTTATACCCACTGACCCACCTCTATTTAAAATATGCAACATGACTTATAGTCCTAATGATGTTCTCATTCCATTAAAAACATCATATTCTTTGCATGATAATTTTGAAGCTTCCACAAGCTCCACTCCCACATTTACATAGATACCAACAACACAAATTCCTAACAAGGATCCCATGGAGGAAACTTTTCAATGTTTGTCACTCAGTGAATATCATTTGTTGATGCTTGACATATTATATACTCCATAAGAGTATGGAAAGCTTCACATGCATCCAAATTATGATCCTCACATTGGGATGGTCATCCCTTATGGGCCCCCTAACCTTCAAACCAATTTCACATATGGGTGAATCGATCAAGCTCCTGTTATTGATATTCCATCTTCTTCACCACAACCATTTACCTATGAATTCTCTTTCCTAAACAACCCTAGTTTTACACACACCTATCTCTATCGATGTGCCTAGAAAGGATCTGATTTGGGTCATTATGAATAGGGTATCCATACACCTATTGAATATCCTACTAGTAACACCATTGAAAATGCCAAAATGAGGCATGGAGTGGGATATGATGAACCAAATAAACTCACTAAAACTTCCCATGAGCCAATTATTGAAGAACCAGTCTCTCTTTTTCCACCTTCTTCTCCACCATCACCTATCGAATCAAAGGTATCTATACCTCCTAATTTTTTTTCAATAAATGCCATCCATTTGGGACCTCTCACGTATCACCAGGGTAAGGAAACAAGGTCCCTTCCTCTTGTTTATCCTAAAATAATTGATGAAGATTCCTTCACTATTAACACTATCCAATATCAAGATGATGAGACAATTATCACATACATGGGTGTAGATGATTATTATATATAAAAAATTCTACCATTCAAAACATAAGCTATGTTAAAAAAATCAACCATTGACATCAACCTACCCTCTCACGATAACCCCCACATCCTCAAGATTGGCCAATCTTTAGATTCATATGAGCAAGCTGGTTATACCCCATTTCTTAATAACCATATCAAATCCTTTGCTTGGTCTTATAATGACATGTTTGGTATTGACCATATATTGTCACCCATAACATTATCACCAATCAAGATGCCAAATCTATAAAGCAAAATCTTCATAAGATGCATCCACATATTGCTATTCTTGTCAAAAAAGAGCTCTAATGCCTCCTTTTTGTTAACTTTATCCAACTCATTGACTACCTGTAATGGATTTCCAATATAGTTCCTATCATGAAAGTGACTAGGGGAATCTACATTTACATCGACTATCATGATTTAAACCTCACTTGTCCAAAAGATGGCTTCCCATTGCCAAGTATAGACCAACTTGTTCATATAATAGCTGGCCATGAGATGCTATCACTTATGGACAAGTTATCTAGATATAATCAAATTGGGTTTGCTCCTAAGGATAAACACAAAACAACCTTCATTACCCCATGGGGGACTTTCTATTATTGGGTCATGCTTTTTGGTTTGAATAACATTGGTTCCACCTACCAATGGGCTATGACTTACATTTTCCATGATCTCTTACACAAAATTATGAAATATTACATGGATGACTTACTCAACAAGTTTAAACTTTTCTAAGACCACTTGATGATTCTCAAAACCATATTTTCTCATCTCCTCCAATATAATGTTTGACTAAACCCAAAGAAATGTGTCTTTGGTGTTCTTTCTATTAATCTCTTAGGTTTTATCATTTCTCTTTGTGGTATTGAGGTTGAGCATACTAAGGTTAGAGCAATCATAGAGATGCATCCACATACTAATGTTAAACAACTTTGTAGCCTATAAATAAAACTTTAATCAATTCATTGCTTCATCTCCCAATTGTTAGATAATTGCCAACCTTTTCACCATCTTCTTAAAAAGATGTTTCCTTCTAGTAGAATACAAATTTACAAGAAGATTTTGATGCACTCAATCAATACCTCCTTTCCCCACCAGTTCTTATTTGACCTAAGTAAAATCAGCTTTTCTACTTGTACATATCCACAATAGACCATTCTCTAGGTGTTATAATGTCACATCGAGATGACCAACATAAAAAATAAGTGGTTTATTACATAAGCCACACACTTATTGATTATGAGACTCAATATATCCATATTAAAAAAAAATCCTCACATTGGTCTTTTCTGCCTCTAAGCTTTGCCATTATCTTCTAAATCACAAAACCTATGTGGTCACCCATATTGATCCCCTTAAATACATGCATTCCAAGCCATATCACAACCAAAATGTAGCTCAGTGGCTCATGCTCCTTGATGAATTTGACTTAGAGTTTATTCAACAAAAGTCTATTAAGGGACAAATAATTACTGACCAATAAGCTGCCATCCCTTTGCCTAAAAACTAACCTTCAAACCTTGACTTCTATGATGAATCCATCACAATTCTCTCCATTGATGACATCTCCTATCAAATGATGATGTTCTTCAATGGGTCTAGATGTCAATATGGTGAGGGTATAGGAGTTATTCTTATTCCTCTAGATGGTGAGCCTATGCCTTTGTCATTTAAACTCAATTTTGAATGTGATAACAATATGGCCAAATATGAGGCTTTAATCTTAGGACTTTAAATATCTCTTATCTTGGGTATCAAATCCATAACCATTTTTGATGAACACAACTAGTGGTTAACCAAGTTAATGGTTCTTACCTATGTAAAAATGAAATTTTGTAGTGGTATAAACATCATGTAGATATGTTATTAGGATCATTTGCCTCTTATCTCTTGAAAACTATTCCTTGATCTGAAAACAAGTTTGCCAACACAATGGCTTCACTTGCTTCACACATACCCTCTTCATCCTATTCCTCAAAAATCTATCATTGTGCATCACTTAACATTACCTTCCTATGTATCAACTAACATCCTCTTCATTAGAAATGTCACATCCAACCCACATGACTTATGGTACAATCAACTCATGAATTGCCTTTCCTTCTCTATTACCCCTTCTAATCTCTCTAATAATGGGAGATGTGCATTCATAAAATGTGCCACTAATTACATTATGCTAGGGGGACTTCTCTATAAGTGAGGTTTTGATGGTCTTCTTCTTAGATGCCTCACTAATATTGAGGCTCCCTTCACTATTAAGGAAGTCCATGATAGGATTTGTGGTGGGCATTTCAATGGTAATGTAGTTACTAAGCATATCCCTTGACTTGGATATTATTGGCCCACACTCCATCAAAATTGTGATGATTACATTAGATGTTGCATCAAATGTCAACAACATGCTAACCTCCTTCATGTTTTGAGTCATGTATTACAAGTCACCAAATAATTTAGGCCCTTCTCCCAATGGGGCTTAGATCTAATAAGGGAGATTAATCCTCATTTATCACTTCATCATTATTCTATCATTACTACCACTCAATAATTCATTAAGTGAGTTGAGGCCATTCCTCTCATCTCCACTAAAGTTGACAAAATTTTTGACTTCATCAACCATCACATCATCTATCATTTTGGTGTTTCACATAAAATTATAATATATAATAGTAAATCTTTAAAAAATAAGACTATTCAAAATCTTTGTGATACATTTGGAATCAAATTAAGCTTTTCATAACCATACTATCCACAAGTAAATAGATAGGCAAAAGCTTCCAACAAAACATTAACCAAAATTCTCATGAAGGTAGTCAATGATATGGGCAAGGATTGGCACACACACATTCATTTTGCTTTATGGGCTTACCAAACTAGCATTCAAACCCGTACAAGTGCTACACCTTTTTCCTTGGTATATGGGATGGAAGTTTTTTTTCCTCTTGAAGTCTAGATTCCTTCTCTTCACATTTCTCTACAAGACATACTTATTAATGATGACTTTTTCCAAGAATGTTTGGCTCAACTTGAATTGATTGATGAGTGTCATCTCATAGCCCTCAACCACCTCTAAATCTATCAAGAGAGTATCAAATGCGCTTATAACAAAAACCTCAAAGAACAAGATTTCAATATTGGAGATCTCATCTTAAAAGAAAATCAACATGTGATGAACATAGAGAAAATAAAATGGGGTAAGTTTGCTCCTAATTGGCTTGGATCATATATCATAACTCATAAGTATGGCTCAAGAACTTATCTCTTATCTTCTCTTGAAGGAAGGCCAGAACCTAAGCCTTTAAATGCCTTACACCTCTAACCATTCTTTCATTAACCAAGTTTTATTTCACCTCGTGTTTAACTTGAGTTCATCCCTTGAGCATCCCTATTACATTCATTTCCCTTCTTTGTCACCTTTACTCCTAAATACTTAGTTAACTTACATAGTGGTATGGTTTTTCCCTCAAAATAGACAACCCCTAAGTCTATATAGTCTTATCCATGACTAAAATCTAAAAAAAACACATAAATGAGATATGTGATAAGTTATAAACTCTTAGGTCATGTTTCTCAATGTAGACTACTCCCTTGAAAGACAACTATGTAAATTCTCTTAGCTATATTTAAACTTAAAAATAAATGCTTAGACCACTCCCTTGAAGGATGGCTAAGCCAAGCTTTGTTCTCAAAGGGAAATACAAATAAAAAAGCTTTTCATATTGATCAACTTTACATAACCTTAACCCATATAACATCCCATTATAGTCTTCCCACATTGATCAGCCTACATAAAAAAAAAAGCTTTAATTCATGGACTTGCCTATAGTATATCTCAAGTCACCTATAGCAGGGGCATATCATCCCCACTTCATAGGTTATGCTACCCAAAAATTTTCCCTCATTTTACCATTTTTACCCTCATACTCTTTCAAGGGACTGTGAATCTCACTTAACATAAGGTGAACAAGACACTTCTCTAATAAACACAATGGTTCAAAGATATAAGTCATGAAAGAGGCTCATTTTCTTGATCCTATTTATATTTTGATTATGGTCTTTTGTAGTGTATGAGCATTATACCTCATTTTTCCCATCCACATCACATTTTTATCTCTCTATTGCGATGAAAAACAACATCATACCAACACTATCAAAGCCTACTCCATTTACTTTACATATACACCATCACAAATATGGAAAAATGTTGAAATAAAATAACATAACCAACACATTTATTTTAAGTATATACCATCACAAATATGGAAAAAAGCTAAGATGAAGCTAACCAACCAACTATGCATATACCATCACACATATGGAAAATGCTAAGTACACCTCAACTAACATGCTCAACATTAACATCAAATTAGCATAGCATAAAATCATCATCTAGAAAATCAACATCTATATCATCATCATCATCATCATCATCTACATCAATATCATCATCATAATCACAATAAATACTTCTCAAAATCATAATAACTAAACATCTCATATAAATACATACATACATACATATATATATATATATATATATATATACAATCAATATACATGTACATTAATGCATCATCACAATATCATCTCTCATCTTAAAATATACATCTCTCATCTTCAGCTCACAGGCTGATATATATATATATATATATATATATATATAACATATGTAACAAAAACACAAAATTTAGCACTCAGAGTCCTCAAGGCTCTTCGTGTGGTCATGAAGAAGTAGTGTCATCACCACTCTCTACTTTTCTATGTTTATGTGAGCTAGAAGTTATGGCCCATGTCATTAATCTCTCCTATTCTCTAAACTTAGAGTACCTTTGAATATATGGAAACTCCCTAATGGCCCTCTTGTAATAGGCAATCTCATCAAGGTAAGTAGTATATCTTGCTAGATATATAGTCTATGGTGGTCCCATAACACCTGTTGATGGCCCAACCTATATTGGTCCTTGTTGCGGAGGAGGAAGAGCAACCTGACCTACTACTCTCAAGTTATCCCTCTCTACTATCACTATAGTCACATGACCCTATAACACTCTAACCTAGCCCTATATTGTTGTAACCTAGCCTTTTAATGCCCCATCCTAGCCTTGTAACATCACCACCTACCTGTATAAGGCTAATACCTATGCCTATGTTATATCTCTAGCCTAGACTACTACATCTCATGCCTATATAGTTGCATCCCTCTCTCACTAACCCTTGTAAATTAGGTGGTGGCCTCTTGACCTCCACTATTGGATGTAAACCTCCCCACCAAGTTGTCTATGCCACTATGCACCCTTGATCTCCAATACCTAGCCCTATTGGTAGCTCCTCAAAATCTATTCCATCTATTTTATAGGGTAATGGTAGGGGTGCCTCTATTTCATCCATCCTAGATTAAGGGAAGGCATGTGGTATATCCTATAATAGACTAAACTACCTCATGACCCGTGACATGAGTACCATCTCCAACTCGCCAGCTCATCTCCCCCTAACCCATAGTGAGCTCTATAATCCAACTAGTTATTGTACCTATCCTTTGAATATGGGGTATGTCTGGTAGGGTCTCTAAAAAATATCTATAGGGATCAAACCCTTAATAATGTGCCTATAATAGGCAATGTCATGCACTATGCCATCCACTTGGGCCTATGTCATGTACTCTCTCCATATCTAAAACCAACCCTAAAGCCATCTAGAATCATGGTAGGTAACCCCAATGGTCATGTCACCATGATGTGCTCATATTCCCAATATTATAGTAGATGGCTGACACACAAACTATATCACCATCACAGTCTCAAACCCCACAACTTCTTATATAATTGCACCAAAAATACTAGACCCCATATAAAAATAGTCCATTGTTTAACCATCTATACAAGCACACATATCAATGCAATCAAAAATTTTCCACCATCTACATTTAATAATGCATACACTATGATCCCTATCATCATCAAGATGCTCAGTTGATGTTTCTCCTCATCAGCCATAAATAGTGGCTCATAGGTGAAACTCACTAAATAATAAGTCACCTCACTAACATGCTCACCATATAATGCCACCATGTGGATATCATGCTCCTCTCTTAAGCATGCAAATATATCCTCACCCTAGAGTGGTAGCCATAAAATCCTATAGACATCCTCATGGGTCACTATCAACTCTCTAATCGGTAGATGGAAGGTATTAGTGGTGTGATCCTACCTCTCGATCAATGCTATCATAAGGCTCACATCTTGAGTGACTTGATAATATCAAAGCACTCCTCCTAACCCCATGGCTACCATGTACTCCCACTCATCTAGAGTGACATCCATCCTTATATGTATAAAAAATATTAGTAGATGATCTTACAATGTCAAATCCATCCTCTCTTGTATCCATAGATACACAACTCAAGTCACATACTTCCTAATATAATCTATCACCTCCTTTTTCCCTTCTCTTTGGGAGAACTAAAGTGGTCTGAGGCCCTCAATTGGGCTATGTAGGTAGCACTCAATTAACATGGGGTCTTTTGAGGTATCTCATCCATATACCCATATAACTATCTATACTACTCTCCCCTCTCTACCCTAAGCTTCACTACCTCTCTCTCTCAACCCTAGGTCAAACTATCTATCACAACTCTAGGCCTCATGGGTTATATACCTACCCCTCAACTTTATGCCCTATCCTTTAAGCCCTAGGTCCTCTGACCTATCTCAAACATAATTTTAACCATGCCTTAGATCTTTTCCTTAGGCTTTAGGAGAACTACATTGGCCTAAGGCCCTAAATTGGGCTATGTAGGTATCACTCAATTGACATGGGGTCTTTTGAGGCTAGCTTGGCCATTAGGCTAGTTAACTACTTCCATTAGGGCTCCAAACTAACCTTTTTTCCTAATTTTTTAGTTCTTCATAGTCACTAATGTTAGCTTTAATGTCAACATCAGTGCTTTGTAGGCATAAGTGTTGGTTGACGTCAGTAGACACCTACCAACCTCAGTGTCATGTTGACTAATGTCAGTGGACCCCACCAGCATTAGTGATTGGTTCATCCCTAGGGTCAAATTACCCATCCCCAAAACTATAATTTTAACCTTTAAAAATACCCCAAATTACCCTCAACTTATCCTAAAAATACCCTACCCCATTTCCTACCCCTCTACTAACATTTTCTATACCCCACCTCTAAATTAGCCTACAAACTCAAAATAACCAAATGAAGTTTCAAAACAACTCATAGAGACTCTTACCTCATCTCTCTATCTCTTTTGTGCTATCATAGCTGGCTTTTGTGGTGGCATGCCTCCCGCTGGGTCCCCTCCTTACTTTTCCATCTCAATCACTCTCATAGCTCTATTTTTCTCCAATCACAAGTTGTAAATGAGTTTGGTTAGCTGCCAAACCCCCTTTCTGTCAGGTTTGGTCATCTAACATCAATTAACCTAATCCACCAACATCAACACTTTTTTCTACCAATATCAACAACTTTGCCCTAATATGTTGATTTTGGTATTATTTAATACCAATATTGATAATGTCACTAATGTTGGCACCATTAAAATAATGTTTTCCCCAACAAGTAACCCCATTTTTTAGACTTTACCCATACTCTAGGGCAATTTTGAGATCAAGTATATCTCCCTGACCATGACCACCAACCTAGAGATCATATATATCTCTCCAACCATGACAACCACCCTTGGAGATCACTTAAATCTTTGCCCAAGATGACTTTTCTTGGAGATCATGATTATCTCCTCGCTCATTGACCCTTTTACACCAACCTTGCATCGCTTGTCTTGACCACTTATGTTATTTTACTATAGTTGGCTATTGTACGCATGCATGTATATTAGGTGTTTTAGATGGAACCCAAGATCATCTTGTCACCTATAGCCTTTTATGTTTTCTAGGGGAAAAACCTACCTTAGATACTTGGGACACATCGACCATTAGAGCTACAACTTTGATTGTTTTGACCTATCAACTATCACCTACAAGCTGTGCTTTGGTTATTTCTATTTGAGTCATCCTCAACCTTTCCTATTCTTGAATTTTTCAACTATAGCTTGTAGTAATATATACACATGAAGTGATACTCAATTCTCCACCACTAACCCAATTACCTTTTTATCAAACTAGTACTTGATTTTGATTTCTCCTCCATCAATTCTAATTTTGAGGGGGGGGGTACCTCATCTAATACTTGGAGTATCTAACTCCTATTTTTGTCTTGAAAAATTGTCAATACAAATTACAAGACAAAAAGGGAAAAATGTAGACACCAAAATTATGTCACACACATATGTGTAACTCCTTGTGTCGAAACCCCTTTTAGCCCATTTTTCAATAATAAAAAATAGTCTTCATAACCTATGATTTCAATCCTCACACATTTAATTAATTTAAAATACTTAATTAAGTTAATTAAAAACTCATTTTTCCACCCTACCTAGCCACCTCACTCTAAGACTAATTTTTACCTAATGAGTCATCTCAAGACCTAGTCCCCTCATCTTAACTACCCAAGACTTATTCTCACTTTAGAACTAAATTCCTAGTCAACTACATCCTTCTTAACCTCTTATTTTTACCATTTTTTAATGGTTTCCACACTTGGAATGAAGATCAATAGAAAAAAAGCCCAAAAAAATAATTTTTACCTATTCTGAGGCCACTGATGTTAGTCAACCCATAGCCAATGTTAGTGGGATCATCAACATCGATGATATAAGCCAAATTCCAACCTAATGTTCAGGTCAAAAGAAATTAATAAAATTCATTCTTACTTCCATTCAAGATCTCAACATTCAACTTTCAACATCTTGGCTTCCTATTATCTTGCATAAGTCAATCATGATCAAGAACCAAGATCTTGAGGACTAGCACCACCCACTTATTCTCTCTATTTAGGCCATAAATTTGAACTACCTAATAAGAGCCATCAATCTAGCACTTATTATTCAATCACCACTATAAATAATTACATCACTTATTCCTTAGGTCTTTTAAGCATTTACTTTGGTATCACTTCATATCTATTATTCATTTCTTTACACAATCTTGACTGAACCCCCTTAAGGGAGTTACAAAGATTCCCTACTTCTTTCCCCTTAATTGAACACACCAAACCTCTAGCCAAATCTACCCTAATCATTCTCTCTCTCTCTCTCTCTCTCTCTCTCTCTCTCTCTCTCTCTCTCTCTCTCTCTCTCTCTCTCTCTCTCTCTCTCTCACACACACACACACACACACACAGCTCTCCCTAACCTCCCAAACCTGATCAAAACCATTTTCTAGACCTAGAAAAGCCCTCTACAACTCCTAGGCAATTATTACCCCTACCAACCCTGATAGCCTAATTGACATCGGTCACCTTCACCCATCAACCTCAGTAGCATAACTGATATTGGTCATTTCCCCATTGACATCAGTGACTATGGATTCCCTAACCTTTCTATAACCTACCCATATAACTTATAAAATATAAACAAAATATAACACCTTCACTTTATTACTCTTTACTACACTTAGGTTGTGATTAATGGTAAAATTATTTCTCTTTCACTCTCTCTTTACCTCTCTTTTACTTATTTATTACTCTTTTGTCTCTCAAAAGTGGATTGTCATCTCTAAGGAAGTTTCACACTTCTTAAAACAAGCACGTAGCTTAGTATCCCACTCATTTATCTACTAACAAACATTTTGTGGTAGTGTTTTCTTACTTATAGGTAATCCTCCCTAGCCAAAGAGGAGTACTCACAATGTCTAGATATGGCACACAAAATAATCTAGATTCATTCTAATCACTTATCCATGTCATTCTTATTTATTTTCCTTTAAACTTAAAATAGAAAAAATTTAACAAAATAAGAACCTCTCTTGTTTACAGGGGTGGTTACATAATTGTTGGCTTTGGGGGTAAAACTACCATTATATATTAAAAAACTACCCTTAATTTAATACAAAATCACCCTCTTCTGATGAAACTATCATGGAAGTTTACACGACCATTATGGTGAATCCATCACTAATGTGACAAGTTTGTAACCTCATAGGGTGGTTCTAACACCTGAAATGGTGGTTCCATAACTAATGATAAGTTTTTTAAAATAAGTTCAAGAAAGTTACAAGGTACAACAAAATGGGTATTGAGGGACCTAGGAGAGAGAGGGAAGCAAAAGAGGATAGAATGTTAAAGATTTATCATTTGAGTATTATTATGTCAATACATCATCATTAGACCTATCATGTCAAGAATGTTGCACCATGAAAAAAATTGGTGCATACATATTACACCATTAGAAGGACACCTTGTTATGAATTTATGAGGGTATAGCCCTAAATAGTGGTGTGTGGAAGGGAAATAGAAAGTTATAAATACTTCCCTTCCTTACCTTGGTGGCAAAATGAAGCCAATCGCGACTTCACATAACCTAAAAATAAAAGATGATAATTAAGTGAAACATGATGAGAAAGTGAAAAAAAAAACTATGTAATAGAATTATGGATAAGAATACATACCATGTGTTTGGGTAATATCATACTACTTAAACCATCCCATCAGGTAATCAAATCTAGAGCCAAATTATTAAGGCCTATAAAATTGTAAAACATGATACAAAAGATATAAAGTCATTAAAATGTCAGTCTCAAAACATGAGTTATATATTTTATCAAGAATATGAATTATAAATATGAAAATATGCATAAAATTTCAAAATATTCCAAAATTGGAAAGTTTAAACTAAAATAATTAGTTTGGGGCTAATATATTCAAAAATTTCCAAAATCTAATTCATTTGTGATAATTACTTGTAATATTTCTTGAGTTCTATATTTTCTATGCTCCTTTTGAGTGAAAAAGTAAAAAATGAGAAGGCAATGATGAGATGATGTTAAATCTAATAATGGGATCAGCTACAGGGCAAGATCAAGTAAGTTTTTTGCCCCTTTCCTTTTGCCCCTTTTTTGTAATTTTTAATAAAATCTTGTTATAAATCTAGTTAATTAAAAAAATAGTTTTAAAATATTTGTAAGGAAAGGTAGACTAGGAAAATATATAAATTATATCATTTTTGGTAGATTTTTGGGTTTATGGGGGGTTTATATAGCACATAGGTAGTGGCTAGAACTGTCACTTGGGGAGGAAAGCCTTGACCTATGTAGTTTGGTGGTTACATAGCTAATATGATGGTTATGCAACTACCATTATATACAAGGAAGTGATTATATAAGCAAAATTAAGGGGTGATTATGTAATCACTTAGGATGAATACATAACCACCTATAGATGTGCATAATCACCACATGAGATGGTTACCTAACCACTACATAAAGTGGTTATGTAACCTCTACTTAAGGAAATTGCGTAACTGCCATGGAGGTTATGCAATTGTTACCTACAAACAAAGGTAGTTCTACTTGCTAAAACCAAACTCTAAAAATTGTATTTTTTCTTGTTTTGATAGGTGAAGTTGGTCTTTAAGCTGACTTAGGGTCTTTTATTTATTTTAAGGACCTTACATACATTGGAATAAAACTAAGGAGTAAGAGTGGCTCCCTTGAGTCTTATAACTTCTAATAGCTAATGAGATAACTATCCTTGATTGCACAAAGATGTTGTGGATTGTATAGGTAGGGATTGTTTTGACCTATACTCAAATACTTTATGATACTTTGACCTATTATGACCCTAATCAAAACATGTTTATATTTTCCTAAGACCCAAAAGAGTGGATGACCACTCTCATTGATGTTTACTAGATCATGAGACTTCATATAACTGGTTGGTTAGTATCTTTTCAATATGTTGATAGAAGTCATGAGGCTCAATCTTGGGTAGAGAATTTTAGATATGTTGACACACCTAATGTGAGTTTTAAGTGTGGTGTGAATTTTTCTTGGGTTGAATTATTAATGATCCCCAACCTAAAAAAGGCCATTATTTGCATCATTACCTGCTGACTAATGAGAGATAGTGGTAATGACAAGCTATTATTTAATTGGTCACTGATTGTGTGGCATATTGAGGTGAGTAAATCATTTTAATATTAGATATAGAATCTATTAGATTGGACCTATAGGGAGATATACTATGTGGCTCATTTGGGGTCCCTTTTGATCAACCACCTCACAATTGTCATAGGCTAGATTTTTGAGTGGATTAACCCTTATCTAAGGGGAGTGATGATTGAAACCCATAGGGATATTAGGGACACAATATTGAGATATTTGGTACCATTTTATTCTTTTTCATGAGTAGTGGAGACTTTGAAAATTGTAAAGTTAATTTCCATACCCTACCAAGACATGGTTGAGTAATGGGCCTATGATGGGGCTTATCTTACATCAACCATCAAGGCCATTCAATTTTAGGATAGGATTTCACAAGTTGAGGTACATCTTATGGATAGGGTATTTTATTTTGACATGCACTATATTGGTAACCTTCCCATCCTTGGTTTCATCTTCAAGGGAATACATGAGGTGAGAACTACTAGACTAGGATGATTAACATGGCACCCACTTTTGATAGAGGTGCCCATCACCTAACATGTTTAACCAAGAGTAGCATAGGGACCTCCTCTATATCCAAATAATTTAGGATAAGGTCAAGGTATAATAGGGTAGTAGTAGATGGGCACACCCCTACCACCACCACTATAGTAGGGCCTTACTCAAGATGACCCCACATAGCAATAATATCTAGGAGGTGGAGATGGTGAGGCTATAAAATACATCAAGTTAGAGGAAGACTTAGAAGTTGATGAGGAAGATGTCATGAATGATGATTCTAACCTTGATTAGAAGAAGGGGGACCTAGGTAAAAATTTGATTCACATTATATATTTATAGTTTTCACTTCATTTTGTAGTCTAGATGTTCAACTGATTTTACATGATTTAGATTTTTATATAGAATAAATTTGACATTGATTTTTAATTTTTTTATTGTAGATAATATGATGGGGTGGAGGATCATGATCTAGGACACACTGATAAACCTTTTACAGTTAATCACTAGCCTAACTAGAGACCAACATTTGATATACCCTAGACTTCCCACAGGGATTGACTAGCATATATATGTTTTCACTCCAACATACCATGCACTTTTATGATGAAAATATTGAGGATGAATATCATTACCTTATTTTCTAGAGTGAGGAGATCATAGGCCCTAGTAGACATCATGGTGGCTGGAGGAGGTAGAGCCTCCATCCATAAGATAGGGAGGACAACTTCAAAGAGAGGCACTAGTAGGGGACACCATTCTATCCTTCATATTAGAGAGGGTGAGGTAGCCTCCAATGGAGGCACTAGTAGGAGATATAGCTGAAGTGACATCCCCCAACATTACTCTACCTCAAGACATTCTCACAGGAGGAGGTAAAGCTCCTTAGATTTTCTATAGATTTTTTTCCATAACATTGTATTTGTTGATTATTTTTGAGATGCCTTGAGGCACATTATCCCTTCATTGGGGTGTTTATATTAGACATATATTTTGTAAAAACTTTACATTTATTATGATATATATAGTGAGATGTTTTGGCTTATCTTAGTGACTTGGCATTCATGTGTTGTGGCTTTAACTTCCATGTTTTTATTTTTAATTTATGCACTCTAGATGACTAAGTATGTGATAATGCACCATGTATCTCTTTAATTTCAATTTAATGCTATGGCAAATTCCTATGTAAATGGGAATAAAATGTATGCAAATCACATAATGCCTTAAAATGTATATGAAATAGTTTATGTGATAATAATTAATTTACAAGTAATGATCTATTTATTTTGTTTACACAACATATGATTTTCAATTTAGAGCAAGAGATGGAAAAAAAATTAGGGTAAATGTGAGAGGATGAAAACCATAAATCATATTTTTACAAGAGAAAGGAAGATGACCTTATATTTATAAACAAAGGGGGAAATTTACAAAATACTAACTTTACTAGTTTCATCTAGAAATAACCAATCCTAAAAAAATCAATAAATGGAAAAATTTATCCCTTTTAAACATATTCATGTAAGCAATATTTTCAATAACTTTCTATTTAGACACTTTTTGATTTGATATTTCTTCTACATTTGGGTTTTATCTTCTCTTTGTGACCCCTACACCTAATCTCATATGACTAAGAAGATAGATTAGCTCTTCACCAAATATATATGTAGGAAAGTAAGGGCACCTCTTCCCAATTCTAACCCAACACAACCAATAATATGAGAGGGCTCACCACCAAATATTAGCAAAGGGTGAGAGATTTAGAATTTAACTTTTTATATTTACATAAGCTTTTGATTTTAATTAGAGTTTCTATATTATTTATTTATTTGTTTTTCAAGGATTATACCCCCAAATCTTGGTCCCATGCAGCTATCAAGATGCAAGGTATCATCACCGAAGATCAAGATAGGCGAGTAAAGTTACCTATTTTTTAGTAGGCTAATATTACAATTTAGAAAGAACCATAAGAGGAGACTCTATCAAGGATAATTTTATATATTAGACTATAGTATATAATTTTCTAAGTTAGTGTAATAAGTTTTAAGGAAAATGGATGTACTCTACTCATAAAAACTAAGGCAAAAATTGATGTAATGTTGATTTTTAAAATTGTTTCTATGGTATAATAGGGTAATGTGAGAATGGAATGATGTAATATTATACATTATGAAAGTTTTACATGATGAGAACTAACAATAAAATAATCATCAAACATGTATGATATGTAGATAAACCTAAAAGCTATGAAAATGTGATACAAATGAGAATAGTGTGATATTCAAATACTAGATATATAAACATTTTAGGTGCAAAGAGTTAATTGAATCATCAAACTCATTTCCCTATAGAGTGTATAACTGATAGGATCCATTTTTAAAGTATTTCATCACTAGATAGGGGCCTAACTAGTTAGGTCTAAAATTGTGACCTTCTCCTTTTTTGTCAATTCAGTTATTGAGTCTAAGGAAAATGTCTCCTACATGAATTGGGAACTCATGGATGTTTTTTTTGTATTTATTTCCCATAAAATTAGTCTAATGTATATGTTTTTTTATAACAGTGATCTAACATTCATCTAAAGATTCTAGTTCGGCTAGATGTGGCTTTTTGTACTCCTCATGATCAAGGAGACCTTGGAGGGAAACATGAAGGCTTGGTATCTCTACCTCTAAAGTTAGTATAACTTTAGATCCAAACACAAGTGATTAGTGATTTGCCTTTTAGGTGTCTTAATAGTTATTTTATATGCCCAGAGTGTTGAATAGAGATATAAGTGTTAACTCATTTAGTATCTCTTACTATTGTGAATAATATTAACCTCAAGGTTTTGTTAGTGGCCTTGGCCTATCCATTATCCTATATGTATATAAAGAGGTTGAGTGGTGTGATACATCAAAAAATTTACATAGTTCATGAATGCCCACATTTTTTAAAGGGGACCTATTGTTAGTAATGATAACCTATAAGACCCCAAACTAGTAAATAATTTGGTTCAGGATAAATTCTACAATGACCAAACCTATGATAGTTGTTAACGGCATAGCCTTCACCCATTTAATAAAATATTTTATAGCCATGATAATTAAATTATGACCATTATAAAAATAAATGGATATCTTACCCACTAAATCTAAACCCCAACTAGATAAGGGCCATGGGGTTATTATGGGTTGTAATTCCCTAGTGGGAATATGTATATCATGTAAAAAATGTTGACATTTATCAAATTTTGAAATGTACTTGATTGCATCATGGTCTAAATTGGGCTATAGATATCCCCTCTTATGGATTTTACAATTAGTAGCATGGCCACTAAAGTACCCACCAGAAATGACAATATGACAATGAAAAAGGATCATTTCTAACTCCTCATGGTTGACACACCTGAGTAACATATTATCAAAAGCTTTGTGATAAAGGCCCATATCTATAACAATATAATTATATTTGATGATATGAAGGCATCATTTCTATTGTGAGTTTGAAACTTTGGGGTAACTTTGGTTGATTAGGTGATTGACTATATCCATGTACCAAGGAGAAAAATTAATAATATGTTTTTTATGCAAAGATCAACTCAACAAAAAAGTTAATATCAATGAGGTCATTAAATTCTAGGGGTGAATCAACAAACCAATCAAAAATGATATTCCACTTAATGTATTTTGGTTGACATAACTTAAATCAAACTCGCTTAAAATTTTGAATAAGTGCCCAACCTTCCTAAATAGAGTTGGTTGGCTTAGAAAAGCATGTAAGGATTGAGACTTCATGATAAATTTTGTTTCTTTATTAAACATATAATGTCACATCCATTTGGTCATAAATGTTATAGCTATATAATTCATTTTATGCTTTAGTGTATTGCATATCATAATCAACAAGGGTGTGGCTAATGAAATAAATGGCACATTCTCTGCTAGTATCATCTTCTTGAGCCAATATACAAGTGAGGGATACCTTAGTCACTCTAATGTAAATTATAAATGGCTTATCCATTTTATGTGCCATGATCACTAGGGGATACATAAGAAATCATATTATGGCTTTAAACACCTCCTGATAATCATTGGTCCAAATTAAGACACTTGTATTTGTAAGTAAGTTATTGATAGGATAAGCAGCTTAGGCAAGGTTAGAAATAAACCATCAAATAGATCCCTAACCTAGGAATGTTCTAATGCTTGATTCATATATAGGAGGGAGCATTTCCAATATTTATCAAATCTTGGTAGGGTCAATATCAATCCCACACTTGGAGATGATATACCCTAGGATATTTTTCTAGTGACTCCAAACACACTTTTATTTAGGTTAAGGGTAGCACCATATTCAATTAATCATGTTAATATGATATCTAACACCTATAAATGGTCTTTACATCATCTCACTTTTCCTAAAATATCATCTAAATGGACCTCCACCATTTTATGAATAAAATCATGGAATATGTGGTGTATGGCCCTTTGATATGTTCCCCTTACATTTTTTAGACTAAAGGGCATCACGACATAATAGAAGGTCCCCCATGATAGTTTAATTGGTCTTTATTTAGTCCTCATTATAATATAGATATTATTATATCAATATAATCCATCCATGAGTGATATCAATGTGTATCCCATCATAGCATCAACAATGACATCAATGGATGGGAGAGGGAAGTCATATTTTAAGCATGATTTGTTGATATATAAAAATTATATACATATATTAATTTTATGATTTTTATTAAGAATTAGGAAAATGTTAGACATCCACTTAGAATATTCCACTAGCTTAATAAATCCATCTTTTTAAAGTTTGATAACTTCCTCTTTTACCATTAATGTGACCTTAGGCTTAATGGGTGTGATCTTTTTATCGATTGGTTTTGCATGAATCATTATAACTAGGTTATGGATAACCATGCCATATTTGATGCCTATAATTTTAGTGTAAGTGAAATCAAAATCTTTTGATACCTTGGTGAGGTATTCTCTATGGCATTCTACTTCCTACATAAAGAGTGAAAACCCAAGCTTGAGAATTTTTAAACTCTCCTTAGTCCTGATGTTAATGTCAATGGTTTATTTGATGAGGTATGCATTACCCTCTTCAAAAATTTCAAGGGATGGAGGAAGATCAAGATATTCACCCTCCATATTGAAAATGGCATGTTCATCATCAGAGGATAGGTAATCCTCAACCTGATAGTAATAATCAAATTATTTACCCTTAAGGTTGATGTGGGATAATAAGTGAGGTAAAATCCACTCTTCTGTAGAATGATGAGAGGTCATCATAATCTCATAATGATTAAATAGTAGCCTCATCATTCTTAGATAAGTCAAGAACTAATGGACCAACATATTTTATGATATGGGTGATGATTTGATCATTAATATCTTTGTGCACAAGAGGTTTCATCCTGGCTGAAACTATGAAATCATACTTTAGTATAACTAGATGACGGTCAAATTTTGAACATGAAGTATCCATGGAGTTAGTAAGTTTGTTTATTTCCATAGGGATTGATTTTATATAAATGAATTTTAAGCATTTATTATTCTTTCATACAACAGTCTTGTATAACTAAATTTATTGATATTTCATTTGATAGACTTCAAAAACCTTGTATGCAACCAGTTATGAGTCACCTTGGATCCCTAAGTTTTGAACTCCCAAATTTTTAAAATGATAATTCTAATAAAAATGGATTCATATTCAGATCCATTATTCATACACTCAAAGTCTATCTAGAAACTAAAATGCATGATTTGTCCCTTAGGAGAAATGAGAATAATTCATGCCCCAACGCCTAGGCAACACTTGGCCCCATCATAGTGGAGGACCTACTAATTGTGTCTAAAAGATGAAAATTCATCCATTGAATTTACTTTGTATATCTCAATGATATGGATACTAAGAATTTTGGGCAACCCCTCTTTGGGTTCCTCTTCCTAAGACTTAGATAAAAAATGAGCCCATCTTATTTGTGAGGAAAATGGAAGGACTTGTGGAAATTCAAAATGTCTAATCTTGTGGTCTAGATGAATGAAAATAATAACTTGTAAGAACTCAAAGTTTTACATTCTAAGCTTTGGTTTGGGGTAGGTAAGCACCTCCATAAATTTAAAAGGATGCTTACTATGCCTTCTCTTTGTTTTTAGTAGTATGTTGGCATATTTAAGAGCTTATTTTGATGTGTGGAGTATGGCAAAATAATTAGGATCTTATTTTAATGAAAGAGGCATGTAGACATAGTTATGTATCTTATAGTACTATTGATAAGGCATGGGTAGTATTATTTATCTTATTATTTTATGTAATAAATCCTACAAGAATTCAGTGACTTTATGGGATCTTTTCTCTTCACAAGGGTAATATGGGGTCCCCCTTTAGGAATCTATGGATAATCATGAGCTATAATGTTTATCTATATATTACCTACTATCATATTATGAATACTTAAGAATAGTATAACTAGGCATAGGCCAAATAAGATAGACTGTCATCTACTGTAGAAGTAATTTTTTGGTTGCCTATTGGAGGACTTGAAATATGATGGGAAATATAACTATGCATAGGATAAAGTAGATATACCAACATCTCAAGAGGAAGAAAACCCAATGGATCATGAAGTCTATAAAATTGGTATGACCCCATCATAGTGTGATCCAAGATCATACTCTAAAAATGCTTATAAGTAATAAGAGTATAACACAAATCATAGCATACCCCTATGTGATTAAGTGTTAGGGGATAATAATGGTTGTTGTTGAAATGGTTGTTATGAAGAGGGAATTCTTACTTATCTGACACCTCAAGTAAAATTTAGGTAGAATTTATAACCCCTCTTGGGTTTTCTATATTTGAGACTCATAGAACTCATAGGTCCCCAACCCTCATGGATTGAATGGGAGGATTAGTAGCATATCCTTTTCTAAGAGATTGATTATCTCTATTGTAGATCGGGCATAAATTTCTAGACTAGTGACTAGTTATGGATTAGATATATTTTTGTTCATACCTACATCTTTTTATTTTGACTTATATTTCAATAGATTATGGGTTATTTCATCCCCCTTATTTAAGATGACCACATTAGGCTTCATAGGTTCAATAACATTAACCAAATAAGTGCTTCATGACCCCATTGGTAGGTTCATGGTAATTGATGTGTGACCCAAGATACTTATGAATGGTTTCTTGTAGTATATCAAAAGGCTTAGGATCCCCTAGGGATATGAAAACCTTTCCCATGTGTAGTAACCAAATTTTTTGAAATAAGTTTGAAGGGATAGGCATCATATTTTGTATCCAGGGTCTTCCTAAGATCATATTATAGTTGGTACCTTTGTTTGTTACATAGAAATAAGTTACTACTATCTTGGAACATAGAGTGATTATGAATAAAATAGTCCCTATCAAGGTGGATTTGAGGCTATCATAGCCTTTCAAGGTGTTATACATCATAGAATAGTTAGTTTCCCTATAACCATGCTTTTTTAGGGAAGGAAAAAGGGATAATATTTATGGTTGCTCCATCATCATCCATGGCTCTCTTCACATAATTATTTTAAAACTAAACTTGTGGTAAAAATTCTGTATCTCCCCTCCTCTCCATCTTAAAGTCAAGGAGAAGACTATGTAAATCAAAGAAATAGCCAATTTCTCAATATTCCTAACTAGGTAGAAACATATCTAGATCAATATGGTTGTTTTAAGACTAAAGAGGAGGAGTAACACTAGATAGATGCCCCAGTCCTACGGCATCAATCCAAGCTGATCAATTAGTAGGGGAGTTCTTAAGTAAATCAAGGAAAGAAATGTGGTAGAACATCTTGGTCAGATCTGAGATCAATTCATAGTTTCTAAGGTGTTTTGGGATAAACTCAATTTTTAAAACTTTTTGAGAGATGAATAATCATAGTTTGATACTCTCTGGTATAAGTAATGGTATTTTCCTTTTATTAAATTTCTAACTCTACAACTCCAATCATTCTAGTTTTCCTTGTACTCTTAACTAGGGAGCAACATTAGTGTTAGGATTTATAGAAGTAGAGGCTTAGATGTCATGAGTGCATACCATCATCAACTAATTATGTTGAATCAAGTGGTTATGGGGAACCTATTATTGATTTTAGGAAACATGTTCTTGGTGGTTAACAAGGGTTTTAATAGATTTAGTCATTCTAATTTTGAGGGGTGACATGGTAACTTTTAATGGCTTAGGTGTTTGTACCAACATTCTCGAAGAATGTATCAACAAATGTTTGTGTTTGATCTTCTAGGAGTCTTTGGTAAATTTATTGCAATCCCTTTAGTTTTGATTATTATGTCTAATGACCTTGTAGAATAGGAAATAGACATTGGGATAATATTCCTTAGGCCTCATGTTTCACCCCTATCGACAAAATCCTTATGTATTATTTCTTTAGTAATATGTTTGGTTTTGAAACTAGGGGAATTGTTCATCATGTTGATATTGATTTTGATTATGGTTTTGGTGTTGTATGTTATATGGTGGTGGTTAGTTTAATTCAATAGTGTAAAGGCATGAGGGGGATTTTGGTTCTTATCACCTATATTGTTAGTGCCATTACTATTGTTCATGGGCTAATATTGATTGTTATTCACAGGGTTTAGATTTTCATTCTGGTTAGTGATACCATTAGTAGTGGTGTTCATGTTTTGATTTAAAACCTTGGGACCTTAGTTACTGGTATTGTTTAGACTCACATTTTGAAATTCCCCATTATTTTGGTTTGGGTGATGATACATCCATTGGTCTTGTAAGTTTGCTAACTGCTAACAATGGTTGTTTGCTCAATCCACAAAGCACTCTTAAGAGCTTCTTCATAGGATCGATATCATAATTTTTAAACATATTCCCTCATCTCTTGGTTAAGGTAGTGGAGTAAGAGGTTACATATCTCCCATTAATACATGTGGGGTGAATTGGTAGAAGAATATAACACTTATCACCATCTCATGATGAAATGGGTAGTGTATTTATTGTGTTTTTATTTGATGTGAAAGAAATATCCTATGCTAGTCTTTATGAGTTTGTTCATATATAAATATTTGATAAACTCATCCATGATTTAGAAAAAAGAATGTATAGACCCCTTAGTTAGATATTCATACTAGTCAAGTGTTATTAACTCTAGGGTTTTAGAGAAAATTTTGGTAACAAGCCCATCCCAAGGTAAGAGTTCATAATAGCCATAGTGTAAGCTTTGATGTGTGCATTAGGATCTCCTTCCTTTTTAAACTTTGGAAGGTTAGGTAGGGGACAAGGAGGAAGAACCCATTTTATTTTGAGATAAAGTGGATCCTTAAGGTATTCAATGTAAGTCCCCATGTTTCTAAAGTTTATTGTTGTCATATTGGGACTAGAGTGGAAAGGTGGGATCACATGTGGGCTAGTTTAGTAATTGATAGGAGGGATAGAGGTATCTTTATAAGTTGGAGTGGAATAATAAAAAAAAAATAGTTATTTGGCTGAGTAGATTTGGAATAAATATTAAATTAAGGAGGGATATTATGAGATGTAGGAGGGGTGGTGGTTTGTAGTGGCAAAGTATATGTAATTTGCATGTAGCCTAAAGATGTGTAAGGTGGGATATATTTGTTTTATGGAAAAGGAGTGTACATGGATGCAAGTAACTCAGAGATGTGAATAATGGTGGTTTTTTTACCACCAAATAATTTTTCAAAGGTGGACCATCATTTTACACACTCCCCATGGAAGTTTACAAGTGTCAAGGTTGAAGACCCCATGGTTAAGGATGTCCCAAAGGGGTTGGTTGGATACATGATTTAGTGGGGGTGCATGATAATTTTGTGGTGGAAGCATGTAAGTTTATTGTTTTAGTGTTTGATAAGTCATAATTTAGATGAGAAAAGGATAATGAGGAGCTTGTGTAAGGGAATTTAGGCTCATCCCTTGATCTTGAGCTTATTGGTTTCTCTCTAGGTCACGAATGCAACATACTAGTTGTTTATGAGTTTGTCTAGGTGAGTGATTGTGTAAGGCATAAAATTATCTTACACAAAAGGAGTGGAGGCATGAGAGGGGTTAGTTTGGATCACGATCCTTAGAGGTATTTTTTTCAATTTAGAGCAATGGTTTGGAAGTATCTTGGTTCTTAATAGGGGATGTGTAATCACTTGCATAAAATTAACCTCATGTTCTAATTAGTGGATCCTTACCATATAATTATGCTTGCATACAATTAACCTCATCTTCTAAGTAATAGATCCTTCCTAGATAATGAAATTTTCATTCAATTAACCTCATCTTCTAAGTAATGGATCCTTTTTAGATAATGATCATATTTAGAAAAACTTTCTGCATCTAGGAATTTTAGGTTGATTGATGGCTTATTTGATATACAATGATTAATTATGCCTTTCCTAACCTAGTGTTGGATTTATGGAGGTTACTCATAGTTTTGACTATGTCTCGCATCTCCTGAATAGAGACCCCACTCCTAGTTTGGGTGTTATATTGAGACTAATATTTTAATTTTTTAGTCTATGATATTATCAAATGTTGGGTTATTATAACTCATCAATGATATCTCATTAGATTTGATTTGGATTCTCATATATCCCTCTAGGTTAATAGATTAACCTATGTCTTATGTAGACATATTATTGGGGTATCCAAATACCCATATAAAAAATGAAAGGAGTGAAAATGGAGAAGGGATAAAGGAGAAGAAGAAGAAGAAAAGGAAAAATTAAAGGATGGAATTACTTCATGTCAGGCTTATAAATTTGTGTACGTCCAAATATCACATGCTAAATTTTGCACTCAACTCCCTAAGGTCAGTACAAGACAACTAAAATAATAGATGGGCTATGGATTAGGCTAGTTATTAGGTGGAATGGGATTTATAATGGATGGTGGTAATGAGTTATTAGATAATGATCATATTTAGAAAAAAATTCTACATCTGGGAATTTTAGGTTGACTGATGGCTTAGTGGATATACAATGAGTAATTATGCCTCTCCTAACCTAGTGATGGATTTATGGAGGTTACTCATAGTTTTGACTATGTCTCGCATCTCCTGAATAGAGACCCCACTCCTAGTTTGGGTGTTATATTGAGACTAATCTTTTAATTTTTTAGTCTATGATAGTATCAAATGTTGGGTTATTATAACTCACCAATGATATCTCACTAGATTTGATTTGGATTCTCATATAGCCCTTTAGGCTAATAGATCAACTATGTCTTGTCTAGACATAATATTGGGGTATCTGAATACCCATATAAGAAATGAAAGGGGGAGTGAAAATGGAGAAGGGATAAAGGAGAAGAAAAAGAAGAAGAAGAAGAAGAAGAAGAAGAAGAAAAGGAAAAAATAAAGTATGGAATTACTTCATGTCAGGATTATAAATTTGTGTACATGCAAATATCACATGCTAAATTGTGCACTCGACTCCCTGAGGTCAATCCAAGACAACTGACATAATAAGTGGGTTATGGATTAGGATAATTATTAGGTGGAATGGGATTTATAATGGATGGTGGAAATGAGTTCTCATAATGGAACAAACATATCTTAGTAACGTCATGGTGCTCATTGAGAGTTTCAAGATGTGCAAAAATTGAGCTCTAAGGTCCTTTGGTTTTTGAGATCACAAAGAAGTAAATCTCATGGCCAATTTTATAGCTAGGGAAATGAGGTATATTAAGCTAAATGATATGCAAGAAGAGATATAATTTTTTTGGATAATTATTCCTAGTCAATATCATCCAAAAATATGAATGATATAGGATGAGGCTAGATCTCAAGAGAAGGAGGCGAGGAAGGTAAATTAGGCCTAAATAATATTGTAATGATGGGATATGTTTTAAGGGAGGATAGTGATCGATGGATTAGGATTTTATTTTTATTCCTCAAAGGCATTGATAAAGTTAAAAATGAGGTGGGGGATTAGGGTAGAATGAAATACCTATCTACTAATCTGATTATTGATATCAAACTATATGTCAATTATGGGACTAGGTGCTCTAACCCTAGGGAAAAAAACTTCTTTAATAAGCCCAGATGTTTTGGGGAGTGTCATAAAAGAGGGATTAGGCAATGTGTAAGCGTATGAGCTCGTGTGTGTGTGTGTGTGTGTGTGTGTGTGTGTGTGTGTGTGTGTGTGTGTGTGTGTGTGTGTGTGTGTGTGTGTGTGTGTGTGTGTGTGTGTGTGTGTGTGTGTAGTGTAAAGATGTGACACTTTGCTAAAATCAAGGTTTTGCTTGGCTTGCATAGCTTGGCAAGGCTTTTGATAATGTTTTTGTTATTTTTGTTTGTTTTTTAAAAATCTAATGAAAGTGACAACTAATTTCTTACTGAAATGAAATAATTGAAAATAGAAAGTAGTAAAAATATTAAAACCAAATAAACAAACACCTTTTTTAATTTTCTAAATTATTTTTTAATGCATGCAAAGTGAGAGTGAGAGAGAGATCTATTATTGTTATGTAAATTTTGATTTATAACTTTTATAGATGAAAGCTATATGAAGTTATTTTTTGTACTTTTTAATTGATATGAAAATGGATATACTATAAAAATTATGTTCTTTTAACATGGAAATTATTTAATAAAATATCAAAGCTCTAAAAAGTAAATACTATGAGTTTCTTAGAGTTTTCTCTCACCCAAACAAGTCAAGAACAAGTTTTAGCCTTTCCAAATGTTGGATGCTAATTATGAACAATGTATTTAAAATTAAAATTAATGATGTAAGTTCTGATTTTTTTATTAAAAAATAAATGAAAACATGTTCAATTGATCTAGTTAATGAAAATTAGACTCACAAAGGTACTTCTTGTTCACCTAGGTTTGTCTAGGGTTTTTGTTTGTCATTAATTTCTTGATTTTAGAATAAAAAAATTTGTTCTAAAGCTATAAACTAGTTATTATAATGGTTGTAAATATATGATATACTTTCTAACATTCACCTAAAGTTTAAATGCAAGATTGTGTTCTAAAAGAATCTATTTAAATTAATACAAGAAAACAATGAAATTAATTATTATTTTTATGCAAGGATGGGAGAGAAGAAATATTTTATTTATCAAACCTTTTTTTTTTCAAAATGAAGATTTAAAATAATATAAAGATAAAAACTAATATAATCTAATCTAATGAAATAATATAAATAAATATAAGCTAAGAACCCCCAACATGATCTTGATGTAGACCAATTGAAGACAAGAATTTTAATGCATTATGGTCCTCAATATGTTAGATCCCTTTACTCTAATGAAGTGTTAGGAACTATCCAACAATGAAGGTGAATAAATGACTCACAAATGGGATAATAAATTAAAAAACAAATCTCTAAATAATGAATAACTAACTGTGGCTATCTGAAGACATCGTTCACTATTAGAGCATTTAATCCTAAGTGGGCTTATTGACCTTTCGCCTTGGTAAATTTATTAATAATAATATATTATTTATTAACATGAGGTGGAAACCCCATAAAAATAAATAATAAATTTATAATTATTTTATGAGTTACCAAGAGTTAATTAAATGCCTTTACAAGGATGGATGGACCCATTATTTTTACAACAGTCACTTGCCTTGGTATTTCACTATAAATAGGGTTTTACCCCTATTATAAAATCATTCAAATATGAAAATATTTTATCATATTCAACCTATGAGTTTTGTGAAGGTCATTATATGAAGTGAGAAGGCAAAAAAATTTACATTGGGGTTATTATTGTTTCTCAATCATTGAATATAACTTATGATTTCTTACCTCTTAGAGGTTTTCTCACTTAAAATACTTATGTTCTGTGTAAATTGATCTATGATTTTATTATTCTTTGAAATCAATCTCTCTCCTAGATATTTTACCTATGTGGATTGCTTCATATATCTATACATGAATTCTTTCATGGTATCAGAGTAAGGGGCTACATAGATGATTAACAAGCAATTCAGATCTCTTAGATCAAGTTCAATTAATTATTTTTTAAAGACTTTGTTGTCATAAAACACATTTTTTGTTGATATATGTCACTATAGCATTAATTTTTTTCAAAAATATTTTCTTCATAAAAAAATTAATTTTAAAACTTCTAAGTACTTAGTTTTAGAGTATTAAGACTAGTTAAAAAAATGTATCCCCTAAGAAGGAGTCTCCAAGAATTTACAAAAAATTTATCAAGCATTGGGATGCCATTGTACAACACTATATAGTCTAGGTGAATGAAAATCTTATTTTCTACACCTAAAACCAAATTCTGAATATCAAATCTATCTTGCATCAAGATTCTATGAGTGCTAGCAAATTTTTATGTTATGAGGTGACTTATCCAGGTTGTAGTAGTTCTTTAAAAAATTTCTTCTACATCATTCTTCTCCCTATGTGCATGATACAGTCAATTATATATTTTCATAGAGTTATATTTAAAAAATACTTTATTTTTTAAAAATTTATTTTTCATGAAAATATCTAATGGCCCCCACCTTTAAATTATTTTAAGATTTTTATACCAAAAAGTAACTTTTATTTAAAAAAATATTTTACATGCATCTAAAAGATATATAATATTTTTAAAATAAGTTAATTTTTTTAAATAAATTATTGCATGTTAAAACTTAATTAAACTAATTATCAAGTTATTAGTTGACTTTTTGTTAAAAATTTGAAAAAAGAGAGGTCTTGTGTTTAAATTTCTCTAACCTTTTTTCAAAAAAAAATTAATTTAATCAATTTTGAATTCTATTTATTGGGTTGCATGCCAACTTTCTCAAGTGTAAACCCCTCTCTAGGGTCAACTTTTTTATACCATTTGAGCTAGTCAAAATCTTATCAAATATAATCATGTAACCAGTTGATCCTCATGTTTTGACATCTTTAGGACACATCTATATGATCTATTCTATTTTTTGAAACCTCTTACTATTAAATTTTATACTTTTTTTAATAATAGTGTTTAGGTGGTCATTCTAAGTGTGACTCTTTCGACACCTAGTTTAGTGTAATTCTAAATCAAATTTTTTCTATTATTTAGAATTTAAATGTGTAATTAAGTATATTTAAAATTTTAATTTACTTTATTTTTACAAAAATAATATAAAAACTCATTAAAAAGGTTATTTTTTAAAAATTGTTCTTACATTAGTGTATTTTTTGCAACAATTGTGACACCCTATTTTAATGGAATATTTCATAATTTTTTACTTTTTTTAACATTAAATTGAATAATTATTATGTGTTTACACTTTTAAATTCATTGTACTATCAAATCAATTTAAAATTCACACTAAAAAGTTTCATTTTAAGCATTTGTTTATTGTATTATTTAAAGAGAAGTGATGGATTCACCTCATTTTTCCTTAAATAAATCTCAAATATGCAATGGAAACAACTATAATATATTAAAAATTCATGTTAAATCTAAATTTATGACCTGTAGGTTGTGAAATATTGTTATTCAAACTGAAAAATACCCTTTTGAATGACATGTGACCCTTGAGCTTACTAATTCATTTCAACATAAATCATAGGAAGCTATATCCATTATCTTTTGATGTGTTAAAGATGATTTTTTATACACATCAATTCTCAGGAGTCTCCTAGCAATACTTTAAAATTCTTTGAATCTTTGCATGAGGTAAGCCATCTCCCAAAGATTATTAAATTAATCCTTGAATTTCTAACTACAACTATGAAAAGTGATGAAAAAGTTGTGAATTTTATTTCTAAAATTAAAAATATTAAAGATTAATTAGATGTATGTAATTATAATTTGATTTAGGATTAATTTATTTATTTTATCATTCAATTAAATATTTATGAAAAATTTAAAATTTTCATTTCAATTTTGAATTTTAAATATCAAATTGAGTAAGATATCCCTAATCTTACCACTTTGTATGCTCTATTAATTAAAAAAGAGCAAGTTATGACCAATTTTGATTCTAAAGAGAATGTCACTCAAGGATTTCTCACTTTAAATAATGTTTGTAATAACACTAAAAACTATAAATTTAAATTTAACTTATCTAAATGCAAATATAAAAATAAAAATCTAGTAATAAGAATCATACATCTAAATTTAATAAAAAATACAATCTATATGATAACTTTGGTCATAAAAAGCAAACTTATTATAAAAATAATGATATAATTAATAATCAATCTTATAAAAATAACAAAAAGAATAAATCTAATCAAAATAAATAGAAAAATCAAAACCCTAATCATAATAATAATCAAGATCCAAATATTATTGCTTTGTATGCTAATTTATGTACTTTAAATAAAAATGAGTGGATTTTAGATAGCAGTGCATCACATCATATGGCATGCTTATATTAATATTTTATGTAATTATATAGATATCTCTAAAATAATTTACTTAAGAGATAATTCATTTTTATAAGCAACTAAATAGAGAAAAATAAAGTTTTAAATATTACTATAAATAATGTTTTCTATGTACCTAAACTTAAAAAGAATTTGTTATCTTTTTCTCAACTTATAAATGATAATTTCATTATAACATTACTTAAATATATTTGGTCTATTAAAAATCAATCTAGTTCTTTGATTTTTGAAGGTGTTCAAGATAATGGTTTATATATCTTCTCTCCTTCTACATATTTTCTTTCATTGCATAGTAAGAATGAATTTCAATTATGACATAAAAATTAAGACACGTTAATTTTATAAGTTTACATGTATGTCTACAAATAATATTATTTTGATATTCATTCTATCCCTTCTCATCATGAAACTTGTGAGGGTTGCTTATGTGGTAAGCAACATACTAACCCCTTTCAAGAGAATCATGATGTGAATTCCTCACATCCTTTAAAATTGATTCATAGTGATGTTGTAGGACCTCTAAAATTTGTATCTCTTAATGATTCTTTTTATTATATTAATTTTATTTATTATTACATTATAATGATCTTGTCATTTTTATTTAAAAATAAATATGATGCATTGTCTAAATTTAAAAAATTTAAAGCTAGTGTTGAAAATGTATCTGATTTTTCTATTAAGAGATTAATAACTGATAATGCTGGTTAATATGTTAGTAAAGAGTTTGATTTTTTTGCATTATTTGTGGTATTAATATAGAATTAACAATTCCTTATTCCCCTTAACAAAATGGTATTTTTTAAAGAAAAAATTACACCATCATAAAAATAGCTAAAACAATGTTGCAATCTACAAATGTTCCTAAATTTTTATGAAACAAAACCATGAATATTGTTGTGCATATTATGAATAGAGTCCCTAATAAATTTTTACATCTTTATACTCATTTATAAATGTTAAATAAAAATAAACCTAGTGTGGCTCATCTTGATATTTTTGGTAGTCCTACTTCTATCTATATTCCTAAAGTTAAAATAAAGAAGCTCGACCCCACTCCTTATTCTTGATTTGTTGTAGTTTATGGAGGTAAGACAAAAAATTTAAGAGTATATGATCCTTATAAATGTAAAATTATTGAGAATATGAATGTTCTTATTCTCAAAAAATCTTTTTGTGAGCCCTCTGTGGAACCTCCTTGGTGTTCTTCTATTGATGAACCTGACTTGCATGTTTATGCTTGTGATGAAATGAATGCCATTGAAGAAGTTGATCTATCTTTGGATCACTTAGATTCTAAATAACCCCTTGAGTTTCATGTTCAATTTAAAATACCTAAATGGGAAAAATCTCTAATCCAATCTTTTAATGTTAATAACCTTAATAAATTAACTAGAAGTCAACATTCTTATCATGCATTAATAACTATGTATTTATGTGAGCCTCAAATATTTAAGAAATTCACTCAATATGATAAATAAAATATTGCTATACAAGCTAAATATAATGCCTTAATTAAAAATTGAACTTTGGATCTTGTCCCTCCATCGAAAAGATATATTGTCAGTTGTGGATGGATTTATAAGATCAAATATAATTTAATTGATAAAATTAAAAAATTTAATATTAGATTAGTTGCTTACAGGTTTACTCAAAAACTTAAGATTGACTATGTTGGAATCTTTGATATTGTAGCAAAAATAGGTACTGTTAGACTTTTTATTACTCTTGTAACCCAAAATGGTTGGGTTATACATCAAATTATGTCAAGAATGCCTTTCTAAATGGTGATTTAGCAGAATAAATCTACATGACTCAACCTAAAGGTTTTAATAGCTCTAATAGAGAATATAATGTATACAAGTTAAATAAATCTTTGTATGATCTAAAATAAGCTCCTCGAACTTGATATTCTAAAATTCTTTTTTTTCCCTAATTACTACATTGATAATGATCTCCTTGTTAAAGTTAAAAATGATCATTTGTTTCTAAGTGTATTATATGTTGATGACTTATTTATTACTAGTGATCTAACTAATTTAATCTATAAACATAAAGATAAACTAAGTCAAATATTTGAAATTATTAATTTAGGCATTCTACATCATTTTTTAAGAATGACTTATTTCAAGATAAATATTATTTTATTGTATCAAAATATAAGTATGCTCATAAAATTCTTGTTAATTTTAACATGATTTATTTTAAATATTCCTCTAATATTTTTAAATTTATTATTAAACTTGATAAAAAATTTGCATGTGAAAAAACTAACCTTATTTTATATAGATAGTTTATTGGTAGTTTGATTTATTTAACCATTATTAAGCTAAATATTTCATATGTTATTGATGTTTTTTTTATATTTATGCAAGATCCATATTTGGATCATTGAAAATTATCTAAATAAATTATTCATTATATCAAAAAAATAATTAATCTTGATTTATTTTATTTTTCCATTATGCTAAATTATATGGTTATTATGATGCTAACCATGTTAGTAATACTATAGATCAAAAATCTAATTTTAGATACATGTTTAAGTTTTGTGTATGTGTTATAACTTGGAGAAGTAAGAAGCAATATATTATCTCTATCTCTTTTACTGAAGTAGAGTACATAAGTATTATGAAAGATATCAAAGAAGCCATGTGGTTGTAAAAGTTATTGGAAAAACTTCATTTGGATGTTTTTCATAGTACCATCCTTCATTGCGATAACCGTAGTTGTATAGATCTTGTAAAAAAATTAGTATATCACCATGGAAACTAAACATATTTAAGTTCCTATGCATTTTATCTAATAGAAAGTCCTCAATGGTAATATTGATCTAAAAAATTTCTTACAAATGAATAAATCAAATATATCTTCATAAAACCACTTGGTGTTACCATTTTTTGTCAATTTCATGTGATATTGAGCCTCTTAAAGTTTTCATTGAGGAGAAGTGTGCATGACAATGCCACTTCTTGATGGTTATGTTTTTTTTCTTCTTCTTTATACTTATTCTCATTGTAAAGCATCGTAAACTTCATGTGAAAGTTATGTGATTTGAGTAAAATTCATTTGTAAGTTTACTTTTATATCCCAATACATTAAAATCATACTTTGCAATAGAGGTCTTTATGTTATAAAAAGATCTAAATGTGCTTAGTGATTTTTCATGAGAAATTGTGAGATGTAGTCTCATGATCATACTAGCTAAAATTTTCTTTCGAGTATTTTATGGATTATAATTATTTTTATTTGAAAAAAATGGTGTTTGACATGATGAATATTTTAAAATCCTTTAATTATGTACATAGTATACTTCCTTTCTAAGGTGACTATGACATTTATCCCCACTTAGCATTAACAGGGAGAGTTAGAGCATTTAATCCTATGTGAGTTTATTAACCCTTAACCTTGGTAAAGTTATTAAATAATATTAATATATTATTTATTAACATAAGGAGAAATTAGCATGAAAATAAATAATAATGTTATAAGTATTTAGTGAGTTGCCAAAATTTAATTTAAGGACTTTATTGAGATGGATGGACTCATTATTTTTACAATGATCACCTTGATATTTCATTACAAATAGGGTTTTACCTCTATTGTGAAATCATTTGAATATGAAATTAGTTTATCATATTAAACCTATGAGTTTTGTGAAGGCCATTCTATGAAGAAGTGATAAATAAGAAGAATTTGCATTGGAATTATTATTGTTTCTCAATCATTGAATATCACTTATGGTTTTTTAATCTCTTAGAGGTTTTCTCACTTAAAATACTCATGTTCTATGTAAATTGATCTATGATTTTATCATGATTTACAATCAATCTCTCCTATATCTTTTACCTATGTGTATTGCTTCATATATTTATACATGAATTTTTTCATTTACAAATACTTGGTTGCAATAAAAATGGCTCTCCCTATTTATAACTATGTATTCAAACAAACAAAAAAAATCAAACTAAAAACTTCAAAAAAAAATTATAAGGTTATGGTTGTAAAGGATTTAAAAATCTTAATCTCTAATGAAATTTTTTGAATCTAAAATAAAGATAAAATTGGATTATTTGTAGAAGAGTAATGGAACTTGATGAATAATTTTAAGTAAGTTGAACTAATATTTGAACTTAGGAGGAACTCAAAATGATTATAAATAGAATAGGAAGTGAGTTGGCCCTGACTGGAGGTGAACTTGGGAGATAAAAAGAAAGAAACATAATAATAAACATGTAAAATACATCAAGTAATGAAACATAGAGGCAAAATTTAGAATATGAAATAATGGTGATGAAACTAACCCTATTTAAAATGTTAGTTATGAAACCACTACCTTTGGGGATAAATTTGTTGCTATAGATTACAAAATTACCCTCTTGGAATGAAAACATCATAGCATTTTACACAACCACCATGATAAACCCATAACCAATGTGGTAGTTCTATAACCTCATAGGACAATTTTGTCACCTTATATGGTGGTTCTATTACCAATGAGAAGTTTTTAAGAATACAAAGAAGCTACATAGGCTAACAAAAGAGGAAAAAATGTTAGAGAGTTATCATTTGAACATTATTTTAAGGTCATTACATCATCACTGAACATGTCATGTGAATAATGTTACACCATTTAAAAATTGGGTGCATACATATTTCTCCCTCAGGAAGACACTTTTTCATGAATTTATAATAGTGTAGTCATGAGTAGTGACGTGTAGAAGGGAAATAAGAAGTTATACATACTCACCTTACCTATCTTAGAAGCAAAATGAATCCAGACAAAACTCTATGTAAATTGTAAACACAAGATGATATTCAAGTGTAATGTGATGAGAAAGAATAAAAAATTATGAAGAAGAATATTTACCATATGTGCAAGGAAGATCATACTAACGGAATTATCCCATCAAGGGACTGAATCTAATGCCAAGTAATTTAGGACCTATAAAATCATAAAACATGCTATGAAATAAAATATTTAGAATATAAATATCAAAATATGAGCTATATATTTTAATAATATGATTTATAAATAAAAATTATGCATAAAATGTGAAAATATGCCAAAATTGAGAAGTTTTTAAACTAAAATGGCTAGTTTGGGCCCTAATATATTCAAAAACTTTCCAAAACATAATTTATTTGTGCCAATTTCTTATGATATTTATTGAGATTTAGATTGCATGTGACTTTTTTTAACAATAAATTAGATAACAAGAAGAGGATGATAAGTAGATGGCAAATCTACTAGGGGGAGGAGTTGCAGGGTAAGATCAAGTCAATTTTGTGTCTCCTTTTCCCTTTGCTCTTTTTTATAAGTTTTGATCAAATCATGTTAGAATTTAAATAAATTTATAAAATAGTTTTAAAATGTTGGTGTGGAAGATTAGACTATGAAAATGTATAAATTTCATCATTTTTAGTAGATTATGGGGGTTTTTGAGGGGTTTGGAGGGCACATGGTTGATGACCGAAACCATTAGTTAGGGACACAACTATTGTCCTCTACAAGCCATTAGTTCTAAAACTACCACTATGTACATGGGAATGATTTCATAAGTACCACCAAGGGTTTCTATGAAATCACTTAGGATATTTACACAACTGCCATATCAGTGGTTACATAACTACTTTGATGGTTGCATAACCACCACCTGTAAAGAGGGTCGATTTTGTTTATTAGAACCAGACTCCAAAAATTGATTTTTTTTTCATTTTTAACAAGTGGAGTTGGTATTTTAGATAAATTATGGTCTTTTATTTGTTTTAAGGATATTACATATATTAGAGTAGAGTTCAAAAGTAGGATTGGCTCCCTCAAGTCTTAGTGCTTCTAACAATCGATGAGCTAATTATCCTTTATCATATTAGGATCATGTGGATTACATAGGTAGTGATTGTTCCAACCTATATCTAATTACTTTGTGAAATTTTAAATTATGTATACCCTAATCAAAACATGTTTCTATTCCACTAGGTCCAAGGAGAGTGGATGATTACTCTCATTGACATTTACTAGATCACAAGCCTTTTTTCAACTAGTCAATTAATATCTATCTGAGTTGTTGATGGTAGTCATGAGGTTCAAGTTGTGAAAAATATTTTATAGATGTCAAAACACTTAATGTGGGTGCAAAGTGTGGTATAATGATTTTTCAAGTTGAGGGATCAGAGATCCCCAACATGAAAAAGGCTATATTTGGCATCTTTGCCTCCTAGTTGGTGATAAACAAGGCTACCAATAGGATACTCTTCATCTTTTCATCGATTATGCATCTCATTAAGAGGGGAACATGCTAATATTAGACCTAAGAACTACTATCTTGAACCTACATGGACCTATATCATGTGGCATTTAGGGGCCCTTTCGATCACCCAACCAATGGTTATCATGGACTAAATTTATGAACATACCATCCCTTATCAGAGTAGAGTGTCAATTGGAGCACTTGGGGACATTATATCCACCAAATGGATAGGCATAGCACCATTTTTTATTTTCCCTTAGTAGTGGCACTTTGATAGTGGTTGACTCGACTACCCTACCCTACCAAGACATCATTAGGAAATGGGTTGATAAGGGGGATTATCTTGCAATAGTTTCCAAAGCCACTCAGGTTCAAGACATGCTTTTATATGTATTTTGTATAAATGGTACCAAAATAGTTTTACTTTCCCTATGTGGTAAACCTTCCCATCCATAGGGTAGTCTATATGGGCATAAAAGAGGTGAGATCTTCTAGATTGGGATGACTGGCATAACACCCACTTGTAAAAGGGGTTCCCATCACCTAACCAATTCAACCAAGAGTAGCATAGGGACCTTCTCCATAACTAGCTAAGGAAGAAGGAGGCCATGGTATATTAGGTGGTATAATATGGCCCCACCACCACCAAAACCATAGTAGTACCTCACTTAAGGTGACCATGCACAATAGCAACATTTAGGAGGTTGAGAGGTGAGGCTATAGAGTACATCAAGATAGAGGAGGACTTGGATGTTGACAAGGAGGAGGTTGTCGATGATGATTTTGACCATGATTTATGTGAGGGGGACCTATGTAAAAAATTTATTTTAATATTTATTTTTATAGTTTACACTTTGTTTTGTAGTATAGATGTTCAACTAATTTTACATGATTTGGATTTTTATAATGACTAGATATGATGTTGATTTTTCATTTCTTGATTGCAGATACCATGAGTGGGTGTATAAGGGATGTACTTTTGCATTGAGGGTGGTTAAGGTGTGATTTAGGTGAATTTATGGGATGTTAATTCAGATTTTAAATAGATGTTTAAACTATTTATGAGGTGTTTAATAGGGTTTTCTAGTTTGATCAAGTTTATCATTTAAATCAATCTAAGGTTGGATATTAGTTATGATGGTGTGATAAGGATTGTCATCTATGATGTGAATTAAATCAAGCTATTAGTTTAGGTATTTTTAAATTATATGATTGGGGTAATTGGGTTAATGGGTGTAGAGTGTCAATAGTCTTTGACTATGGTGTTATTTGTCTTGATAAAGTGATTATTGGATTGGACTACATTTAGATATTTTTTACTTGTTAAGGATGGATCAAATATGTTTCTTGATGTGTTCTTGGATTGCAAGATGTTGATGTAAAAATATGTTTTGGATAATGGGATGGTGATGTGTAGATTTTATATTATCAATTATGATATTGATTAGGTTGATAAATATCTTTTTTGGTGTAGGGTGTGAATTATTTAAAATGTATGAGTATCAACAACACTTAAACTAGATCAAGTAAACTACAATCCTATGCTAGCAAATAAGGGGTGAATATCAACTAGCAACCCACTAACATACTTTTATAAAGAGGTTATTAGGTTTATTTCCCAACCCTAACTCTACGTCTATATGTAGTGATTTATCTTCAAGGATGTTGTTGCACTGATAGTTGTTTGCAACTAAAAGTCTTAATCTAGGATTAACAATTATCTCTAGATATGTCCCATAAGTACCTCATGGTACATGTGGTCCAAGTCCATGTAAGGATTTTTTATGATGCTTGAGTATTTTATTATGACCTCTTCACTTCATGAAACCCTTTATGGTAAATCCTACTTCTCTTTACAATAGTTGTCATTAATTTTTATACTCCGTGAGAACATGAAGATTGGATTAGTGTGTGGTGATGAAATATTTATCACAACCCCCATAAATAATATGATAAGTGTGTGGGGATCAATTACAAATCAAATTTACCCTAGAAAAATAAAAAGGGGAGGTGCCAATTATTTTTTATTTCCAAGATCACCCTAGGTGTGTGAGGTGAGAGAATACACAATATGGCCCTAGGTGAAATACACACACAAATTAACAATGAAAAACACAAAGTGAAGTTTATTTATTTTGATCCCCAACATATCCTTGTCAATGAGAGGGGAGAGAATACACAATCAAGTTTCTTAAAATTGACCAAATTGGATCGAAAAATTGTTTAAGTGATTGTTTGACTATTGATTTACTTGACAAGCAGACCTAAAAATAGAAATGTTAGTGGTTTGATAAATGATTTTGAGGGTAAACCTAAAAAAACATCATTATTATTTTGAAAAACTTTCCTTTTAATTTTTTTACTTTCAACTTAAACATAAAATTTCCCCTATCTATAAAAAAACTCACAAAAAAATAGAAACACTTTCCCTGCCTCTTGGTATAGATATGTTTTGCTTTTTGTTGTTTGTTTTATTTTATTTTATTTTTTCAAATGTCGACCAACTAAGTTAAATAGGTTACATACAATCAAATCTTGTGAAAATCCATGCCAATATGATTTATAAAAATTCTTATTAATTTACTTCTAAATATAAATTCCCCAAAACCAACAGGAAATGAGACATGAACAACAAATGAACAAGGACTTCAACATACACCATTCAATTTAAATCATCTATGGGTATAAAAAAACTATCAAATAACAAATAAAATGTTGTGAATATTTTTATGTTAATGTTTGCAATAAATACTAGTCAATCTTACACCAGTGGTTGCAAATATAGAAAATCCCTCTTCCATTAAAATATCAACACTAGTGATTAACTGGCATGAGAAGGAAATTACTATTGAATCTTTTGTATTGGGGTAGATACTCATTTTAAGGCAATTTCTTCATGCATTAATTACTTAAAATTATGGTTGGGATCTTGGAAGCCTTGGTTGATGTTTTTACCAATGGGCTTAGTTGGAATGAGTATTATATAAAGTCACATTTCTAGGCCTAATATGGATTGGAAAAGTCAAAAAAAAAGATAATTTCTAGGGTGTTTTATGTAAAATGGGGTTATAATAAAAACACTCTGTGTAGTCATATAAAATATCATTTTAATGTAATGAGTTTCAATTGACCCCACCCTATCCATAGCTTAGCCTTATCCTTAGCTTAGCCCTAGATTTATCTTAGGGGACCTTTTGATCCTTTTCCAATTTTCATATGCATCTAGCCAATACAAAAAGATACCAAGATCTGCATTAAGCCATCACCTAGACATCCTTGATCTTATTTCACATGTGTTAGCCATGTGGATAATATCACAACCCTATTAGTCTATAGTGTATTGTGATATTGGAAAAAGGGGCAACATTATTGATCCTTAGCTTCTCTTAACCCTAATAGATATATTTCCACTTCTTGAAGCATATTAGGGTCACCTTAGACTCATGTCATGTCTCAAAAATAATCATAACACTATATAAATACCATTCTCATTCATTTATCCCCTATACTGTATTCTCATGAATAAAATTAGAAATAATTATGCAATTAAGGTTATTGATCCCTATTTACCCTTACTTTTGTATACATCCATCTACAGTAGCCTAAAGCTCAATTTTACTCAAATTTCCAATCTCAATTTACACTCATAGTGTTCAAATTGGCATTCATACTTAGGCATACTAACATCACTCTCACTTGCACCACCACTCAAATTGGTATAACTACATTGAGATTGCTCCCCTTTCAAGGTATTGGTATGTAGGCAATATCCATCACATGGGGTGTTGAGATCATGCCTAGCCTACCCTACTAACACCACTCTCCTTACACTTATGTTCATAAAAACCCTAGAAAACATGGAGGCTTAGGGTTTCGTAGTGAAATTAGTCAAATCATAAAACATGTGATGATCCAGATCTTGGTCATATGAGCACAAGCTTCCCAAAATAGAACAAAGGTCTACCCAAAGTTTCACTTATTCACCTACATAGGGTCATTAAAATTATACAAAAGGTTTATAGTGTAGTGCACTACTAGCAAAGAGGATTGTGATTTTATCCAAAGAGTGTTCTTAAACTTGTTTTCCATTGATGACACTCTGCCCTAATCTTACATCACTTCTTAGTCCACCACTTTTCTATCTCAATCATATTTTTGAGCTAAGTACATGTTTTATAATTCATTGATATTTATAGAATACTCAAATAAATTAGTTATTATTCAAATCAATGGCTATTGATACTATAGTATTTTATTCCTTGATTTATTACTCATTTATCAACTTAGGATTACATTCCATAATCTTAAAAATGGTAAATCATTTGGTGAACCTGACTTACTTCGAATAGTGCAAAAACCCTATCCCTAGATGTTATTAGGGTGTGTGTCCTTTTGTTTACTATTTTTAGTGGTTTTGTTAGAGTTTTTAGACCTGATATGTTCTACCCTAGTATCCCTCTTCCAAGTTATATTTCTAAATTTCATGGATAAAGAAGATTCTTTTCCTCCTCCTCATCTCCAAGAGAGTGATATATTATTTCCCTTTAACTAGGTCCATGTTATCACTCCTCCAAGAGGTGGCATAACCTATAATACTATTCCAAATATATATACTTAGACTATCCATCTTTAAAACCCTTCCCTTCCCATATCTCTCATTCAAGATGTGTGCTTGATTGTTCAATCGGAAGCAACTAAGGTTTGCACTTGTGAGACTCTAAGGGATGAAATTATTAGTATGAGCAAGCTAATTTTAGAATCTTTTCACTATTATAGCTTATATATATATATATATATATATATATATATATATATATATATATATATATATATATATATATATAAATCAATGCATAGATGTTAAGATCATGGATTATCAACCAATCAATTTTTTTCACTATCATTTGTTATCTATCTTGGAAGGGACTCTAAACATGTAGCTATAATAAATGCTTATATCTCATGATTGGGGTCAATTCAATTAGAAAAATTCCTTTGCTTTAAAGGAATGTTATATCTTCTTTTGATTTATTTCACAATCAAGTGCTTACAATGTTGTCCTTGGAAGTTCATGGTTAACAACAATAAGAGTAACACTTGACAAAAAAAAGGTTGCATATATTTTTCACATGAGAGTGAAGTTATTATAGTTTATAGAAATGATATAGTTTCTTCACAATAAGAGCTAAAAAATCAAGTTATACCATTAGTGGATATAGTTTCAAATGTTAATATCACAATCAATAAACTAGATAATGATAATCAAGATGAAGAACATGATTATAAAAACACATAATATTATGGTATAAACCATTCAGAAAGTGAAGATGCCACCTATGTTACATAGAGGTAGTCCATCAATGACATGTTGGGCTTATAACACCATTCTATACCAATACACAAATTCTTATCTACAACACTCTCCTTGTACATAGTTTCATTTTCATTCTAGTTTACTTGTACATAGTTTATTTTTCATATTACTTATACATAGCTTTTATACTCAAAAAATACAAAAGCATTATAATATGTTCAAAAATATAAAAACATTCAAATATTTATCACAAAATACAAATTTTAGATTATATGCATTTTCATGTTTACATTCCTTCTATTTTTTGGTATTACATATGCTAGTTATGTTAGTGTAGTCAATTTTATCATACACACATGCTTCACTTGTTTATTTCAAGTGTTTGCATATTATTATAGGACTTAGGTCCTCTACATAGATCTAGATTTGATACTATTTGCCCATTGGGGGAACATACACATATACATAAATTCATCATTGATATATTATCCCATTGGGGACATTATGCTATACAACTTCTAATTTATCAGGTTATATCATTTTATACTACACTAATTTGTTTTTGCTGATTACTACTACAATAGACTCAACTTATGTACATATTTTTTCTTATCCATATTTTTAACATACAGTTATGCGTGCTTTCATTTTCCACTTTTCTAATCTAGATTTGATTGTGTCTCTTTGCTTATACATTTACTTGAGGGCATTTTTAATATGCCATCATTCTATGGATATAATATAATTCTTATCATTGTGTGTGTCCTTGTGTGTGCTTCTTGATTATGTATGTGGACATTTGAACATGTCCTTTGATGTGGATCTAATCCAAAAATATGTGCTATTTTATGTATGCAAACATTTGAACATGTATTTGTATGCATTCCTTTTCTCATAATTAGTGACATGTGCCCATGTACCTTATATTGTGGCCCCTTAGCCTACTTTGTGTGCCTCATGTGCTTGTGTGTATGATCTCATGTATGCATCATGGACATGACCCTTAATTCTTTCTTGTTAATTCCAAATCCATTTTACAATGCCATAAGGGACATTATGCATCTCCCCTTCCTTCTTGGGTGCCTTGATGGACATCATGCCCCATCCCCCCCAAGTATTTTATTCAGACTATATTCAAAAAATTTGTTTATATGCATACTTAAATTATTATATTTATCTTGATAACCTTGTTAATATTATATCTACCATACATTATGCATTGCCAACTTATGTTTAATATCTTTTACATTTTGATGTCATGTATACACATTATATTGCTTTATCACATAAATATCATATATTTTGAGTATAACACACATGATGTACAAATTTTATTTTGATGATAATTAATTTTAAAGGTTCAAAAACTCCCCTAAAAATAGGAGGTATTCATAGGTTTTGTCATAGAGACTAGGCCATCCTAGTGAGTATCCAAAACATAATTTTTAGCATGCAAACACATAATACAAAGTTTGGACTTAAGAAAATACAATGAAATATAGTAATACATAGATCAGTCTTAGTTTTTATCGAAAACATCACTTCTAGACAATAACTTAGCATACTATTAGGACCATAGTTCACTAAATTCCACCCACCATGTTATTATCTAGTAGCCTCAAATAATATCAAATTTTAGAATTACCAAAATGTTATAATATGTACAATTTAGATTTGCACAATCTTAGTCATAGATTATCATATATACGCAATGTATATTCAATTTTTACATATAATTACACATGTTTGTTTAGACTAGGGGCATCATACATGGCATGATCACTATGATTTCAATTTCATATATGCATAGAGATAGATTACTATAACTCAGTCTAGAATCCATATGCATAGGTATCAGAATTGGGGGCATGTGAATAGAACATTATTTCCATATGCTTGGTTTTATACCAGTTCTCTTATATGGAATGACAACTCCATGTCATTCTCCACATTGTATATTTTAGACACCATATACACTAGGACTACATAAGATTAATGCCTCATTCCATCTATAATATTTGGCATTCTCAAGTTCTTAAGTGGACCCTAAGCCATTTTACATTTCAAATTTTCCAAGTGATCTCTAAGATATTTTACATTTAAAAGTTCTCAAGTGGCCTAAAGACATATTTTACAACTTCATGACACCACATAGTTTTAGTTTCATCTTCTTCTACTAAACATGGGTAGGCAATTATGGATTGATGACCTACTTGAGTTCTTGAGCCACTTACATAAGAGGTTTGGACAAGTCATCAGTCTAATCCTAGTTATTCATATATTATGGTCCATCGAATAGGGGTGGGAAATGATGGATTCAAGGCTATATTGAGTTATTGAGCCACCCACACATGAAGATTGGGAAATATGTCATATCACTACAATATAGTCATTTTTTTATCACCATCTACATGCACACATAGGATTTCACCAGGACATGTAGTGGATCATAGTTCACAGACTTAGACCCACATTCATAGGCTTCACCTCATAGGTAAGTCAAGGTATGTTTATCTTTCCTTTATCCTAGTCATTCAAAAAATTTACATTTACATAATAAAGCAAGAGTAAATTTAGTCATATAAAATATCATTTTAATGTAGTGAGTGTCGCTTGAGACCACCCTATCTTTAACTTATACATAAACCTATCTTAGGGCCTCTTTTGATATTTTTCTAGATTTTATGTGTATCTATCCCATGCCTAGATATACTAAGATCCATATTAAGCCATCACTTAGGCATCCCCAATCCTTTTTCACATGTTCCAGCCACCTATATAGTAGTGCAACCCTATTAGTCTATAGCACAGAGCTCTATTGGCAAAGGGGGTAATGTTATTGACCCTTATCTTCTATTTCCCCTAACAGATATGTTTCCACTTCTTGAATCATCTTAGATTCAACCAAGACTAATTTCATGTCTCTAAAAGCATCATAACATTATATAAAGACCACTCTCATTCATTTATCCCCTATATGTAAATTCTCATGAATAAGCTTAGAAATAATTGTCCAGATTAAGGTTATTGATCCCTATTTACCCCTATTTATACATACATCCATCTAAAACATCTCAAATATCCATTTTACTCAAGATTCCACTATCAATTCATACTCAAATCATTAAAATTGGAATTCATACTTAGTCACACTAGCATCACTATCATTTGCACTAGCACTTAGATTTGGAGAGCTACATCAGGCTTGATCTCATTTCAAGGTATTGGTATGTAGGTATCACTCATCACATGGGGTGTTGAGGTCACACCTGACCTACGATAATAATGCCACTTTCCTTCCACTTGATTTCATTGAAACCCTAACAAGCACGAAGGCTTAAGGTTTCATAGTGAAAATTAGTCAAAGTGTAGAAATTGATCATGATCTACGTCATAGTCATTAGGCACAAACTTCCCAAAAGAGAGTAAATGTCTACCTATAACTTCATTACTTCACCTTCACATGGTCATTTTTAGTAGTAAAATAGTGGCAAGAATATAAAATAACCAGAATTACAAGCAAACACATTAAATGGTGAGAAAATAAAGGAATGAATTACAAGAACTCAAATGAGACCCAACTAATATTTCCATTCATTCAAAATGGTATGATTTCCAATTTCCCATATAATTTATTATAAAATATTCCACGTGACTCATAAATTTCCTTTATGACTCTTCCTCTCTAAAGACTATTTGACTTCTTTTTTACACCTATTTTCTCTTTTTATAAAAAATATTAGAAATCAATATTAAATCATATTTACCCTTTACCTCTATTAACACTCACCTCAAATTAAAATTTGTCTCATACCAAGACACAAAACCCCTAATAACAGTCCCCCATCTTAAAATGTGTCTCATCTTGAGACAAAAAGAACCTAAACATTAAATGTTTTATAACTTCAATCCATTAAAATATATTTGAGAACCTACACTATGCCTAATCCTACTCTCCATGGCCTCACGTGTCAAATCTCATCCACTTCTACAAATCTAAGTTCAAATACATTTATAATTTTTCAAAACTTATAAATACTTTATTTTAGACCTTTTATAACACATATCATGTGGGGAGGAGTAAATATAAAAAATAAGCCAAGTCATTTGAATATCATGTACCATGTAACTACACATGGTATGCTTATTGTGGCACTTTTTAAAATATATATAGAAAGAAAAATAAGTGTCTCATCATCCTTCCATGAAAATAAAAATATGTATGCATCTATAATGCTTTCTGAGCCATTTTCATGCATTTCATATTATTTTTTCTTCATAGGAAATTAATTATAAATAAATATTCATTTTGTAATGCCTACACTTGAATATTTGTTATTACTTAATTTAAATTCCTTATAAATAAACCTAGAACCACTGCCTTTCATATTACCCTTGTAATAATGTATATTTCTCATCAGCATTTTGCCTTATTTACATCATTCCTATGTAATAAACACATTTACAATGGAGGAAGGAAGTCTTGTATTTTTCCTCTCTATTACCTTTAACTAGAATATGCCTCTCTTCATTGTATGGAATCATGTCCTTATTCACTCCACCATGTTGCTAGTTCAAGTCCACTCGGCCCATGCCTACAACTTGTATAGAAGTATAATGAACATATAATTTTGGTTTGCACATAGTTATATCAAACCATTGATGAAGGGTCAAAATAGGATGGTCAATCATATCCTATCATTTCCATCTATTTCCATACTTGGAAAAATAACTCGATCATGAGATCAAGGGAGAATATCAAAATTAGCATGTAACATTATACCTTGAAGCATAAATATAGAATACTATTATATTTTCTTAAGTATTTTCACCTACTTACCAAGTGGAAAAACATGTATATTGTAGACATGTGAGAACTTAGGCCATCACCCACAATGAAATTTGAGACCTGCAGTTGCTCTAAGTACATTGAAGGACTTATGATGGATTTATGTGTGTTTATTATTTTAGTTATAGAATACAACCTAACTCTATGTTGGCTAGTGCAATTAATTTCTATATAATTATAGACATCTCTTTATTCAATCATAATAAAACTAAATCAAATGAATTCTATACTTTCCATCTTTATTCCCAATACAAAATTTAATTTGTAAGAGATCAAAAGTTCTTTGAATAACCAATATCAAGCATTGAAAAAAAATAGCATCTTCTCTATCTCGTGGAGACGAAAAAAAAAGTTCCAAAGGAAGAAAGAAGAGTTGAAACCTTCTTCATCTATTTTGGGCATATCTTCCTATGTTAAAAATGAGACCCATGCTCTTTACAACAACCACACCATTGTTAGCAATAAAATAGTGGTAAAAATATAAAATGACTAGAATTTCAAGTAAACACATTAAATGATGGTAAAATAAAGGAAATAATAAAAATAACTCAAATGAGACCCAACTAATATTTCCAATCATTCAAAATGGTCATATCCTTCATATTCTCACTAGCTTTTGTTAAACAACCAACCTCTAGGTTTCAAGTGAATTCTTGTTTTAGGTTTCCATAGCACTATATAGTGTATTATATGACCTTAAATGGTCATATCCCATATTTTTTATACTCTCTCAAGCATTCAAACTTTCTTACACACTCATTTCCTCCTTTACTATTCACATTGGCAACATAAGCTTGTAGCCCTTTTTTACTAATTTATGGCTTGTACAATCTTAATAATATTGATAAATACAATTTGTATTAATTTATGAGGACTATTTATTCTTATTTAATTACCTAATAATTTTCAAGGCCTAATTCATTTTATTTATACCTTTCCCTTTGGAAAACCACCTTCTTTTAGGCCTAGTTAAACCTAGAAGAAGCTCACCTACTTAAATTTATACTTGTATGGTCTATAAAAACTTGAAACCACTTAAATTAGTGATAAAACCTAAATTTAATCCAAATTAAAATATTTCAAGAGTTTTTAATGGTGAAAACTCATTTTAGAGGCAAAACCCTAATTTTAGGGTTTCATGTACCAACACAGGGCCGAGGGCCTTCAAAAATATCTAACTTATGTTGTACTAGGTTTAAAAACCTTTTTCCACTTGAATTAGGTATGTATTAACCCATTTTACCTTCAAATAACTTCATTAAACCTTTTTAAATCATTATACATGACAAACATAAATAAATATAGTAAACTATGTATGCAAATTTGACTATATAGGTGGGGCAGTTACAATTCTTGTTAATGAAAGATTATTAGATCACTTTGAAACGTTTTAATACCTTTAATAGTTATGTATACATAAAATTAAGACTTAAAAATCTATATTCCACATTATTTCATAGTCCTTGTCTCTCCAAATGCATATTGATAGGGTTTGCCATACAATTCTACTTGTGTAAGAGCAAGCAGAGTCAAGAGGTATATTGATCTAACATGAGGATTTATATCCTTCACTAAACTCTCTCACTACCAAATTATAATATTTATTCACCTTAAATTCATGACTTCACCTAGCAACATATAATATTCCATCAACAAAATGAGATTCTTGGCTCTGTTAAATAAGAATAGGGTATTTACAGGTATGTATCAAAAGTTCAACCTCTCCTTACTATTAAAAGGTTTCCCCTTCCATAAAATGTTCCATAAAATATTCACCCTTATTTTTGGACACAAAAAACATGCCAATTAACTAATTATTCCCTTCTTCCAATGTGTATCTCTTCCACAAACAACCAAAAGCAGGGGATCATACTAAGTGTGCAAGGTTTTTGCCTATTTCATTTGAGATTACTTTTCTCAACATGGTTAATAATATTCTTGTAGACATTAAATGGTTAATAATAATGTATATGATCAACCCACATAAAACACTTTCTAACTTAAGAATCAAGCATATGGTTTCCTTATCTTAACAGTGATATGAACATATTTAACACCATAACAGGGGTTTGACACTGGGATTATTATTTTATATAGGATTCCACTACCATTTAAAGGTGTATGTGCATCCAACATATATAATTATGTGTCTTAAGGAACTTAATATTTCTATATTATTAAACATGTTAATAATCCAACTCCTAAGAGCCAATGTTACCTTTAATCCTTGAGTCTAGAGAAGAGTTACCATCTTATTGAATCTCTTTAGGTTAGAATAATTTTTAAACCTTAAATATGATATAATATTATTAAAACATACCAATATAATTTACCATGCAAAATTTATCCTCTATACCCTTCAATCATGATTCAATTCCTTCATTCTTGACTGTATTCTATAGTCTATTCTATAAACCTACAAATGTACAAAATCTAAGCATGCATATGGCCTTGAAGGATTTGTTAATCAAGGTATAAACATATAAAAATAGAAAACCATACTTATTTGAAAGGGAAACAATACAAAAACCAATTAGTCTTTATTCACTGGGATGACATTCTTTACAATAGTCTATTCATAGACTTAAACCTCTTTCATGAGGATCTTTTGAAGCTCTTCCTCATTCTTTGAACCTTATCTTCTTAGACATAATTTTCCTTCTCATGTTCTTCCCTCTCAATAGCTGAACCTCTCAACCTACATTACATTTCTCTTTTCTACCAACTCCATGTTGGTTATTAGTTAGTTACAAAACAAAACTTCCTCACACACAACAACCTTCTATGTGGAACCTATATGTCTAGACTAGAATTTGACTTTCTAACATAATGTTTTTGGACTTATGTCCCTTCCAAAATCTATTTAATTACTTCATTAGATTTATTAACTCTATGTTACTCATCTATACATTACATATATGCCAATGACCCTTCTAAACTCATTTAAATATTTGAATTTTTAGAACATTGGTTTTGGAGGGAAAACTCCAAACTTCTTCCAAACTCAACCTAGGGCTCTTAGAGACTTTATACACATGAATGGACCTTGAAAATGTCCCTTGACACACCTTATTACCCATTATTGACCAAATTTTAACCCCTAAGGACCCAAACACAAAATTTGACAACTTTTGGTTGATGCTCCTGCATCATACTCCCTAGGAGGGAGAAAAATTGAGCCTCCAAATTTCTTTCTTGACTTCTAATTGATATTTTTAGGGTCCTTAATGCTCATCATGATATTTTTCCTTTGTTTTGGTTCCATTCTCCTTGCCAAATGTTTGATTTTCTTCTTCTTGGCCTTGTCTATTCTTTGTATCCATTCATCTTCCACTTCCATGAAGTACTCCCACAACTATAGTTTTGTATTTACTACACCTTCCTCCTTTTCCCAATCATTTTGAACCTTTTTCACATTTATCTACAACTAAATTGTATACATTTGTCTTTCTCACGCTTGCTTCATATATTTTTTCTCCTCAATCTCACTTGTGGCTTGCTTATTTTGTGAGTTTTTCTTCTTATTCCTAATATCTCCTTATTTATGAGGTTATAATGGCCTCTGATATATCTCACTCTTTGTCATTTTTCCCATTTGACCTTCTTTTTCCACTTCTACTTCACTTTCCTTCTCTTTTTGGTGCCTTTTCCCATCATCTTGCTCACTATGCAAGAGGATTTTTTTATTCCACTCTTCTTCATAGTGCATTATGACTTGACCAATACTTGGTCTCCCATATCTAATTCTATCAAGTATAGACTTAGCATTATCTTGCCCAAATGAATAATTACCTTTTTTACTTTTTCACATGCCAATTCCTTGCTTGCTTTCTTGTTTGCCAATTTGTATATCTTCTTGTACTTCTCTTTGTTTTGTTGGACTATTTAGACCTTTCTTTTATCAAGTCTATCAAGATTGGCTTTTAGACCTCTTATGGTCCTTTCCTTTTCTTGAGTCCTCTCTCTAGGATCTCTTCTTAACTCTCTTGAGTCTCTTTTGGAGTCTCTTATCTTCCCTCTTCTCTCTTGGAACTTCAATGCTCTCAATCTTCAAAACTTTATTTTCTTCAAGAGGTTCCTTTCTTTTTTCATCCTTTTCCATTTCATGGGTATCATTATTCACCCATTTTTCATCATCTTTTAAGCCTCATTCATGGAATTCATCATCCTTATCTTCATACCTATAAATATAAACTCAAAAGCAACATTAGCATATAAAACTAGAGACCATATAGTCTCCTTGAATGTCCTTGGCATGGACATTGTCCATCTTATCTTATGTTCATTCTTTTGTGCTCTCCTTGGCACTAGTTTAACCTCTCAACGTATGTTTCATTTCTCTTTTATACCAAATCCATGTTGGTTATTAGTTAGTTACAAAACAAAACTTTCTCACACACACCAACCTTTTATGTGGAACCTATATGTCTATACTAGAATTTGATTTTATAACATAATGTTTTTGGACTTATGTCCCTTTCAACATGTATTCAATGACTTCATTAGATTTATTAATTCTATGTTACTTGTTGAGAAGTTACATAAATGCCAATGACCATTCTAAACTCATTTAAATATTTAAATTTTCATAACATTAGTTTTGGAGGGAAAACTCCAAACTTCTTCCAATCTCAACCTATGGCTCCTAGAGACTTTATACACATGAATGGACCTTGAAAAGGTCCATTGACACACCTTATTACCCATTATTGACCAATATTTGACCCCTAAGGACCCAAACACAAAATTTGACAACTTTTGGATGATGCTCCTGCATCATACAACCCAAAAGGGTGAAAACTTGAGACTCAAAATTTATTTATTGACTTCCAATTGATATTTTGAGGTTCCTTCATTCTCATCATGTTATTGGTCCTTTATTTTGGTTCCATTCTCCTTGCTAAATGCTTGCTTTTCTTCTTCTTGGCCTTGTCTATTCTTTGTATTTATTCATCTTCCACTTCCATGAAGTACTCCCACTACTGTAGTTTTGTATTGACTACACCTTCCTCCTTTTCCCAATCATTTTTAACCTTTTTCACATTTATCTACAACCAAATTGTATACATTTGTATTTCTCACGCTTTCTTCATGTATTTTTTCTCCTCAATCTCACTTGTGGCTTGCTTATTTTGTGATTTTTGCTTCTTATTCCTAATATCTCCTTATTTATGAGGTTCTAATGGCCTCTCATACATCTCATTCTTTGTTATTTGTCCCATTTTACCTTCTCTTTCCACTTATACTTCACTTTCCTTCTCTTTTTAGTGCCTTTGCCCATCATCTTGCTCACTATGCAAGAGAAATTTCTTATTCCACTCATCCTCTTCATAGTGCATCATGACTTGACCAATCCTTGGTCTCCCATATCTATGTTTATCAAGTAAAAACTCAGAATTAGCTTTCCCAAATGAATATCTTACCTTTTTTTCTTCTTCACATGCCAATTCCTTGCTTATTTTCTTTCTTGCATGCATATTTGTACATCTTCTTGTACTTCTCATTTCTTTCTTAACCTATTTAGACCTTTCTTTTAGAAACTATATCAAGCTTACCTCTTAGACATCTTTTGGTCATTTCCTCTTCTTGAGTCCTCTTTCTAGGATCTCTTTTTAAATCTTTTTACTCTCTTTTGGAGTCTCTTATCTTCCCTCTTCTCTCTTGGAACTTCAATGCTCTAAATCTTCAACACTTTGTTTTATTCAAGAGATTCCTTTCTTTTTTCATATTTTTTCCATTTTATGGGTATCATTCTTGACCCATTCTTTATCATCTTTTAGGCCTCATGCTTGGCCTTCATCAACCTTGTCTTTAACCAAAAACTCAAAAGTAATGTTAGCATATAAAACTATAGACCATGTATCTCCTTGAATGTCCTTGGCATGGACATTATCCATATTATCTTATCTTAATTATTTTGTGCTCTCCTTGGCACCATCTGAACCTCTAAACCTACATTCCATTTCTCTTTTCTACCTTCTCCATGTGGGTTATTAGTTAGTTACAAAATAAAACTTCCTCACACACACCAACCTTCTACATGGAACCTATATGTCTAGACTAGAATTTGATTTTATAACATAATGTTTTTGGACTTATGTCCCTTAAAACATATATTCAATGAATTCATTATATTTATTGACTCTATGTTACTCGTCTAGACATTACATATATGTCAATGACCATTCTAAACTCATTTAAATATTTGAATTTTCATAACATTGGTTTTAGAGGGAAAACTCCAAATTTATTCCAAACTTAACCTAGGTATCCTAGAGACTTTATACACATGAAATGACCTTGAAAAGGTCCTTGACATAGCTTATTACCCATTATTGACCAACTTTTGACCCCTAAGGACCCAAACACAAAATTTAACCACTTTTGGTTGATGCTCATGCATCATATTCCCCAAGAGGGAGAAACTATGAGCCTCAAAATTTATTTCTTGACTTCTAATTGATATTTTTAGGGTACTTAATGCTCATCATTCTATTGGTCCTTTATTCTAGTTCCATTCTCCTTGCCGACCACTTTCTCTTTTTCTTCTTAACCTTGTTTATTCTTTGTATCCATTCATCTTCCACTTCCATAAAGCAATCCCACTACTGTAGTTTTGTATTTACTTCACCTTCCTCCTTTTCCCAATCATTTTTAACCTATTCACATTTATCTACAACCAACTTGTATACATTTTTCTTTCTCACGCTTGCTTCATGACTTTTTTCTCCTCAATCTCATTTGTGACTTGCTTGTTTTGTGAGTTTTGCTTCTTGTTCCTGATATATCCTTATGTATGAGGTTTTAATGGCCTCTCATACATCTCATTATTTGTTATTTATCCCATTTTACCTTCTCATTCCACTTTTACTTCAATTTCCTTCTCTTTTTGATGCCTTTACCCATCATTTTTGCATTATGCAAGAGCAATTTCTTATTCCACTCATCCTATTCATAGTGCATAATGACTTGACCTATCATTGGTATCCCATATATATGTTTATCAAGTATACACTTATAATTAGCTTACCCAAATGAATATCTTACCTTGTTTACTTCTTCACATGCTAATTCCTTGTTGCTTGCTTGTTTGAAATTTTGTACATCTTCTTGTACTTCTCTTTACTTTCTTGGCCTATTTAGACCTTTCTTTTATTAAGTATATCAAGCTTGCCTCTTAGACCTCTTGTGGACCTTTCCACTTCTTTAGCCCTCTCTTTAGGATCTCTTCTTAACTCTCTTAACTCTCTTTTGGAGTCTCTTATCTTCCCTCTTCTTTATTGGAGCTTCAATGCTCTCAATCTTCAACTCTTTATTTTCCTCAAGAGGTTCCTTTCCTTTGTCATATTTTTTACATTTGATGGGTATCATTCTTGACCCATTCATCATCATTTTTTAGGCCTCATGCTTGGCCTTCATAAACCTTGTCTTCATACTTGCAAACACAAACTCAAAATCAATGTTAGCATATAAAACTAGAGACCATATAGTCTCCTTGAATGTCCTTGGCATGGACATTGTCCATCTTCTCTTATATTCATTATTTTGTGCTCTCCTTGGAACCAAATAAACCTCTCAACCTACGTTCCATTTCCATTTTCTACCAATTCCACATTGGTTATTAGTTAGTTACAAAACAAAACTTCCTCACACACACCAACCTTCTACGTGGACCCTATATGTCTAAACTAGAATTTGATTTTCTAACATAATTTTTTTGTAATTATGTCCCTTACAACATATATTCAATTCTTTATATTTCTTAACTCTTTGTTACTCATCTAGACATTACATATATGCTAATGACCCTTCTCAACTCATTTAAATATTTGAATTTTCATAACATTGGTTTTGGATGGAAAACTCCAAACTTATTCAAAACTCAACCTAGGGATCCTAGAGACTTTATACACATGAATGAACCTTTAAAATTTCCCTTGATACACCTTATTACCCATTATTGACCAAACGTTGACCCCTAAGGACCCAAACACAAAATTTGACAACTTTTGTTTGATTTTCCTGCATCATACTCCCCAAGAGGGAGAAAACTTGAGCCTCAAAATTTCTTTATTGAATTCCAATTGATATTTTGAGTATCCTTAATTCTCATCATGATTTTAGTCCTTTTTTTTGGTTTCATTCTCCTTAACAATGACTTTCTCTTCTTTTTCTTGGCCTTGTCTATTCTTTGTATCCATTCATCTTCCACTTCCATGAAGTACTCCCTCTATTGTAGTTTTGTATTTACTACACCTTCCTCATTTTCCCAATAATTTTTAACCTCTTAAAATTTATCTACAACCAACTTGTATACATTTGTATTTCTCATGCTTGCTTCATGGCTTTTTTTCTCCTCAATCTCACTTGTGACTTGCTGATTTTGGGAGTTTTTCTTCTTGTTCCTAATACCTCCTTCTTTATGAGGTTATAATTGCCTCTCATACATCCCATTATTTTTAATTTATCCAATTTTACCTTATATTTCCACTTCTACTTCACTTTTCTTCTCTTTTTGGTGCCTTTGCCCATTATCTTGCTTAATATGCAAGATAAATTTCTTATTCCACTCATCCTCTTTATAGTGCATAATGACTTGGCCAATCCTAGGTCTCCCATATATATTTTTATCAAGTATAGACTCAACATTAGTTTTCCCAAATGAATATCTTACCTTTTTTACTTCTTCACATGTCAATACCTTACTTGCTTGCTTTCCAATTTGTACATCTTCTTGTACTACTCTTCGATTTATTGGCCTATTTAGACCTTTATTTTAACAAATATATCAAGCTTTCCTCTTAGACATATTTTTATAATTTCCTCTTATTGATTCCTCTCTCTAGTATCTCTTCTTAAATCTCTTGACTCTCTTTTGGAGTCTCTTATCTTCCCTCTTCTCTTTTGAAACTTTAATGCTCTCAATCTTCAACACTATGTTTTCTTCAAGAGGTTACTTTATTTTGTCATCTTTTTACTTATTTATGGGTATCATTCTTGACCCATTTTTCATCATCTTTAAGGTTTCATTCTTGTCCTTCATCAACCTTGTATTCATACCTATAAACACAAACTCAAAATCAATGTTAGTATATAAAACTAGAGACCATATAGTCTCCTTGAATGTCCTTAGCATGGACATTGTCCATCTTCTCTTATCTTAATTATTTTGTGCTCTCCTTAACACCAATTTAACCTCTCAACCTACATTACATTTCTCTTTTCTACCAACTCCATGCTTGTTAATAGTTAGTTACAAAACAAAACTTCCTCATACACACCAACCTTCTATGTGGAACCTATATGTCTAGACTAGAATTTAATTTTTTGACATAATGTTTTTGGACTTATGTCCCTTCCAAAATATATTCAATTACTTCATTAGATTTATTAACTCTATGTTACATGTCTATACATTACATATATGCCAATGACCCTTCTAAACTCATTTAAATATATGAATTTTCATAACATTAGTTTTGGAGGGAAAACTCTAAACTTCTTCCAAACTCAACCTAGGGATATTATAGACTTTATACACATGAATGGACCTTGAAAAGTTCCCTTGACACAAATTATTACCCATTATTTCCCAATATTTGACCCCTAAGGACCCAAACACAAAATTTGACAACTTTTGGTTAATGTTCTTACATCATACTCCCTAGGAGGGAGAAAACTTGATCCTCTAATTTTATTTATTGAATTCCAATTGATATTTTGAGGGTCCTTCATGATCATAATGCTACTATCCCTTTGTTCTAGTTCCATTCTCCTTTCTAAACGCTTGCTCTTCTTCCTCTTGGCCTTGTCTATTCTTTGTATCCATTCATCTTCCACTTCCATGGAGTACTCCCACTATTGTAGTTTTGTATTTACTACACCTTCCTCCTTTTCAAAATAATTTTTAACCTCTTAAAATTTAGCTACAACCAACTTGTATATATTTATCTTTCTCACACTTCATGGCTTTTTTCTCCTCAACCTCACTTGTGGCTTACTTATTTTGTGAGTCTTGCTTCTTGTTCCTGATATCTCCTTTATGAGGTTCTAATGGCCTCTCATACATCTCATTATTTTTCATTTGTCCCATTTTACCTTCCCTTTGCACTTCTACTTCACTTTCCTTCTCTTTTTGGTGCCTTTGCCCATCATCTTACTCACGATGTAAGAGCAATTTCTTATTCCACTCTTCATCTTCATAATGCATCATGAATTGACAAATCCTTGGTCTCCCATATCTATGTTTATCAAGTAAAGAATCAACATTAGTTTTCCCAAATGAATATCTTACCTTGTTTACTTCTTCACATGCCAATTCATTGCTTGCTTACTAATTTGTATATATTATTGTACTTCTCTTTGATTTCTTAGCCTATTTAGACCATTATTTTAGTAAGTCTACCAAGATTTCCTCTTAGACCTCTTATGGGCCTTTCCTCTTCTTGAGTCTCCTCTCTAAGATATTTTCTTAACTCTCTTGACTCTCTTTTGGAGTCTCTTATTTTCCATCTTCTCTCTTGGAGATTCAATGCTCTCAATATTCAACACTTTATTTTCTTTAAGAGGTTCTTTTCCTTTGTCATATTTTTTCCATTTGATGGGTATCATTATTGACCCATTATTCATCATCTTTTAGGCCTCATGCTTGGTATTCATCAACATTGTCTTCATACCTACAAACACAAACTCAAAAGCAATGTTAACATATAAAACTAGAGACCATATAGTCTCCTTGAATGTCCTTGGAATGTACATTGTCCATATTCTCTTATCTTCATTATTTTTTACTCTTCTTAGCACCAGTTGAATCTCTCAACCGACATTTTATTTCTCTTTTCTACCAACTCCATGTTGGTTATTAATTAGTTACAAAACAAAACTTTCTCACACACACCAACCTTCTACATCGAACCTATATGTTTAGGATAGAATTTGATTTTTCTAACATAATGCTTTTGGACTTATGTCCCTTCCAACATCTATTCAATAACTTCATTATATTTATTAACTCTATGTTACTCATGTAAAAATTAAATATATGCTAATTACCTTTCTAAAATCATTTAAATATTTGACTTTTTAGAACATTAATTTTGGAGGGAAAACTCCAAACTTCTTCCAAACTCAACTAGGGCTCCTAGAGACTTTATACACATGAAGGGACCTCGAAAAGGTCCCTTGACACACCTTATTACCCATTATTTACCAAAATTTGACCCCTAAGGACCCAAATACAAAATTTTACAAATGTTGGTTGATGTTCCTACATCACCTTCTAAGTAATGGATGATGTAGATTGCATCCATGTGGGAAGATAAGCCATCACCCATAATGAAATTTTAGACCCACAGTTGTTCAAGGTATGTTAAAGGCCTTATAATGGATTTTTGTGTGTTTATTTTTCATGTAAAAAATATAACTAACTCTTCATTGACTTGTACAATCAATTTTAGTAGACTTACAAACATCTCTTTCTTCAATCAGAATAAAATTGAATTGAACCAATCCCATGCTCTTCATATTTACTCCCAATAAAAAATTTGATTTGTAAAAGATCTTTGAATAACTAATATAAACCATAAAAAACAACATATTCTCTATCTTATAGAGAGAAAACACAAGTTATAATGGAATCAAGAAGATTTGAAACCTTCTTCATCTATCTTGGGCATATCTTCCTATGTTAAGAATGAGACCTATGCTCTTTACAACAGCCACACCATTATTAGAAGTAGAATAGTGTCAAGAATATAAAATAATCAAAATTACAAGTAAACACATTAAATTATAATAAAATAAAATAAATAATAAAAAGATCTAAATGAGACCCAACTGACATTTCCATTCATTCAAAATGGTATGTTTTCTATTTTCCCATAAAATTTCTTATAAAATCTTCCACAAGACTCTTGAATTTCCTCTATGACTCTTCCTCTATAAATATTATTTGACTTCCTTTTGACACCTATTTTCTCTTTTTATTCTAATTAATAGGAAATAATATTAAATCATATTTTACCTTTACTTATACTGACAATCATTATCAATGCACATAAGGTCTATAACTTAGTGTGTTATTGGCAAAGAGGGCCACACTATTGTCTGAAGAGGGTTCTAACACATGTTCTCTATTGAGGACACTTTAGCTTACTCATACATCACTTCTCAGCCTACAATGTGTTTGTCTTAGTCATATTTTCTAACTAAGTACATCTTTTATAATTCATTTCTATTTATATAATATTCAAAAACATTGATTGTTGTGTAAATTAGTGGATGTTGATAGTGTAGTATTTTATTCCTTGATTTATTAATCATTTCTTTATCAACCTAGGGTTACCTTACATAATCATTAAAAATATAAATCACCATGCCAATAAAACATTTGAAAGAAATAAAATAATATTTATATTTGAGTAATATATGACATATTATTATAAATTAGACTATTTGAACATGTGAAACAAATATAAATAATGGATATTATACAACCAAGGGTTAAAGAGAGCATATCTTGTTTAATGTTATGTTTTGAATTACAAAAAGTAACTTGGATTCATCTAAAACTAGTGAATAAACTTTATTTTATATTCATTATACATTTTGACTATTTTCGTCACCTAGACACCATCATTGACATAGGCATATGAATCCAACATAGGTTTCCATCCCTAATTATGCAATAAAATTGATCTAAACTTTTCCCAGAACTATGATGGTGTATGTAACACTATTTTGTCCTTCTAAATAGGTAGAATTATGTGCAAAATATAGTAAATAAGTAATACCCTATCTCTTTTATCTTTGACATCTTATGACTCAATAAAAAGGGGTTAGCACTTGATTTGATCTAACCCTAGTACCTAATTATTGCTAAGTGTTAGCTACATAAGCATATAATCAAAAGAGGGCCTCATATTCATAGGTTATTCTCCCTTACAGGTATGTGTGTAATAGTGATTATTCACTTGTAACATGATCTTTCTCCTATTATAACCCTTGATACAAGTAATGCAAATGCAAATTATCTTTTGAATACTTTAGACTTACAATTCTAGTAATTTAGTAAATAATGAATTTTTAATAGCCTTTTGAGAATCTTGCTTGGTGAATAAATTCTTGTTGACCCTCCAGGTCACCTTAGATACATAGAGCTCAATAGACACTACATAAGAGTCATCTAAATTGTGTAGTATCAATCTATGAAAATGGTCTTGAGTGTAGTCAATTCCTATGATAGACAAAGGTAGCAGTTAGCACTAATATGTTACCTAACCAAGCACTCATGTCATGCCTAAGTACCAATTTGATTTATGCATCCTATGAAAATAGTTTTTATATCCCACATGAACTAAAACATTATGAGTATTTATAGGATGACCTATAAAGGATTACTAAACTTCATGCGGCAAAACAAAAGAGCCATGGGATGCAAATTAAAATTACAAATGTGTAGCTAGGTTTCACTTTTCTTATGTGCTCTTCTTCATAAATAATTTCATGCAAAAATGATGGAGTCCCATACCTAGTTGAATAAATTAGTACCTAAGATCCCATCATGAAAAAACTATAACCCAAGTTTCACACTACCTTTTGTATAGATTAGTAAAGCTCTAAAATATAAAAGTAGACCTGTGAAATCAATAAAAAAGGTTTAAGTGCATAAAATCCAAACCTGTGAAGAATAATTTACTAAGTGGGTGTGATTTCACACTCAAGTTGGAAAGTGAAGAATTGGCTAAACCATAAGAGTTATGATAGGTAAGAGAATCCCTCTATGCAATCTCTCAGCACATAGCCTGCACAAGACCAAGTAAATTTCAAGTTCACAAGGATTCCAAAGGGCATGGGGTGTAGATATCCATCACATGCATAGGATGACATAGAATAATTTAAGGAGGAGCATACACATATCTCACATTAGGAGGATAATTCAAGTAACTGATAAATGGTAGGTAGAGTATGGGTGGTGGTTATGTAATTGAGAAATGGATGAGGTGGTCAAGATGGTTAAATGCAAAAGTAACTATTAGGTGTTAGATTGTCAACTTGAATTTAATGATCATGGTCTATAGTGACTATTACATGGTGATTTGGTCTACCTAATTTACCTATATCCTTGAACATCACTTTTGAATTCAAATCTACTATTTACCCCAAAGTGGGGATTTATTGTACAAAATATTATTAGATATATAAATCTTGGATTTTTCATTGTAAATGGGTTGATATTTTTAAGCATCCTTATGTTGTTAATATCTACCCTCCAAGAACACATTTATTTACTAAACCTTACACTTTAATGAGAATTGAGTTCACCTCCCTTAATTTTTCTTGCATTCTATGTGTGATTTTTGTTTATTGATCCTTATCTATGGGTAATGTTTTCCCCTCTCATCATTGTCCATTCCCAACACCTATGTGTGGAATAAGGAACTCATTTATAGGTCATATTCTATGTGTATCTAGGTATGTGTAGGCTCTAATTGTGGATAATCTCATTCCTCTCAATGTTACGATATTTTCCCACACCTTATTATGAAACACTTATCCATTTGGAGTAATTGTGGTGGAGTCTATGTGATAATGTCTTTTTCTTAGTAACTTTTAGTATGTTCATCAAAGTAATAGAGGTTTTAACTCTATTTTGGTGCATCACCCTTTACTTTCAAAGAATATATTACCTTATCCCTCCCTTTTCCCTTTGTTTTGTTTTAATGCTAGTTATAGACTTCATTCTGCTCTTTGTAGGTCTACATGATGGTCCTAAACTAGGTGCATCTAGAATAGAAGGAAGTCAACATGCTCCAAAGGTTCATTCTAAGGAGCACATAAGTCTCACACCTTAGAGGATGATCCCTTTATTATAGAGATACAATGAGTAGCTCTCCAACATGTGATATCCCTTCACAACCATGATTGCACATTTAGAGTGATAACAATTATATCATACCTTTGTATATATAGAGAACCCTTTTGATTTTGAATTGTAACTTGGTGGTGTGAAAAAATCTAACACTAAAATAAACATACAAGACTTAACAAACAATCACAAGGTGAAAATTATATAAAAGGATTAAAAGACAAGGTTGGACAATACTATTGAATTTAGACACTACCACCGATGCTAGTGTCTTAAGCCATTAGTAGTGTTCATGGGATAAAAACACATAAATTATCATAATAAAATTAGGGATCCTTGAAGCACACTAGATAAAAGGCATATTACATAATACAAAGATAGGAAAGAGTAGGTAAATTCAATGAAAAATCATTATGATAGGTTATATGTAAGATCACACCACTATATGCCTAATTCTTTTTCAAAAGGTCTATACATGAAAATCTATAAAAAAAATACTATGAAACTATGCTTGTATCAAATATGGGTATCCACATTTTCCCTCCTCCCCTCCTTTAATATAGTAATGAATGAAAATTAAATTACTAGTTTAAATGAAATAAAATGTGTACCTTGGTGTGTACAACACACCTTGTCTTTGCTTGAGCTCTGTTTGAACTTGTTGTTTGAATGTTACCTAGAACTAAAATCATGTCACAATGTAATCAAATTACAAAGTATAAAAATGAGTAATAGTATAAAGTATATAAATAAAGAAAGAGCATGGATATAATACATGTGTATGTTTGAATAATTATGATTTTTACACATCGGCTCAACTATAGAAGTTGGCATAATAGAAATGAGCTTGAACCCTTGTCTATTTTTTGGCTAGGAAAATAAATGAGCACATAAGTGGTCATATGAGATGTACCCTAAAGGTGCCATATCCAAAACATAGAGATTTGGGAGGTGATCATGCCCCCAACTTGGTATAAAGAGAGTGGTGCTATAGTTATTGATTATTATATTTAAACCAACACAACTCAAGTTTAAACGCGCGCACACACACACACACACACACACACACACACACACACACACACACACACACACACACACACACACACACACACACACACACACACACACACACACACACACACACACACACACACACACACACACACACACACACACACGCACGCACGCACGCACGCACGCACGCACGCACGCACACACACACGCACGCACACACACACACACACACACACACACGCACACACACGCACACGCACACATGCACACACGCACACATGCACGCATGCACACACGCACACACGTGTGAATACACACACACACACACACATCTTGATGTAGGGTGAGTAATTTAATAAAGATCATCCTGTAAATATGGTGAGGTTGGTTAATTTAATAAACACAACCTATAAATATGGTTAGGTTAAATTTTTTATCCACCTTAACCTCTAATAATAACTAACTATTTCAAATAGATAAAGTTTAGTAACCATACTTCTTGGTGTAATTGGTGTATTCTAGCAAAATATTTTGGCATATGGTGAATCTAGGAGATAAATTAATGAATTTGGTAAATAATATAAGAAATGAAATTTTTACATTCCCCTTATCATATTTGGTGTGAGTAACATTTATCTTTGATCTATATTTTGTGTATAGTTAAAGTACCACAAATCTAGGAAACATTGTCCTAATTATATGAAAATCAGTACCAATGTATAAAATTTTGACCCAAATATATATTTGAATCATGTAAATATAAGTGAAAGTATACATATTTTCATAATTGTGTAAGTGTAGAGGTCATTTCTTTATGACATGCTCTGACTAAAATGTGGATATATTAATAATTAAGTGTGGAGGTCATGTCTTTATGACATGCCCCCACTAAAATATGAAAATTATTTAAATGTGGATGTCATGCCTTTTATAACATGCCCCTAATTATATTCTCCAATTTTTAGGTGAGTAGATTATAATATGTTAGTCATCACATTGTAAAATAATGAAATGGATATTATATATATAGATCGATCATATGGGATTCGATTGCATATTGGTGATATGTCTCAAAATTTTATTTATATGGAATGTAGCATTGTAAATTGGTATTTTTTAATTAAGACAATTCTTGTGTTGGATTAAAAAAATATGTGATATTATGTCTAAAAATTTTACAAAAATAACAAAGTACAAAAGGTCTCATTGTATAGATCATAACACAACTTACGGTTTTGAATTTGGGTAAATGATGCTCAAGATATGGTCATTTAAAGTTCTAATAGTTGAAAGGTCAAGACTATATCATCAATTTTAAAAATAAATTTTAATTTCATTTTCATATTCATTTTGAACTTTCAAAAAAAAAATCTCTCAAGATATTTGAAAATGCCTCACAAATGAATTGTTCAACCAATGTGATTTGAGCTACTTTGGGCCACTTTATGAGGATAAATCTTGAGGAGATGGTAAGATAAATTATGCATATGTTGATAAATTTTGTTTTTTTAAAATATTACATTTTTTTTATATTTTTTTGAGTTTTTTAAAGTTGACAGACACTATTATTGTCTATTTGGATAGTACCATCACGCCTTTGATGGTAGCATCTAATTTTCAACAATAGTGTCCTATACTACATCCCTAAATCAAGGATAGAATATAATGCTACTATCCACTAGATTTTTTAACTTTTTCCTTAAAATATGTTCTAAAATACTTTAAATTGATAATTAATACGTGCTTTTATTGTTTATTTGTGCATATCCATGATTTTTGGAATGAACGACGTTTGTTCACCCTTACTAAACTTGGTTTGGATGATGTCAATTAGGATATCATTTATTTTATGGGATTGGGATATATGACACATTTTGGGTAGATTCCATATGATATCCACTTCATGGTCACATTAGTTAAGAGATGAAATGCTAACACTTGCACTTTCTATCTCCCAACAAAGGAGATGACGATCACTTTAAAGTATGTATACCAAAATTTTAGGTTGCCTATCACAAGAGATAGGGCACACACACACACACACACACACACACACACACACACACACACACACACATATATTGAAAGGACTATTTTGAATAATTTGGACTTATACCCATTAAATTGGAGTGGTGAAAATTTTCTCCAAAAATAATTTTTTTATGTTCCAAATAAATTAGACTATTTCAGACTATTTGGGCATAGATCATTTTGAATGAGTTAGACTATTTTGGATAATTTGGACTTATACCTACTAAAGTGAAGTGGAGAAAATTTTCTCCAAAAAATAAATTTCCTACATTCCAAATAAATTAGAGTGTTTCAAGCCATTTGGGCATAGATCATTTCAAATAAGTTAGCCTATTTTAAATAGTATGGACGTATACCCAATAAAGTGAAGTGAAGAGAATTTTTTCCAAAAAAAATTTGTTATATTAGAAATAAATTAGACTATTTCAAAGCATTTGGGAATATATCATTTTGAATAAATTGGGTTATTTTGAATAATTTAGACTTATACTTATAAAATGGAGTGAAGAAGATTTTCTCCAAAAATAAATTTTGTTTATTCCAAATAAATTGGATTGTTTCAAAAAATTTGAGCATAGATCATTTCAATTAAATTGGGATATTTTAAAAAAATTGAACTTATACCCATTAAATTAGAGTGAAGAATATTTTATCCATAAATATGTTTTTTATATTCCAAATAGATTAAATTATTTCAAATCATTTCTGGGCAGATCATTTTGAATAGATTAGACTATTTCAAACTCATGGCACCCTTTTGGGCCTTAAGACCAATCATTGATGCTTTGAAGTAGCTTCCATTATTGGGACACATGGCACTATTTGACTGGCCAAATTATGGATGAAAACATAGTAATCAATTATTTCATCTACATAATAAAATATCGTGAGAATTGTTTGTTGTTCATTGGGAAGATCTCCATGAGTAGGTCTCAATATACTAATGGATCAACTTGGTAAATTTCAAGATAAACCAATGGAGTATCCACTTGCAAGGGGATTAGCTTTGAATCATGGACCTGATTTAATACTTTCAAGGAATCTCCAACTATAAATCAAATTTCACTTAGCCAGATCAAAGTAATTATAAATTAGAATTGATTAATTTGAAATTAATTAAACTATATTTGAAATAATTTAGAATTGATTTGTATGAAATTGATTATAATTTTTATTACTAGAATTATAGTTTATACTCGATAAATACGCTTTAAAGAATCATAATATGTCAAAGTTATATCTTTCTAAACACTGGTTCACAACTACTAGCATGGTTTTTTTGCTTTCTCCCAAGATTATGTGATAGACATCATTTTGATTCTCCAATCCGTTTCATCTTTCCAACTTCCATTTCTAGTATATATACTTGACTTAACATAACTCTTTTTCAATTTTTGATTTGTAACATAATTCCAAGAATTATAATCAATGAACAATGTGTTGGCAGTTAAAAAATCATCTCTAAAGGTCTCTTTAAGAATAAATTCATCTAATTTATTTATAATTATATTGAATGGATTCAAATATTTTTTCCCCAAAAAAAGCATGAAATTTTAACTTGTGTAACCCATGGCTTGAATGAGTATCCTCAAATGATTGTCCTCTATCATTGAGAAAATGCCAATGTGAGAAGACTATAGTTCCGCCTTCAAAATTTCATTGAAATTATCTCGAATGTAGTATGCCATATTTTTTATTTTATAATTTTATTTTTTTCCATATCATTCATTTTCATATCTTTTATTGTGTGCACAACAAATAATAAGTCATCCAACCCCAAAATTGATAGTATTTTAAAAGTCAATTTTAGCTCCTTTAAAATGTCTACAATTTGTTAAAAAAAATTAATCATTTATTTAAAATATTATACTATAATAAATATAACATGAATTTTTTTTAATAAAATGTTTTACACATTACTAGATTGGTCATTGCTATGCTTTTGATTTGCATTTTATATTTTAAAATACAAACATAATGCATTTCATTTGATGCATTTTTTTTTACATTTACTTAAATATTATAAAGATTAATATAAAAATATATAAAAATAAATACATGTTTAGGCACATGTAACTATAATCATTATACATGGATGTACCATTTCTATTTCTAGTTTTGTAGCATACATATGCATATAAATTTTCATATTGAATCCTTATAACTTGAACATAACTTTATTATATTTTGAAATAGTCTCATTTTTCCATAACTCATTTCTCATAGAGGTTAATAGGAATTTAACATTGATCAACTAACATCTATATTCTTACAGTAATGAAAGTATTAGCTATTATTATACTTACCAATGCATATTTATATGTTTATACAGCTCATCAAAGGAAATAAAATAAGATTTACCCTTCTAAGCTGAAGTTCACTATCACTAATTTCAAATTAATATACACCTTAATAGTTGAACCCCCTTCATATACTTCCAATAAGACACATCAAATTAAAAAGTATTTAAATCAATAGCATTATAATTATTTCTAGTAAAATATACTTTATTTTTTAATTGATAAAGATCATATGGATACTCTACATCAAAATTTATTATATTGAAGACATAGTATAACACATATTGTGTAATTTTAAACTGGGTAAATTAAACATGTAAACAATATTGTAATGGGAAATTAAATATGTAAAAAACATTTTAATGGGTAAATAAAACCACATTTAAGTCTACACAATAATAAAATGAACGCACACTTCTAAATCCCAACCTGATACAAGTCTATATTTTATTGTCTTCTACAATCTCCTGTCCATGAAGAAAAATTCAATTGTAATATGTTTAAATAAATAAAGATAATTAATATATTCTAGATTTTTTTGAAATTGTATAATTACACATTTATTGAAAGGGGTTTTCACCTTTCTTTTTACTTTTGTAGTTTGTATAGGTGCACTCTTTCATTGAACCTTTGGTTCTTTATTTCCTACAAGGTATTATATAATGTAGTAACTAAAAAATTTCATCATCAATTGATTTTATATTTTTATTTTAAAAATGTGTCTTGTTGTAGAGTTTTATCTTGTGTTGTTTTCATGAAGGTAATAACATGTAGAGTTGTGTCATGGATTGTTGTGTTGGAGACACAAAATTCTAGAGTTGCATTGTGAACTATTTTAATTGAAACATATATAGATGAAGAAATATTTTTTCAATATTATAAATAGTTGATAAATAAAAAATTATTTAATTAAAAAAATATGCATGATCTTATCTTACCTTCTTCAGCTTGTAATATGCCATGTTCATTGATATGACTTTCCATTATTATTATTTCTACACTTGCATGCAATGCCACTAATGTTACACACTGAAAGATTGCTAAGTTGTTAGGTTTGAAAAATAAATAATACACACCAAAATATGGTTAAGATATTATATTTGGAAAATGAAGCATGATTATAAAATAAATTAAAAAGTTTATGCATCTAGTAGTGATCGAAGTGGTTTTTCTTGTATTGGTTGCTCTAAATTTGTCAAACAATTTTAAAATTAAATATTAAAAATTGTTTGATTTTTAATTTATATTTTGCAAGATAAATTTATTTGAAATTTTATACAATCATGCACCAATCCAACTCATGTATATACCCCTAGCATGTCACATGTATCTAAATTGTTAAAAGTAGAGATAAGTCTCTCCCAAAATATGTTAACTAGTTAATTTTTGAATGGCCTTCATGTTTTGTGTGAACTAATCATTTGAAATGTTGATACATCTTTGTAGATGTCAAATTCTTCCTCTAATTTACTTTGTTGTGAATGAAGGTGGAAATCTTGAAGTTGAAAATTAGTGGGATCTTAAAAAAATTGATACCTAAAATATGAGACTAATTGAATCCATCACTATCTAGACCCCATAGTATGACACATGTTTCTTGAATGTAATGGAAATCACCAACATGTAAATTCTTGAGAGAGGTCTAAATATTAGAAAATTGTTTTAATTTGTGAATGATGAATAAATTGAAGGCCTCAATAATAACTTTATCAATCAATGCCTAAAGAAATAGGTGAAGATTTTCTTCCTTAAAAATTTTCATGAGATTCAAAAGATCAATAATTATCAAATTGGTGTTCACAACAACAATGAACATTTCACTAAAATATTCTAAAATGGATGGCCAAAGACATGGGGGGAATAATGGTAGTTGAATATTTTTGTATCTATCTCGAAAGCTAACCTTCATCATTATGTAGATATTTTTTAATATGCTTAATGAATCTTGAGATAATGCTCTCAGTCTTTTTTATTTTTTGATATACTTTCATTTGGTACACACAAATCTTCAGACCTTTTCAAAAAAATTATCTAATGCTCCATTACCTCTTAAGGTGTGATTGTTTGTCTCATGGTAGTGTCAAATCATGGTTTCTAAAATATTCTATAATTTTTGATAATATGTTACTTTTTAGCTTCACTTTTTAGCACCAAGTATCCATGTTGTTGTACCCAAAGGTTTTCAAGAAGTAAATAGACCTTTTTTCTAATAAATTTGGTAGTTCTATTTTTTATTTATCTGAAAACCCTTGAATATTTTTAAGTACTATTATATCAATCAAATTTCAATCTTGTTTATCTGAACTAGGTAAAGTACCACTTTCAAATAAATAAAAAACCTTATCAAAACAATCTAAAATAAGTTGTTCCATGAAAAGAAGGCATTTTCTCTTCTACAGTTATTGTATTAAATAGTTCATTTATATGAACAAGTGTCTATCTTGTTCATGTATTTATTTCATATTTTTTTCTCTAGTTCAAAATTCTTCCAACCTCCCATTTGGATAAGGTTACATGAAAATCAAACTCTTTGTACAAATGAAGCCTTATAAAAAAATTTATTGGCTTCATTATATTGGTTACATAGTTTGTGCACAATATGGAATGGAGTAAAAAAATTCATAAATCTTGACCTTATAACAAAAAATTTATTTCTCAATGATATTGAATTATGTTCCTCCTTTGAAAGAATTCTCTATTGTGCTATAATTGTGTGTTGGCCATCTATAATTTTGAACTTTATAATTTTTTCTCCATCATATCTTCTATGACTTCCTTTGATTTGTTAATACATAAAAGATTGTTTAGATTGAAAGGAATTAACAAAGCATCTTTCATTGAAACCTCTTTATGTTTTACAAATGAATGAATTATATTATTCACCCCTCTTTCATTTAGATTTATTATTTTAATATTAGTATCCCTATATTCATAGAGCTCTACAAGAATGTTCAAGGCATAACTACTAGAGAAAATATACCATGTAGAGAATTCACTGTGTGTTTGATCAAAATTTTGTGTCAATAAAAGTGTTTCAACCTTTTGTTCGATCTTATTTTTCTCTACTGATGTGAGTAATTATATAGCCTATTTCAAATATGCATATAAATATGTTTCCCTTGTTTAACTTGTTTTCTTCAATATTTTTTTTTCATAACTATAGGGTATCTTATATACATGTTTTCATGGTGGCAAGAAAAATAAGTTGTTAATTCCAAGTGTTTTACAAGAAAAAAAAATTGTCAATTCCATTTTACTGGGTGTAATTTTATTGAAATTAGTTATAATTTGATGGAGAATACCTTATTCTCTATTTCATACTTCTAGTTGGAATTGAAAGGCATATTCAAGTTCATCCTTATCACAGTCAAGGATTATTCCAATCAGAGAATATTATTTTCTTGATGTAATGCTAAATAAGTATATATCTGCATTCATGCTTAGCAAACTAAACAACTCAAAATACCAATTAGCAAGAGGAATTGCATTTCCACCATAAAATAGAAGATGTTGATGTAGATTTAATTTTAGTTTTGGTAGTTTAAATAATAATATATCCAAATTATTTTAGAGTGAGGCCTTCTTCTACCTTTTATTCAATTCTCTTTAAGTGAGGCCTTCTTCTGCCTTTTAAGTGCGAGAATTCCTTTGTCACTTGAAGGCATTCTGCAAAACAATTGAAATGATTTAAATATTGATCTTTTGTAAAACTCAAGTTGTATATTGCATCGGTTCATAAAATTTTTTGGTGATTAAATAGTGATTAATTTTATATCAATAAATATTAATTCTAAACTACAATGCAGAATACATATTAAATCTTCATAATATATACATTAACTCGCACTTAAACTAATAAGGTATGACCAAATCGAAAATAAATTATATGTGCACTAGAAAATATAATTTTATGGGAAAATTAATCCATAAAAATTTATTTCAAATGATAAATATGGGGAGAAGTATGTTTCTAATATGTGTCAAAATGGCCATCAATAGGTACCTTCAAGAATCTCTTAAGAGATACCTTTCAATCATACACAAGAGTGAATTTTTATTACAAGGCATATCATATAAGATACCTTAAAGATAACCATGATGGTATTACAAGTGTATGTTAAGTCCCTTGAAGGAATCTCATAGTAAACACCTTGAAGGGTGGTGTCATACATTCAAAGGGATGTTGAATCTATCTCTCAGTAGAACTTTTCTTCACCTTGAAAACACTACTAGGTGATAACTTTATAACTTGAAGGGCCTTATATACTTGGGAGAGTGCACATTAGTGATGATAGGCTAAACATATGAGTGCACATTTTAGATCCTCATGTGCACATTATATTTCCACCTCAGTTCAGTTTAACAATTTTCCCTATTACATTAATAGTTTCAGATCTGAATAATTGCCTTATTGTACCTCTCAAATTTTCCCTTACCTTGGAGGTCCTTTTAATATCTTCAAGGTATCTCTTAGGAGAAACATTAAATTTAACCATGAAGTTATTACAAGGCCCTCAAAGGAATATCCTATTGGATACCTCAAGATTGAACTTGCCCAATGTTACTGAGGTTTGTAATATCTTCAAGGTATCTCTTAGGGGATACATTCAAGTTACCCATGAAGGAATCTCATATTGGATACCTTGAGGTTGAAATTTCCCAATGTTATTGAGGTGTATTAATTATTTAATGAGATACCTTTCAATAGGCACAAGACTGGATTTATCCTTCAAGTTATCTCTTAGGAACAACCGTTGGCCTAGATCTCTAAGTTTTCCTATATCAGACTTTTACAAACTACTTGATTGTGTTTATCTATGTGTGTGTAAAAAATACTCACAAAAATAATTGGTTTTGAAAACACTTGTCCATAGATAATCCATTTTAAAAGGTAAATATTGAGACTATAGATTCTTTTTTGCTTTACGCTTCCCCCTATTTTAGAAACTTCTGGAAGTGAAACTTTTTAAAGGAGATAGTTTTAAGTCTATTATTAAGATACCTTCATTTTATCCTCAAGGGGATAATTTTAAGTCACCCATTAAGGTATTAAAAGGACCTTGAAAGAATATCCTAGTAGATAGCTCAAGGTTTAACTTGCCCATCATTATTATGGTGTAGAAAGGATTCAATGAGTAAATAGGTGTTTCAATTATAAAAGGAATTAACAATACATAGATTGTTGTGTTTATGTTCTTATGTAGATCTTACCAAGAGGTAAAGGTGTCTTAATTCTAAGATTTAATGTGAAACCCATCAAAATTGTAAACCTCATAAGATCATTAAGAGAGAGTTTAACAAGGAAAATCCATAATTGCATTAATTTGTATTGAACAAGAATTACACTCAAGAGCATTGTCATACCTTCAAGGAAATAAAACGCCCTTGAAAGGAATATCCTAGGAAATAATTCAAAGGGAATTATCATACATTGAAGGGAAAATTTAAATTATCTCCTAAGAGACAACTTTAACATGCACGTGAGTGGAATTTTCCTTGATCCTAAAGGCACTATTGGGTGATAACTTAAAGGACCTTTCGAGGCTTAGTTTTATTTGAAGGGATTATATTCGAGATTTGGTTTTTGGATATTTTTATTGGGTCTTCTTATTATATTTTAGTCTTTGGGTTTTTTGTTCAAACATTTTATTTGATGGATTTTGGTCTTTGAAATTTTTATTCAGGACTTTTGGTCTTCAAATTTTTTTGTTAGGAGTTTCTACATCAAACATTTTGTATGAACTGTTTCTCTACATTTTTTTCTAATTACATTCAAAAGAAGAAGAAACTAAAGTTAAAGAGTCAGAGGTTTGTACGTTACCCAAATTAAGTTGTGCACCATATCCAAGCATTGTAGGAGCTCCTCTTTGGCTATGGAGGAAACACCTATAGGTAAGAATAAGACTTAAATAAAGAGAATGTTAGAAGATGATATGGTGGACTACCAAGCTATGTGCTTGATCTTGGAAGTGTAAAGCTCCGTAAGGGATGACAGTCCACTATTTAAAGAAGAGAGATTTGTATAAAAAGAAATGATGGAAGACTAAGAAAGAGAAACATAGATAAGGCATACCTATTCTCTATAATCAGTCTTTCATAGTCACCGACATCGGTAGTACTACTGAGGTCAGTTGGTAAATGATGCTGACGTCAATTATTCTGCCAATGTCGGTAGGGGCAATGGGCCTTAGACAGGTTTTAGGGTTATGTCTATGGTCGACAGAGGAGTCTAGAAGTTTAAATGTTTGTGCAGGGTTGCAGGAAAGTGAATAAGGTCTGAAGAAGGGCAAAGGTAGAGGGTAGGTGTGAAAAGAGGATAAGGATATGGGGAAGGCTTTTTAGCCTCTCCATGGAAGAAGTCCAGTCTGGTTGATAATATTTAGAAATAGTAAATAGAAACTAATTACCAATGTATTATAAAATATTGAAATGAGATAGAAGAATACTTAACTCTACTTGGTAAAGAACTAGAGGTGTTAAAACACTTATTCCTATTGTGGCTGATGTCAAGGTCCTCATGCAATGTTCCAATCCAATCTAGAGTGACTTATGCAGAGTTTATGTAGCCAAGAGAGTGAAAGTTGAAGTCTGATGCTTGGTCTCAAAAGTGTACACATTGATATGAAAGAGTCTAGGGGGCCAGCTCAATGTTAGATCTCAGGTTATGTAACCGATGTTGGCAATCCCACTGGCATTGGCCGACAGTTGACCGACATCGATGGCTAGAGAATGGGTAAAAAGGCTCTTTGGCCCATTTTTCCATTCACCAAGTGCTTCTACGATTGGAAAACACTCAAAAGATGGATTTATTAGGCACGACAGTTAGTTAGGAGGTTAGGATGGAGTGAGAATAGGTCATGCTTTAAATGACCTAGTCTCGGGGTAACTCATAGGGTAAGAAAGGTCCTATGGTGAGGTGTCCAAGGTGAAGTCATTAATTTAAAATAAATATTTTATTTTAAATTAATGAGGTGTGTAAGTGTTTAGAAATAGACCAAGGGGGGGTTGACACAATATTGGTGTCTACATTTACCCCTTTTTGTCTTGTGGTTTGTCTTGATGAACTGCAAGACAAAAATAGATGTGGGTTGCCCCAAGTATGGGATGAGGTATTCCCCCTCAAAGCGAGAATTGAGAGAAGGGAACCCAAAATTAGGCGTCGATTTGATAAGTAGTAGATGGGTATGGTGAAGTTGGAGTGTGAATGCTGCAATAGTTGAGATTGCACGTATACCACTTCACATGATAAGTAGGTCAAATTATCACAGGTAAGGTCAAGGAGCACTAAAATCGAAGTAACCAGTCCCTAGCTTTTTGGTCATAGTTGATTGGGTTAAATGATCAAAGTTGAAGCTCTAATGGTCAAGGAGGACTAAAATCATATTAATCAATCCCTAGCTTTTTGGTCATAGCTAATTGGGTTAGATCAATCAAAGCTATAGCTCTAATGGTCATCATGTTCCAAGTATCTAGGTTAGGAAGTGCTCCTAGAAAACATGAAAATGTCACAAATATTAGGGATCAACTTGGTCATGATATGACAATAGGTGTGAGGGGCATAATATGGGGTGCATACAATTTGTTGACTATTCATGAGGTAGCATATATGTAATCAAAATAACCAAGGCAAAGTTGTCTCAAAAGTGGTCATGGTCTGAGGAGATAGTCGCGATCTCCATGGTCATTTGTCGAGTTGGGCTGAGATATAAGTAATATCAAATGTTGTGTGTTATGGTTAGGGAGATGTATATGATCTCTAATGTGCCCCATGAGAAGTCCAGGTGACTTCTACAGTGTTAGGGCTGGTTGTTTGGTCATGATTTTGGGCTTGGTTTAGATAGTTGGTCCATCAGGTAGACGAACCAATGAATGGCTGAGCTAACCTCAAAATACCCCATGTCAACTGAGTGATACCTACATAACCCCTATTTTAAGGGCCTCAAGCCAATGTAGTTCTCCCCAAAAGGGAAGAAGAGTCAAAGAGGTTGTTGGTTAGTTTGGTCATGTTAGTTGAAATGATGAGTATATGATGATGTTACAGCCTTTTCCATATTGTGTGATGGTGTATGCTGTAACATAGGTTATGTGTTTTTTCATTCCTAACAATTTTACATATTGGTGATGGTGTATGCTAAAAATGAGTGATTTTATTTATGCTTTAGCAAGTTTCCATATTAGTGATGGTAAATACTTGACATAAATTGTGTTTGGTTAATAGTTTCCATGTATATTGTTTTCCATAGAAGCTAATGTGAATGGGCTGAGGAGTCACCCATGGCTTAAAATGATGAGTGGATGATGATGTTACGTCCTTTTCCATATTGTGTGATGGTGTATGCTATAACATGGGTTATGTGGTTTTTCATCCTTAGCAATTTTCCATATTAGTGATGGTGTATGCTAAAAATGAAATGAGATTATTTATGCTTCAGCAAGTTTCCATATTAGTGATAGTGTAAGATTGACATAAATTGTGTTTGGTTGTTAGTTTCCATGTGTATTGTTTTCCATAGAAACTAGTGTGAATGGGCTATGATAGTTTATATAACACAAATTGGTATTTGCATTAAATAAATCATGATGTTATGTTAATGGTTAGAAAATGTTTTGGTTTGGTTTGGTTGGGTTCGGTTTGGTTTGGTTAGAAAATGATTTGGTTGTATGTGACGAAGGTGTGTAAGAAGTGAGGCATTTTGCTCTTTCATTGACAAGGACCATAGTGATAACATAGATGGGGTTTTTTCAAACAAAATCCCCGTTCATGCATTACGTCATTGACCATTGGTTTGTGTTAGAGAAGTACTCGAATCACTTGACGTTAAGTGAGCTCAAAGTCCCTTGAGTATGTTGGGGTAATAGGTGTGATTAGGTGATATGTCAGGATAGCGTAACCCTTTTTAGTAGAGATTACTTTGCCCCTTTTATAGGTGACCCTGAGAACGACTATAGACAAGTCCATGACTTAATAGTTTGTCAGTCAAGTTTTTTTTGGTAGACTAATCAATGCGGGAAGTCTACTTGGGGATGTTGTTTTGATTTGTGGTCATATGAAGCTAATCGATGTGGGAAGCTTCTAAAAGAGTGTTATTTGTAGCAAAATTTGGGCATAGCCATCCTTCGAGGGAATGCTCTATATTCTACTTTGTATGTTTGGATGTCTGTGAATAGCTATCCTTCAAGGGAGTAGTCTATTAATTACATTAATTATGCAGCTATCCTTCGATGGAGCAATCTACATTTATAGTTTATGACCTTTGTATAGGCATCCCAGTTTTATGTTTTGTTTTTGGACTGAAATTTTAGCCATGGACTAGACTATATAGGTTTAGGGGTTTCCCTTTTATTAGGACAAAACATTTATGCTTTACAAAAGGGTTGACTAATGTTTGTAGGGAAAAAGGGTTGAAAAGAATAGGAATGAGGATGATGAGGGTTGCTTAAGGGATGAGCTCAAGTTAAATATCAAGTGAATGATTACTTGATTAGTAGTAAAATGGTTGTAGATGCAAGGCATTAAGGGGCTCAAGTTTTGGCTAGCCTTCAAGAGAAGATAGATGATAAGTGCCTGATCCATACTTGTGCGTTATGATATAAGGTCTGAGCCAATTAGGAGCAAACTTGCATCGTTTTCTTCTTTCCATATTGGTCACGTGTTGGTTTTCTTTAAGAATGAGATCTTCAATTTTGAAATCTCACTCTTTCAAATTTTTGTTATAGGCACACTTTGGTCAATGCTTGGATGTGAAGATGATTAAGAGGTTGGTTGATGCTTGGTCGATGCTTGATTGAGGTCGTGATAGTCAATACAAATTCAAATTCCCCCAGTTGCTTTTATGATAGGGACAATGTTTAACACCCATTACGAATAATCAATGGGTTGGATAAATGAGATAGAGAGAAGATGTTGAAGCTCTTCTTTGACAAGGAGTGCAATGTGAGGATACATCTTGCGAAGCTTTTGTCTGACAGGCTTAGTTTGAAAGGATGGGATCCTGATCTTTTAGGTTGGAGGAAGGAATCTCAGAATCACTGAAGGTGATGGAGGCAATGATAAGTAATGATTTAACTAAAGTAGCCAGTGGTTGGGGGTCTTCAGGTTGGACCTCTACTACCTGTAAAGCTTTAATCAATGTTTGGTGATGTTGTGGAGAGCTTTGTATTAGGTCATACAAAGACATCTTCATAGGGATTTGGTGAAGTTGTTTCACCATGGAGTCACTAATTACCTTTGAAGATGTTGATTGGGATGTGCCCTAGATAGAAATCTTGGGTTTCGGTGGTGGAGAGGGCTTGATGCATGGATATGTCCAAGGGATAGAAACATATTCTTTTCCTTTATTCTTCATGGTTTGTGACTTGGTGGCCATATTGATAGTGTTGATTTTGAACAAAGGGGGAGAAGGTGGTAGAGGGACCATAATCTCACGTTGGGTTCTTGATTTATGTGAGGAGGTTTGGGAGGCATGGGATGGTGTCGATAGTTTCTTAAAAGGATGGTCAAGAGGATCCTTAATGAAAAGGGTGTCCTTTTTCAAGTGTTGATGAATGACAACCTTAAGATCACAGCACTTTTCAGTATGATGCCTAGGTGTGCGATGATACGCACAAATTTGAGTGTCATCGAACCAAGATGGTTTTGGTCTAAGAGGTTGGTATGGCTTAATTGGCAGGAGAATGATGCTAGAAGACTGTAACAATTGGCATAATAGCAAAGCATAGGAACCCGCTAATGGGTATGTGCACTTCATCACAGTAGGGGTTGACATCTTCTGTTTAAGAGTTATAGAAGGAGTTTTTCATACCATCTTTTTGTTTGGTGGTGTGACCACATGCATAGATGGCACTTTCGTGGTGAGAGGTGTTGGATTTTTTGGAAGAAGTATGTTTTTGATGGGTAAAGGGAGTAATGGAAGTGATTTGTTTTTGTGAGGTGTTGGAGTTGGGAGCACTCCTATTAAAGTGGATGGATGTGGACCCAAAATAGAGGGTAATGGTGAAGATGGGGGAGGAGTTTTTAGATGTGGTTTAGTAGCCTTCTTTAGTTTAGTGTGAGGACCACTATTATGCGGGGTGAGGTTCAAGTCAACCTTCACTTGTGGGTGAGTGAAGTTTGATACAGGGTAAATACTGAGATATTTAACCTATTTCGGTATGATGGATGCTTGTGAGGGTTTGGGTTCAGGTGTGGATGATTAAGCTTCTAAAGATTTGGAAGTAGAAGCCTGACTCTTGTTAGAGACTTTGGGGTGATTTGTCATGGAAGGGTCAACAGTATAAGATGAAGTGGGATCTGTAAGACAAGGAGCCTTAAGTCACCCCCATAACACCTCATGTTTTAGGTTCCTAGAATGGAGAAATCCTAAGTTTTTTGCCAATCGAGAGAAGGATTCAGAGGACATTGTGCGAGGATTTATAATTGGTCTTTTGGAAAATTTGGGTGGTTGCGAGAGCAGAAACATGTTAGACACAGTGATATTGGGCCAAAGGTGAGAGAAAACCATTACCAAATCTTCCTCAGCCGAAGTGGGTGAAGTGACAAGTTCTCTTGGTGGAGAAGGGATTGGAGAATTTGGCTCTTTGAGGGGATAGAGCGCAGGGATGATCATGGCTTCCACGTGTAGTCGAGGGGCAAGAAAAGTATGATCCTCCATTGGTAATAGGAAGGATGAGGGTAGGGCTAGTGGCATTGGTATTGTCAAAGCATCCTCCAATATGAGAGAGGTCAAAGTAGACTCTCCTACATGTGAAAGGGGGGTGGATGGAGGACTATCTTCCATCTATGGAGGACAAATAGGAGAAGAAGGCTCTTCTTCTCATGGTGGAGAAATAGGTTGACTAACCTCTTCAGACTGTGGGAGAAGTTGGTTAGGAATAAAAGGAGAAACCATGTCGACCATGTGTATGTTGCGCTCTTGAAGGTCATCGACCATGGTATGAACATTATTCTAACTTGAGGGACGGTTAGGAAATGGTTGCCTAAAAATATCTATGTTTTCATTAGCCGGTGTATTTGGGTTATCCAAAACAAGATCCGCTTTGTCTAACATGTCTTGAATAATGTTTTTGAGGGTTTTACAATTGTCTATATCATGACCCTTGACACAATGATAATTACAAAAGTCATTGTCCCTATACCATGTAGGGATGGCTTATGAGGGATCAAATTGGGGTGGTGGTTGGATTTGAGGGAGGTTGAGGACCCCCTGCTTTACTAGTTTATCCAATACAGAAGTGTATGATTCTCCTATTGGAGTGTATTGACACTGTATATACCATTGTTGGAATTGTCTTGTGATGCTTTGTGATGTGGAAGGCTCAGATTGGTTGGTTGTGGTAGAGGATGATGATCTAAGTACCATAGCATTTGCCGATCCTTTGGACTTGGAGTGGGAAGAAGAAGGTTTGGAAGAAGAAGGGTCATTGGATTTTGTGTTGGTATTTTTATTATGCAATTTGACTCTATCCTCTTCGACTGCACAAAGTTCAAGCTTTCAGGCCATGGTGAAAGCTTCATCAAATGTGTGGAAAGTTTGAACCCATAAAGTGGATGAGATGTGCTTGGCACATGCTCTTGAAAAGAGCTCAATGAGCTCAGGCTCAGGTAGTGAAAAGGAGAGTTGGTTGATCAAACCTCTCCAACAGGCAATGAAGTTAGCTATTGATTCATCATCGAATTGTCTAATAGAATATAGGTCTATGATGGAGACCTTTTTGGTGATGTTGATTGAAAAGTGGTCAATGAATAACTGAGCTAGTTGAGTGAAGGTAAAGAGAGAATGACTGGTAATAGAGCTATACCAATCAAGGGTGGCACTAGAAAGTGACATGGGAAATGTGTGAAGTAATAATGCATCATCGTGTGCTATGAGGTAGCAAGCGTGTCTAAACTCTCATAGATGTTGTTGTGGGTCCTCTTTACTCTGAAAGTGAGTAAATTTTGAGAGTTTCCACTGGTTAGGATATAGTCAAATAGGCACCGAAGGGTGAATGGGTTTGTTGCAGATTTGTTCATATGAAAGAACATTCTTTGAACCTAAAATAGATGTCTCAAGGTTGGACATCTTATCCATCAGTATTTTAATTAGATCGGCTGATGGATTGGTAGGAGGGGCACCCCCTAAGTTATAGGGTACTTAGAAGGTGTTGGGAGGGGCGTATGACATACTTGGTTGCATTGGTGTAGGTGCAACATATTGGTAGATCATCATAGGGACCGATGTTGAGGTCAAGGGGGCTTGTGCCATGAAGTTAGAGGGCACAACTTGACTAGATGCCAAAAAGGGTGGTTGAATGGTGTCAACACTAGTTACAAGATAGGTGGTCACTCTCATGTTTATAGGCGCAAGAGTGGATGGGATGGAGACAATCAAGTTCTGGAAAGTTGTTAAACTTGGTTGAATTGTTTGTGGTTGAGGGGGTACAAAAACCCCGATGGAGGTAGGTCCAAAAATAGAAGGGGAGGCTAAATCTTGAACATTGGCCATGGTTAGGTTACTGGTTGAGGCAATGGCCTGAGTGACCATAGGTTGGGTAATGGAGGCTGTTGATATTATTGTCATTTCAACCAAGGAAGTTGGCATCCCATAAATAGGATTACCTAAAGGATCTCATGTTTGGCTTCTAGCGAGATAGTGTTGGAGAGTCTTAACGTTGAGGTCAAGAAATCTCTCAAAGTCTTGATCCCCCTCAGGAACAAAAGGAGGTTGATTTGGGGTAGGTTGGATAGGAGTATGCTCAGTGTCTGAAGTATAATCCATTAAAAAACTTGGTATGGAAGGTGAAGGTGGGATTCACTGTTGACTCACGTGGTCAACAAGAGATTTGGCTTGACTACGTGTCAAAACCATCCAAGGCAAAATGGGTTCAGGTTTCAAAAACTATGTGTCTCAGTTTTAGAAAACCACAATTTGTGTTTGACAGCAAAAAAGTCAGGTTTTAAGCTTGTTGTTTGGAAAGAAAATTTGTTGATAGTGACCGACGTCAATTTACTAACCAATGTCAGTTTGTTGTTGAGGTCGGTGGAGTAACTGATGTCGGTGAAGCTGGGTTACTGACGCCGGTGGAAAAACTGATGTTAGTTTTTGTGTAATTCCAAGAACATACAAAAATGATATTTTTTTGAAAGAAAGAGAAATTTTGAGTTGTTTTTAGACCTCAAAATGATGTGACCTTACCAGCTCAAAAAATTAGATAAAAATAGAAAAATAGATGATGGCAAGCAACCTCTAAAATGTTAAATTCCTAAGAATAAATTTTAGAGTCGTGGTGGCTTATGCCTTAGAATAATATATTTGGGAATTGGGCTTATAGAACGGGTCCTAAAGAGGAAGTTTATGGTTAGTTTTGGGTTATGTTTTGGTGCTCAAAAATATGTGTTAGGTTCAGTACATGGCCTGGTGCTGGGGCTTGCTCCCTTCACTTCATGAACCCAGAGCTGAGCTGGGCCGCTTAGCCAATATATACTTTGCCTATAGTTTATACTCTGCTAGAGAACATAGTGGGTCCTCCTCTTGGTGGTGAAATCCAAGTAAGATCACCGAGAAGGGTAAGGTATTTGCTAGGTGATGAAATCCTAGATGGGCCTTGTCTCAAGTATGTTTAAATGTTTAATTTGATTGTGATTGTGGTCTGGTTGTGTAACATTTGTGCACTACGATTTATTCATAATGCTTTTTTAATTACTAAGTGAGTGAGCTAAGTATGCATTCAAGTAGGAATGAAATGAAATAGTTTTTAACCCAAATTGAAATATGTTTGTTCAAATGCAAATAGTTAGGAGAAGAGGTTAAGTGCATGAATTTTTCACTATTCTAAGATGCAGGGAAGAAGTGATAAGAAGAAAAAGAAAGATGTTCTTTTTAACTTGTGATAAAGGTTTCTTTTCGAAATAAAGAGATAGAAGAAGGGTGCAAGAAAAGAATTTTTTCCTAATGCACCTATATGAAAATTTGCTTTTTAGAAGAATGAACCCAAGGAAAACTCCAGGGTCCCACTAGGCATGCCAAAATATTTCTCTATGTTTTTTGCTAATTACATTCCGAAGAAGAAGAAACTAAAGTTAAAGAGTCAGAGGTTTGTACGTTACCTGGATTAAGTTGTGCACCATATCCAAGGGTTGTAGGAGCTCCTCTTTGGCTATGGAGCAAACACCTATAGATAAGAATAAGACTTAAATAAAGAGAATGTTAGAAGATGATATGGTGGACTGCCAAGCTACGTGCTTGGTCTCAAAAGTGTAAAGCTTCATAAGGGATGATAGTCCACTATTTAAAGAAGAGAGTTTTGTATAAAAAGAAATGATGGAAGACTAAGAAAGAGAAACATAGATAAGGCGTACATATTCTTTGCAATCGATCTGTCACAGTCACTGATGTTGGTAGTACTGGCGAGGTCGGTTGGTAAATGATGTCGATGTCGGTTATTCTATCGATGTTGGTAGGGGCAATGGACCTTGGATGGGTTTCAGGGTTATGTCTATGGTCAACAGAGGAGTCTAGAAGTTTAAATGTTTGTGTAGGGTTGTAGGAAAGTGAATAGGGTCTAAGGAAGGGAAAAGGTAGAGGGTAGGTGTAAAAAGAGGATAAGGATATGGGGAAGGCTTTTCAGCCTCTCCACAGAAGAAGTTGGGTCTGGTTGATAGTATTTAGAAATAGTAAATAGAAACTAATTACTAATGTATTCTAAAATATTGAAATGAGACAGAAGAATACTTAGCTCTACTTGGTGAAGAACTAGAGGTGTTAGAATGCTTATTCCTATTGTGGCTGATGTCGAGGTCCTCGTGCAATGTTTTAATCCAATCTGGAGTGACTTGTGCAAAGTTTCTATAGCCAGGAGAGTGAAAGTCAAAGTCTGATGCTTGGTCTCAAAATTTTATGCATTGATATGAAAGAATTTGGGGGGCTAGATCAATGTTAGATCTCAGGTTATGTAACCGACGTCAGCAATCCCACCGGCATCGGCTAACAGTTGACTGATGTCGGTAGCTAGAGAATGGGTAAAAGGGCTCTTTGGCCCATTTCTCGATCCACCAAGTGCATTTGCCATTAGAGAATGGTCAAAATATGGGTTTATTAGGCACGAGAGCTAGTTAGGAGGTTAGGATGGAGTGAGAATAGGTCATGCTTTAGATGACCTAGTCTTGGGGTGACTCATAGGGTAAAAAAAGGTCCTATGGTGAGGTGTCCAAGGTGAGGTGTCCAAGGTGAGGTCATTAATTTAAAATAAATAGTTTATTTTAAATTAATGAGGTGTGTAAGTGTTTAGAAATGGACCAAGGGGGGGTTGACACAATATTGGTGTCTACATGAACAAATGTTCTAAATGACTTGTCTTTATTGATGATTTTGATATTCAAGTTTTTTGCATCAAACTTTATGTTTAGAAGATTTATTCAGATATGTTTTAGGCTCAGTCACAACACAAAACTTAACTCTTGATTCTTGATTACCAAAATACTATTATACTTGGCTAATAAAGCAAAATACTTTCCAATACTTGTTAAGGATACCTGTCAACTAAACTAACTATATTTGAACTATGAAAAAATTATGAAACATGTGAATGTCAAGAATTTATAATGTATGAACTATAATTGAATTCAAATATACATAACATGTAACCATTGATGTCTTCATTACTCTCGAATGAATTCAAATTCAACTTCTATCCTATGCAAGAAAAGCCCTAGATACCTGTGAGACTATTGTAAGTGAATAAGAGACTAGTGGAAATTATAATTTTTCATAAAACATGTAAATAAACTACAAATAACTACATATAATTTCAATTTCATCTTAATCTAAGTCATTCAAGGGAGCACTTTTTCCATTACCATTTTCTATTAAGGATTCGATCGAATTCAAGGACAATTTATGATGCTACCATTTTTTACAATAGGTATGGGAACTACTCTGAATTATGGGATGTTATAAATTATATTAACATATTTTTTCTAGATGTAAATATATCTCTCTTGAAGTGACTATTCATCATAGACTTGTTAGCACTTAAGATATAGGGATTGCATTCAGCTGCAACAAAGCCTGAGGTGATACCATGCATCGACCTCCTCTGATACTTATTCTTCATAGGCAAGGTTATACATTATGATATTTTTTACCATATGGGTAACAAAATAGTTGTGGCATGAATATATAGAATATATTTTTAGAGGTATTTATCATTACCAGCACTAGATTCTTATTTTCACAAACACAGGCTAGTTTCATGGAATCAAGATAATATTATTGAGAAGGTGTTAAATTCATGTATTTTCTCCAAGGAAACCATAACATAAAAGGTAAGAATACTAATCTAATCAATAAGTTCAAGATGGGAGTGTAGATTAACATAACACTTCCCAACAAGCTCTATAGAATACCCAACATCCATTTCCTCAATTTGGATTGGGTACCATTATTGCATATGATGCTGACCAATGATGCAGTATTTGCCCTAGGTGAAATTATAAGCTACCAGTTGAGAGAATAGATAATTCATAAGGATAATTGGCCCACTTTGGTGGGCCACATATATATTAAATCATATCTTTTTGACACTATAATGGGAATAGTGTATAAAGTCATCAGTGAGCTATGATCCTGCCCATTGACTATATCAAAAATTGCATTTGCAATCATTTTCAATTTTTGCATATCTATGCTTATACCAAGAATATGGTAAGGATTATTAAGGATGTTTATCCTCAATTTTGGTAAGTAATTCATGGGTCTCCAATGTCCAGAGTCAAAGTAAGCATTGTGAAGACACTACCTAGAAGAGGTGATTATTTTTGTATCCTAACTACACTATTATTATGATCATCAAGCACAAGGTTCATCCTTTGATCCTTCCAAAATATGTACCTAATAAATTGGTTGAGCAATAAATTTATTTCCAGCTCTAATAGAGAATTAAGGAGGACCTACTCAAAAATAAGAAAAGAATGGTCTATGGGCACCATATGGTCATTGGTAAGATGGTCTACACAATGAGAAATCACTTTGGAGATTTGGGTGATAAAATAAAGAGTTATCATTTTCCCACAATACCACATAGGGATTGAGATCCTCATGGCTACATCCAAAAACACATTTAGGGCCTTAGTATCCCTTACTAACACATCCATTATGATTATGACTTTTTATTCATGAATGCATAGAATTATGATGAGGTATTGGAAAGGGTAAGGGTTTTCAGTTTGAAGGAGAATCACTTAAGGGTGATTCAATAGGAACCTTTAATAATTATGAAGGAATTACATAATTTAATTCCACTCTTTGTAGGATGGACATCCTCAAACTTTTGGATAGACCAACCCACACAGTATTCCAAGGAACAAGGATATCTATCACATGACCTTCCTTTCAAGTTGAAGGCTATCAAGAAGAAACCAGGGGTGAGTGACCTTGATCTTAGGGGAGATCTAGGATACCCCATCAATATATATTCCATTGATGAGGAAGAGAAAGGACAAGATCCCCCAACTTCTAGTGAAATTGAAATGCATGTGGATACCCCCCAAGAATAAGAGTCTATATCTTTAGGGGTAGCCATATAGGAAGTAGCTACCTCAATTCAACAAGGCTCCTCCTAATAACCTAAGACTACTACTTGTTATATAAGGAAGCCTAAGACTCCCCCCACAAGTAGTTCTACAATAGAGCAATCTCAAAGCTTACCTATAATGCACCAAAAAGTATTAGTGTAGGAAGAATAAGAAGATTTTGATGAAGAAATAGAGTTTGAGAAAGACAAGGCTTTGAGCCTTAAAGCCAACAAGGGGAAAACACCATATATGGAAGACACAATAGGTAAAAAGGCTTTTTCTGTAGAGACCACCTCTTTGCTCTCTTATTTTATTCCTATATTTTCATCTGTGTCAATTTCATTAATGTTGAAAACTCCCATGGTGGAAGCTTTTACTTCCACTCTTTATGATCCATTAATCACCTCCTCTTTTTTGCATTTTCCTCTACTCACCCCAAGAATTGTGAAGGAAGCTACCATTATTGCTCTGCCCTCCACTACCTTTGATCCATCTTCTACCACTATGCCATCCACTTTCATCATGGCTACTTCTATTATTCCTTTTGGAACTACCATAGTTAGATCATTAAAAATAAAAATGGCATCTAGGAAGATCAAGACAGCCATGGCCACTCCCTAGCTCCATGTCCCATCCACCTAAATCACTCTCTCCATCTCATCCACCACTCCATCTTAGGAAACCATTATCAATAGCTCAATCAAGGGTAAATAAGGCAAAGACATAGGTTATAAAATTCCATCTACTCCCCTAATATGGAGATTTAGATTGGTCTAAGATTATTTGGCCTTTCTTTCTTGACACAATTTTTAATGTAGCAAAGAAGCAGTAACTAGCTAAAAAAGTTAAAGAATTTATGGTCAAAACCACAAAGGAGATAGACCTCAACTAGTTCACAATTCCTCTGTGGACCACTAATTTAAGGGTCAAGACCTCTCAAATTCCCAAATTCAAAATCATATAGCTCCCATCTATTACAACTTTGTTTGACAAGCCATCTAGGAGATTTAGAGGGTAAGGAAGAGGAAGCTAGAAGATGATGTTGGTAGGGAATTAATTTTTGAAGAGAGACAAGAGTTTTTTTATTTGACTAAAAGACAAAATAGATAATTGGGGAAATCCCCCTATAATGAAGACTTCAAATCTATTATCTAAGCACATAAGGATGCCATGGTGGTAATTCATGAAGGCACATAATTGGATAGACAAGAACTAGAGGCAAAGTTGGAGAAAATAAATGAACAATATAAGACAGTGCATATCTTAGTTGGGATTGAAGATGAGGTTCAAGAGGCACATCAAAGTGCTATAATTATTTAGAGGCATTAGAGTTTATGCAAGCTAAATTAGCCCCCCATGTTACCAATACTCACAAATTATTTAATTCTTTGAAATATGATGACAATAAATTGAAGATGTTAATTATTTAAACAACTAATAAGGCTTATAACCACCTAGATATCATGACACCATTAGAGGAATCCAATGCACTAAATGTGGTGGTCATCAGGATAAAATAGGCTAGGGAATGGGTGACAACAATTGGGGCTTTGGTCCCCAAATATGAAGAATAGGAGGCCCTCATTCTCCAAATTTTGAATGATTTTAAATTGTCCAAAGTAAAGGATGCTATAGAAAATTTTATCAATAATATGAACTTTGATCAAATTATTTAGGATATTTTAGATAATTTTAATCAAATTATGCAAGGATTACTATTATACGACATACAAGTCAAGTTAATATTTGCTAGGAAGAAGTTGACTGAAGTTGAGATCTTCAAGATCAAGTTTCAGATGAATAAAGTAGAGCATGTAAAGCTACTAGGATATCTTGGTAGGATACATGGACCCCCTATTTTTAATTTATAAATAATTTTTTAGTAGAATGATGTATTATATAAATTCTAGCTTGAGATAGAGGTGAATAATAATAAGACTCAATCTACCACTTCCAATTCTATGTCAACAACCATAGTTACAACTTCAACTAAAGTCCATGCATCCATCCAAATGTCAACATAGCCATGAAGGGCCAAATTTTTACATGTATATTTATATATTAGTTTATATTTATATATTTATAGTTTTAACCATATTTTAAATCTACCTATTCATTTTTGTAAACATTCACACATTGCATGATTTTTGTAAAGGCTAACTTAAGTTATTAACAACTACAAGATAACTCTATACATTTTTTACCATAGTTAGAAATAAATTTATAAATATGACATGTAATCTATCTTTAATTTACTTGAATGAATAGGAAACCCATTCCCCAAGTCTATTTAAACACATGTAACCCATAGTTTTGAAGGGTCAAAGAATTTTCAATATACAGGAGTAGGAGAAATTTTGGTTATCAACTCATGTGTTTATGTATTTTATTTCCAATATTTGTGTAATAAATATTATTTATTTGGTTGTATAATTCAATAACTCTTTATTTTTAAAATATATGAATGATTTCTTATTGGAGGTCTATATTTCACCTAAGCTAGGCAAGTGATTGTTCAGGTCCTCTACCCAAATCTAGCTCAACATGGGACTAAACCCTAGGCTATGTGTATCCTATAATGGGGTCATACCTCTAAGATTTTTAACAAGGATAGATTATTATATGCATCATTTTCTCTCATTTCCACTACTAAAACCTAAAAATGACCAGGGAAAAGGGAGAGAAAAATAACTTGAAAAGGAGACCTAAGCTAATTGTTGACCAAATTTGACATTTTGGTCAAATTAGGGTACCCCTAGGTAAAAAAATTAACTTATATATGTTTTAGGAGGTTATAATTTGTTTTAATGAGATTAATTACATGTTATTTGATGTCATTTAAGGTCATCTTAGGCTTGGTCTTAGTTACATTAGTTAATTTTTCATTTTAGGGTCATTTTATGTGCTTTTAAGGGTTATTGATGCAAGTGGCATGGTTCCCAAGGTGCTTATGTGTCCTATTTTCATTTAAAATTTAAAATAGGTAAGTATAAGTTTCATTAATGTTAGTCACATCAGAATGTTGTAGGTTCTCTAATTGAAATTACATAATTAGTTTAAAAAGGGAGAAAATAGCACTTATACAACTTATGGGGAAGTGTGAAACATGGGGAATATCATGAAGGGTATCCTCATCTTCATTATAGTCACCTCAATATTTTTTTCATTTTTCAAAGTCCATTTTGATGCTAAACTATTATGCACCTTTCATATTTTCCTAGACACACAGAATTGACTTACAAGTTTTTGCTCAGTATGAACAACTAGAGATGTTTCAAGTCAAACTATTTTGTGAGGTTATATTAAACTCAAAGACCTTGATTATCATATAAATATTTTTAATAATGATGTCTTTTTCTTCATGAACCATCCTCATGAAGTGGACTATACTTTTCTAGTAGTTGTTTCATGCACCCTATAAGTTTTGCTCTATTCTGGTCAAATACATATGAACTAGTTGGTGATGTGGGATCTAGAGTAATTTTATTCCTTATCAAATGGTATCCATTATTATTTTTGTGTTTCATAATGTTTAGATGAGAAAATTAGTCCATGATGTAAGAGGTTATCACCATGTGCATTCATAGCTAAAGTGCTTCTTGTTTTCTAAGTGTGTTCACCTGTAAAGGTCTCATATAGTTGGTAAATTATGTTCCATAAGTTCCTATGTCATGTGACCACCTCATTCCATGTTTTGGTTTCACTATGTAATCATTTGAGTAACTTGTTAGCTTGTGTTCCTCCATTATCAACTTCATGCCTAACTTCACTTGAAGTCACATGTATGGGCTTGTTCACCTTGTTACTAGAGTTGTATTCATGCTATATTAGTTGTTTAAACAATTAGGATCTAAAGAGAGTTCATTTAGATGCTTGTGAAAAAATTACAATGTTGTCACATGCTCAATTAATCATGCAAAATAATCATGTGATGCTCTTGCTTGTTATATTCCATGCACATACAAGTGATCTTTAGGTTGAAAAGGGTTTTTTTAATCTAGTTTCAAGGAATACAAGCATTAAGGCCATATTTTGAAGGATGAAAATGCATTTTGAGTTATTTTTAAGCCATTTTACACCATGTTTTTCCACACCTCATACCCTCACTGTCTACACACAGCCAAAACATCCACCTACAACCATTTCTAACATCATCCTTGGGGGTAAAAATCTTGAAATGTGTTTCAAACTCCTTAGAGATACTAAAATTATGTTATGGTGTTGCAAGGAAGCATATAAGGTACATATGCATAGGGAATTCCATGTTGTTCAATTCTAGCTGATTGTGGTGCATCAAGACATCCACCTACAAGTGGCTAAGCAGGGTACCAAAAGCCTACTTGAGGATATGGAGACAAATTGACACCTTTTTAAAGACCTTGATATGGTGAAGAAGCTTTTATAGCTCATTCAAAGTGTTAAAAGGCAATGTGAAGGTGTGGAACCATGTTGGGAGACAAGAGATTGGGTTAGGGAAGTTTTCTCAAAAATGCCAAAATAGAGACCAAAAGGATTTTTGTAAGCATCCTAAAACATGTTGGTATATGGTCTTAAGACATCTAATGAGGTGTATCTTATATCCCTTGACATAGAATATATCCATGCCAAATATGGAGGTTAAAGAGTAGATGGAGATAAGGGTTTTAAGGCCTCAAATATGCTTTAAAAAGCACTAAGATACACCTTTGAAGTCTACAAGCCTAAAGATACAAATGATCTTTTGCCACCGAAGAATAAAAAAATGAAAAAACCTTCATATTTAGGTTAAATAATCTAGTGAGATGAGGTCAGATGCTTTGAAAGTAATCAAGGAGGGATTTTAATGTTCCCTTGCATCCCCATGACTATCTTGGCATGTCCCCTATATGGAGAATGCACACCTACAACAAGGTATGAGCCAGAAAAGACAAACTTGATGCCTATTAAATGCTTTAAGACTCTTTAAAAGTGAATCCAAAGACACATATGTACTCTATGACCAATATGATGTTAATAAAGTTAAAAAAACATCCTAATCAAGGTCTCATGATGTAGTGCATACCTACAGGTAGGATTGTCTCAATCAACTGTCAAGGTTGCTTAGCCATTTAGAGAGGATTGAGTCTATAAGTTGAAGGTGTTTATTTAGATTCTTGGAAAGATTTAAATGATAACCCTATCAAATATACACCTTATCCATGAATGTAATGAGATTCATAATCTCTAGACAGGGTAAACTAACCTACAAGCAAAGGTAAAATACGAGTCTCAGTCTAGGTACAATAAGGTACCCAGTTTAGACTAGAAGGTGCATATGATGCCCAAGAAGGGGTTTGGGTGATATAAAAATAATGGATAATATCCATTAGTACCATTATGTCCTCCATAATATCTTTTTTGTGTAAAAAAAAGTATATATAGACCCCCTAAGGCCTTGCATACACCTATAACTGAGTGTGCACTCTTAGTGAAGGTAGGAGTCTATCATGCAAAGAGAGAAATAAGCTTGGAAATAAAATTTAGATGGTATATGATAAGTATAATTAATGGTTTATAGACTTAAATACCCCTAAAATATTTTCATCTAATTTTCCTTACTTGGGCAGGGCCATTAATCCGTATAATGAGTCAAGAAACATCCTAGTCTGATAGATGAACATGAAGAATATAAGGAAGGGCATGTTTTTGGATGAAACCAGAGCTATAATATAATTAATTGGATATGAAAAAAAATTTATATCAACCTAGAATCATTGTTTTGGCTTGGAGAGGTCACTCTTTGGAGGGTTTGAGAAAAATGCAGGAAAATAAGGTTTTTTAGGCCTTTTTGGGGCATTTGGAGATGGTTGAAAACCTAAATAATGGAATAAGGAAAAATGATATGGTAAAAATTATAATTAGGAATTTTAAAAACTCTAAAAACACTCACTTTTATTAATGGATAAGGGATATACCTCACTATTTTACCTCAGAGGTCAGCCACTCTATGAAAATTAGGTTTTGACAAAATAAACTAGTGAGGACAAAATGAACAAAATACTTGACAAGGAGATTTGGTAACATCATTAAAACATATAATAAGGTGTATGGAAGTAAAATTTATGCTATGGAATCACTAGATCAAGATCAGACCCCTTAGGGTGACCAAGTTACTCATGCACATATTCCAACATGGCAAACCTCTAATAGGTCTAGTTGACATACATAAAAAGGCGATGAAGAAAGGTCATTGGAGGGTATTGGCTTGGTAAGATAAAATTAAATGTGAATGTTCATAATAATCCAACCTACCTATGAGATATCAGTCCTAGTAGCCAAATCTAATAGGGTACCTATTAGACCTACTAAGCTTTGAAGAGGACTAGTGCCAAACGATAGCCCATCTTCATTGCTACCCTTGATGGACTACCCAAAGGATTTATGCATGTTATATAGATTAATATACACATTATGGAACTTATATTATGCATAGAAACCCATAATGAAGCCAATTATAGCTCAAATAGAGTACAAACATGCATGAAAAGCAAGAATAGGCTCGATGAGGTGCATTCAAATGCTCATATCTTTTCTAAAATTTTACATGGGAACAAAAGGGATTAGGATAGGTTAGTATGGTCCCTTTAAATAAAGTTTGTGTAATTTTATGGTAGGTTCAATCTCCAAGATTTATGAAGAAATCTTAAGACCAAAAACTACGTAAAACCTTATTAAAGCCTCATCCAAGACCTGATGGAGAAAATGAGCTTCGAGAGCTATCCAAATGGCATAGTTTGGAAATGAAAGATATTGTATAATGTATATTAATCCATCAATATATCTCCCACTAAGATGAGTTGTACGGAATTGTATAGACAACATTCAAAATAGGGTGTTTTTGGCCTTTTTTGTGTTTTGCAAGTTCTAGAAGGTTTCTGAAGGTGTAATAAATTTTGAAGGAAGTTTTTGGACTTTTTATACACAATCATGGTCATTTATTTATAATAAAATACTTCTAAGTGTTCAAATAATCACCTTCATTTCAGCCAGTCAAACTTGGCATAGTGGACACAAGGGTGAGAAGGGTAAAAACTCCAAGTGTGAGCCTTTTTAAGATGTACCTAAGAAATATAAGGCCATAGATAGTCTTACCAAGTGTCATTAACTCCATCCCATATATTTTCATGGAAAAATGAAGGCATGTTTTAGGCCAAGTGTGAGGGGGGACTGAAACAAGGAGTTTTTTAGACTACAAACAATGATTACTTCTTTTCAAGAGTTTCCAAATGAGTATGACTACCACCAATGCATGGAGAGGCATGTATAAATTACTTACCTCTAATTCCAATCATTAGACCTATCTGTAGTTAGTTATGGGATGTTTAAATAGGTCTAAATGATGAGGGTAGTTTTTTGAGCCAGGATAAGGAATTTTGTGACACTTTTCATAGGTTTCATGACTTGTATGGACACTTGGACATACTAGATTTAAAATTTTCATTCCATACCTCTTTATCATGTAAATTTTAACACCTCTTCTCAGATTGACAAGTTTCCAAGTGACTTTTGGACTTCCCTTGCCTTGCTCTTCTCTTAAAGGCTATAAAAACTGACTTTTTTGGCTCTTTTGTGCAGCCTCTATTGGTTAATGGTGAAACCCTAGCCAATTTTATACTTTAATAACTCTTTAATAAATAAAAAATTATTATTTTTGACTCACATGATGTTCAATTTAGTGTTAGTGAAATCTTGTTGGTCTTGTCTAGTAGAAGATTATCTTTTCATTTATGTTATCCTTGATTATTCACTAAATGTGCAGAAGAGAGATTGTTACAAGTCTTTTTTAGTTTTATTTTCTAAGTGTATAGGTGTATTAGAAGTGGTTCATGACTATATCCCACAAATAAATCCTTCATTACCCTCTTAATCATCAAAATACCTTTTGGACCTAACTTATGAAACTTTGATGTGACAATGTAACTTGAATTGTGAGTTTTATGTGAAAGAAGTCTTGTTTGACTCTAAGTGGTAAAATTTCAATAAATAAGAAGAAATACAATATTGGTGTATCACATTTTTTATATTTTTTATTTGTTTTCTCAATGCTTTTCATCCAAAGTTGATAGGCAATAAAGTGTTTCAAAGAGTGCATCAAGGGAGCCAACCCTTCTAGAGATTCATCTCAACAAAATTGTCACCCATAGCAAGAGAGATGTCTCCATTGTGCCATTTGGATGAAGAGAGATATGCATCTCCTCAAGGGGTGAAAATCTAAGTGAAAACACTAAAATTGGTGATGCACCTAAAATATCGTTGATACACTCCATTTTATCTCCTATTAAACACTAATGCAATAACCAAAAGACTATATTTAGGACTCCAAATATCTGTCATGCATCAATAATTCATGTAGAGGATCACCAAATGATCAAAATCTGAGAGAAGTGATGGAGAGGTATAATTAAATACACTAACCAATCAATGTATCCATATGTAAGCTTTAATCAAACTATATTTGAACACTAAACATGACCTGCATAAGAATATTAACTAGTAATTAGGTGAGATCAAGACTTGATAAGGGAGAGATTTCTACCACATATGCAAATCAAATGGACATGTACACATTATACCAGAAAAATGAAAATTGAAAATATTTTTTTATTCACTTCAAGAACTTACAAGCTCAATCTTGGTAGAGTCTATTCATGCCCAAGAGAGGGAATATAGGGATATTTTTTTAGGATCCAAAGCCTCTTTATATAGAAGAAATAGAGAGAGAGAGAGAGATGGGAACCATGTGTATGAGAGTGGAGAAAGGATCCTATTCATGTGGTGGAAGCTCATTGATTGCTTTCTACATGTGTGACTTCTTCTAATGAACTAACCTTCATCAAAAAATAGACCTCAATTTGATCTAATAACTTTTAAGATCCTCTCATTGGCTAAGAGATCCCACTAGAAGATAAGGGTTTCTTATGCATGATGACAAAGTATATTTGAGTGGAATAAATGATCTTAATTTCTTCTTCAACCACCAATTCATCACCTTGGGACCCTAAGCCCACTTGACTTATTCATGAGGATAAAATCCTTGAATATTGAAATTAACAAAGCCATGCCAAAAATGGTAGTTAGTAACTAATTTTTCAATTATGGATCCATGTTGACAAATGATACCCTTTACATTAATCACATATCTACCATATCTCCATATCTGGGTCATAGGTTCATTTTATAGATGAAAAACTAATCTAAGATTATTGGTTTTCCTATACTCTTCACATTGATGTAGACCTATAGACTGCATATCCTCTTTCTTGATCCAAATAGGCTCAAATAAACCCATTATGTCTTTATAAAAATTGAGAATTTACCATATGCATGGATCTTTCTTTTAAGAATGGTGAACATAGTCACAGAATGAACCCTGCAAGCTATAAAATGTTGAACTAGAGGTCCTTATTATGTCCCAATGGTAGTCATTTATGTCATTGATCACCTTGGCTATATCATTGTGTCTTGTTAATGTCATTTATATGATATTAAATGGCAATGGGATGACCCTACAATACATATTTTCTTTGGTGAAAAATTTTCCTTTAGTTTGACTTTGTCCATCAAAAATTGCTTAGGCCAATAAAAATGATCTAGCCTATATTTACTCTCATTAGCCTTGTAGATCCTTGATATTAGATATTGAGTCTTTAACCTCATATGAACCTGTATTTCTTTGTTATGAATGAAATTAGTTCATTTATTTAGATCCTTTGACTCCTTTGACATGTTGACTCGAGCTTGGACCATTGGATCAAGATGTATGAATGAACATGGTCCATTGATTTACCTAAACCCACCATTTGAACTCAAATGGATAACTGATGAAACTCAAATTTGGCATTTGTGTGCCCATATTTGACATCCACATGAATTTATTTGATGTTCACATGACTGTCATTAATTTTTTTGAACCCTAATGGTTATTTATCGTGTCTAAATTTGATATTTGTGTGCCCATCATTTGATGTTTACATGATCATAATTGATTTATAAATTACTATCAATCCTTGAACCCTAGTAGATAAATGCTAAGAATTTTTTTAATGTTTGTGCAAATGTTCCATTCTACATGTTCAACTTTGAATGCTTATAATTCAAACTAGAGAACTCACCAAGGCATAAAGATTTAAGAGGATGTTCTTGGCACAAACAAATTCATGGTGCTACAATCCTTTAACTTCCATAAATTTTATAGGTACATTTATTAAATGCACAATTGAATTGATGGGTTTATTTTTTCATGACATTTTGGTGACTGTCTAGTCCTTAAACTTCACTAAATTCATCTTTTGATCAATCTTTCAAGGATCTAATGGATTCTTAAGATTTGTACAACTTGGTTCATGATCTTGAATGCTTTAATCATTATGATAACATTTTGGTATTTAAACCTTTCAATCTTAGATCCCTTTGCTAAGCCCTTTAATCCCCTGCTTCATTAGGAACTTTTCTCATCTTCTTTGTCTAGGAAAAAGACTAGTATGTGGGCCAAAATGGCCAGAATTTTTGGTGACTTGTAGGGAAGCCTACTTGATATGCTTGGAGAACCTATAGAATTCCATTGGTCATGGAGTCTCTACTCTAATTCAACATATTGACTTTGATCCAACATTAGCTACCAATCTTTTGGATAACTTATTTTTGAAATAATACAAAGATGAAAAGAAGTAAAACAAAATAGAGGGCCGAAGGAACTTATTGAAAGGAAACATAAAATATAAGGAGAACCCATCTTAAACAAAACAAGGATAACAACAAATGTACCAAAGACTACACTCAAGTAAATTTTAACAAAATTATCCTAATATGTACAAATTAAAACTATATATACCTTCCCTCCTAGATCAAAAGGAAAGTTTTATAACCTTCCTACATCATGAGGTGTGGAATAGAATGAGGCATGAAACTTCTTGACTCTTGGTCTTGATGTTTGCTTCTTCTTTGGTGTATCTATCCACTTCTTTAGCATGATGTTAAATGAGAACCAAGAAACTCCAAATAGGTCATTTATGTGCATCCAAACAGTCTCAATTTCCTCATATGACTCCTTAACCATGACCTCCAATTATGGTTCAACAAAACTTCCCTCTTTGATCTCCATGGTGTATTCAATAAGACTGGCCTTTTATTAGTTACAAGTTCTTCAAGATCATCAAGGAGTTATACATATTCTATCCAATATTGGCCATTATCCTCCATGGGAAGCTCTTTTTCCACCTTCTCAAATACATGACCCTCAATTTTGTAAATATCTTCAAGCTCTTAGAAAAGCTTTATTTTCATATGCCAATCATATTTGTCTTCCTTATCATCTATAACCATTACTTCTTCAATATTATCTTCTTGATATATGAGGTCATCAAACTAGTGTTCTTCACTTTGATCAAAGTGGATAAGATCAGTTTGAAGGGTATCTTAATCTTTTTCAATAAGAGATATCTCAAACTCATCCATCACTTCCATTTGTACCAATCCCTCATGGGGTTCTCTCACATCAAGACCATCATTCTCACTTTGCTTTGGCATCTCCATAGTAGTACTACCTTCTTGAAGCTCCAAAACATTAATGGAATCCTTAGATAAATATTCAACCTACTACATTATCCCATTATCATAGTATGCCATCTTAAGTTCATCAATGTCACTCATGAAATCATGGTACATCTACTGCCAATGGTCTCCTTCTTCAGGAATGTTCTCCACCTCAAAAAAGTTTTTGCGTGAGTTATTTTCATGGCTACCTTCCAAATAAATATGAGCTTTTACTTGATCTATATCATCTACCACAAGATCTTGAGAAAAATCTTGATTTTGGATAGCTAATATGTGATCAAGAGGTTCTTGAGAAATAACCCCTTGATGCACATCTAAGACTTATTCCTATTGGATCTCATCTCCAAATTTCACTTATTCTTGTAACTCATCTTATTTGGCATTATGAAAGGCTAAAACATTCTCACTTTTTCCAAGTGGTCTTCCAATAATGATTTCCTCTTCTGATTCTAACAATTCATCATCATCAATTATGAGTTTAACATGGGGTTCACTACTTACCTCTTCAAGGAGTGGCATAAGATATTATTGAGAGGATTCCAAGAGATATGAGATATATGTGATACCCCCTTGGTCCAATTATTTATCTCTAACAATCTTGTCTTCCTCCTTTTTCATACTACTCTGGATGGTTTCCAAGATGGAAATGACCTAGATTCTTGAGGAGGGAGGGGTGTGGATTGAATGGCTTTGGATTTTCTTGATGGCATGATTTGGTTCTAAGATGGAAAAGATAGAGGTTATTATTTAATATTTTTATTATGGTTATCTTCTTCCTTTCTTGTCTTCAACTCCAACTCTTTGATTTGTCTATCTATATTCTCTTGGAATAGCTTCTCTTTAAGATGGCTAGTGGCTTCATGATAAGGATGTTATGATCCACACTTATAATATTTGGAAATAATGAAGAATATAATGTAGATTAACACATCACAAAAGATATGGGTAGACCAAGATGTACAAATATTCAATATATGCAAAAATAAAATAACCTTAAGGTAGGGCAACACCATACAATACTCCTTTAGGAAGGAATAACTCCACAATGTATCTTCAAAGGGATAACCTCTAATATCCTCTTACAATAAAAGATTGAATGATTAATTTCCTCTCTTAAAATGATAATCATCTCCTTTATATAGACCTATATCTAATTAACAATGGATGGGTAACCTCCTAATCCCAATGTAGGCTGACCATTACTCAATACACTAATTCCACATGTTATTCCATTATCTTAATATATTGGAATTATATAACTAACTAAGGGGGATATGTATCACATCTTAGCATCTCCATAAACCCATATAAATTAATATATCATATCCCTAGAGACATAGCATTACTTCCCTCCTTGACATGTTTCATCCCTGAAATATAGGAAAAAACCAAATAATGAGTGTGCTTAAAATCATAGCACGCTTGTCTCTAATCTCGATCATCTATCCATCCATATGTGATATTGGTAGGTGATAGCTCTCTAAATTGTTTACAAATCCCATTATGCTCCTCTGATTCTATTCATGATCATATTGTACTAAGTTGGGGTCTATGCATAATTATTCTTCTTTTGATTCCATGTACCATATTCTACTACACTACTCTAATTCCATCCATGACCATAGTAGGTATTTTTCCATGCATATTCATAGTGATTTCCACATTCATTCCATGTTTCATAGGCCACTATGTTTTTCTAATTCCATACTTGACCATAGTATTTCTTTTTTTGCTTCCATGCAAAGCCATAGTGATTGGAAATCTAATTTCCTATCTAGCCAAAATGATTGTTGTTATAACACTCCCTCAGCTAGCTCCATGATTATATTCTCTCATGATGATTTGGGTTTCTACATACCTCAATGTTTTATAATAATTTGACATTATCCACCTTTTCCTTCTTTGTCTTTTGAGTAGATGAAGTGTTCAGTGTGTCTTTATCTATGTCATCTGAATACTCTTCATGCTCTTTATCACATGTTGCAATCTCATCCTCATGATCTATCTTGATTGTTATTGGTGTCTTTCCCACTATGATATCCTATAAAATGGCATTTTTCCTATACCAAAACTTCATGAACTTCTTTTGAACATTAACATTGATTGTTCCCAAAGTCTCTAGACATGGATATCCAAGAACCATATCCACATCATCCATATCCAAAGCATAAAAATATGAATGTAAAACATATTTTTCCATAATTATATTTAAATATTTGAACAATAGAATATTCTTACCATCTACTTGAACCTCCTTGATATTCTTTGCTTGAACATGTAGATGCTTGGCCATGTTCATGTTGATGAAGTTATACTTTTTGGTAGGGTTTATGGACATAACAACCTTATTCTTTTTAATGTATCCATAAAATTGAAAAATTGACTCAAATTTCTTTAGAGCCAAATTATTTGAACCCTTATCATCCAATTCTTTTATTCTTCTTTGAGATCCTCTCCTTATGTATCATTTGTATTCTCCTCATTATCATTATACTTGATTTCTTCATCATCATCACTTGCATGTTCTTCCTCATTGTCATTATTTTTTTCCACTAATTTTTATTCTTCATAATCTTCATTCTCTTCTTCATTACCATCACTATTTTATTCCTCTTCTTCATTCTCTTTTTTTATATCCTATTAATCTAGGAAGATTTGTTCCATTTCTTCCCATGAAGAATACTTTTATACGAAGCTCAACTGATTAAATCAATGTTGTGCAAGCATAGACAAAGAAAGAGATAAACATTTTTGACACAGAATTGTTTGAGTATTATTATCCTTAAAAAGTATCCACTATTCTCTAGCATCAATATCATCCTCCCCTGAAAATACTTGCAACTTCATGATCCATAAATAAAATAAAAAATAAAAAAATTAGGGTTCACTAAACTCTAAAATGTCAATAAATCATTCAAAATAGATCAAAATAGTCCCAAATTTTTATTTTATCTTCCTATTATGATATTTCAACTCCATTAATAATTTTTTGAAACAATTACATAAATCTTGGCTTTTAAAACAAATATATGAACAATCATAGAATCACAATAAATCACTCCAAACAACTCAAAACAATCTGAATTTTTTTTGTAGCTTTGTTGTATTATGATATAACATTATTAAAAATTTCACATAAAAGTTCCTTATATTTTGGGAGATATTATGAAATGACTATAAAACCTAGAATATGTATAACTCACTCAAAAATTATCATAAAGGCTTTAATTTTTTACTAAGATATTATTCATATCTAGTAAGAATATTGTGCAAAAATTCACAATGGATTGAAAGATATTGGCGATTCTACAAAAATAGAGTTTTGCTCCACACAAATTGTCCAAATTGAAGCTCTGATACCACTTTTTATGATCCACACTTATAATATTCATAAATAATGCAAAATATTATGTAGATAAACACATCACAAAATATATAGGTGGACTAAGATGTCCAAATATTCAATATATACAAAAATAGAATACCCTTAAAGTAGGGCAACACCATACAATACTCCTTTAGGAAGGAATAACTCCATAATGTCTCTTCGAGGTGACAACCTCCAATATCCTCTTACAATATGAGACTCAATGCTTACTTTCCTCACTTACAATTATAATCATCTCCTTTATATAGACCTCTATCTAACTAATAATGGATGGGTAACCTCCTAATCCCAATGTAGGCCGACCATTACCCAATACACTAATTCTACAAGTTACTCCATTATCCTCATATATTGGACCCATATAACTAACTAAGAGGGATGTGTGTCATATATATGCATCTCCATCAACCCATATAAATTAATATATCATCCTAAGATACATATCAAGGGAACACAAGAGGACTCTTGAGAATAGGTGAAAGAGACTGGTATAGATTCAGATTCTTTTTTAACTTGGGATCTCAAATCTAGATTTATCTCATCTTGCCCACTACATGACTTCACCACTTTATTCCATCTTAGAAAATTAAAGGACATCTTAAGGTATTCTTGAGAAAGAATAGAGTGATCCTAGATCTCAATAGCAGACTGTTTAATTGTAGTCCCCTTCTTTCTTTAACAGCTCTCTTGGATAGACTTCCAAGAAGGGAAGATGTGAAGAACACATGAAGAGCTTATATTAAGGCTGAGGTGGTGTATATGAAGACACACAAGGTTTTTGAGGTTGGACTTGATATTCCTCAATAATTTTTAATTTAGCTTATCTTTAATGCTTTGAGTGTAATCGCTTACATCCATCATCTCACCTGTGAGATTTTTCTAATTTACTCTCTCAAAAGGTGCCCATCCTTTTTTCACTTGTTGTAATAACTCTCTCACATGATGGATTTGGTGAGTAGGGACATCTTGGCCATAATAATTTTAGGATTATAACTCTAATTCATGATTTTTAAGGCTTACTAAAGTCTGCTTAAGTGTTGGTGTGGATAGCTCATGATAGGGCTAGTAAGGAGCAATATTATGATGGGCTACCTATTCATAAGGAAGATTAGGGCAATACTCCTACATGTATAAATGATTTAGGTCCTCATACTACTGGGGAGGATCATAGTGAGGTTGATCATACTTATCACAAGGTTAATAGGGATCATGGGGAAGGTAAGAGTCATGCCCTTTACAATAAAGCTCATGAGAATGATATTTGGACTATTGATAAGGAGGTGGATAATAAGGATATTCACCATATATATTCATATTAGCCTCATATACCAAATAAGATGCAAAAATTGATTAAATTTTTTAATGAGACATACCTAACATACTCATAACTAAAATAATTGATTTGGAGTCACCTTTGTTGCTAACTTGCTTGCTTCCAAAATTTGATCAGAGGAAAGACATACCAACAATCTTCCACTCTTTTTTAGTTCTTTGGTCCCACTGGGAATGCCAGAACTATTGGAGGTCTAGATTACACCCTAGTTAGGCAAGGGATTATTTAGGTCCTCTACCCAAATCTAAGTCAACATGTGATTGACCTTGGGGTATCCTATAATGGGGTCAAACCTCTAGGATTTTTAATGAGGCTAGCTCCTTAGATGCATTATTTTAGCTCATTTCCACTACTAAAACCTACTAATGACTAGGGAAAAGGGAGAGAGAGATAACTTGAAAGGGAAACCTAAGTTAAGAATGGTGATGCACCTAAAAGATGGTTGATCCACTCTATTTGAGCTTATATTAAATACTAATGAGACAAGCAAAAGACTATATCTAAGACTCCAAGTATCTGTCATGCATCAATATTTCATGTAGAATTTCACCAAATGATCAAAATCTAATGGAAGTGATGGAGAGGTCTAATACAAGACACTAACCAGTCAATTTATCCACATATAGGCCTCAATCAAAAGATATTTAAACACTAAACATGACCTACATAAAAATATTAACTAATAATTAAGTTCGATCATGACTTGATAAAGGAGATATTTATACCACATATGCAAATCAAACTAACATGTACACACTATAATAGAACAATGAAAAATGAAAATAGTCTTGTATTCACTTCAAGAGGTTACAAGATCAATCTTGGTAGAGTTTAGTCATGCCCAAGAGAGGGAATACAAGGATCCTTTTTCAAGCTCCAAAGCCTCTATATATACTAGAAAGTGAGAGAGATATGGGAACCATGTATAGGAGAGTAGAGAAAGGATCCTAGTCATGTGATGGCAGCTCATTGATTTCTTTTTCCATACATGCCTTCTTCCAACAAACTTACTTTGATCAACAAATGGACCTCAATTTTCTCCAATAACCTTTGAGATCCTCTCATTGGTTGAGAGATCCCACTATAAGACAAGGGTTTCTTATGCATGATGACAAAGTTTGTTTGAGAGGAATCAATGCTCTTAATTGCTTCTTTAACCACTAGTTTTCCACCTTGGGACCCTAAGTCCACTTAACTTATTCATGAGGATCAAATCTTCAAATCTTAAAACTGATAGAGCCATGTCATGAATGGAAGATATTACCTACTTTGTTGAGTATGGATCCACATCAATAGATGAGACCCTTTGCATTAATCACATATCTACCTTATCTCAATATCTAGATCATAGACTCATTCTATATATAGAAAACCAATCTAAGATTATTGGTTTTACTATAGCCTTCACATTGATGTAGATGTATAGACTGTATATCCTCTTTCTTGATCTAAATAGGTTCAAATAGACCCATTTTGTCTTTGCAAGAATTGATAATTCACCATATGTACAGATATTTCTTATAAGAATGGTGAACATAGTCATAAAATGAACCTTAAAAGTTATAAAATGTCAAACTAGAGGTCCATATTAAGTCCCAATGGTGGTATTTTATGTCATTGATCACCTTGGATACATCATTGTGTCTTGTTAATGGAATTTATGTAAGCTTCAATGGTGATGAGATGACCCTACAATACCTATTTGCTTTTGTCAAAAAATTCCCTTTGGTTTAACTTTGTTCATCTAAAATTACTCACGCCAATCAAAATGTTCCAAATTATCTTTACTCCCATTAGCCTCACAAATATTTGTTATCAGTTCTTAATTCTTTCACCTCCTATGCATCATATATTTATTTAGTGAGAACAAATTCAGTCCATTTATTTAGATACTTTGACTCTTTTGACATGTTGACTCAAGATCGCACTATTAGATTAAGGTGTATGAATGAATGTGGTCTATTTATTTGCCTAGACCCACCATTTAAACTTAAATGGCTAACTCATGAGACTTAACTTTGACATCTACATGCCCTTATTTGATGTTTGTGTGAATGTATTTGACATTTTCATGATTGTCATTAATATTTTTTAACCCCAATGGCTTTTTTTGTGTCTAAATTTGATGTCCATGCACCCAATATTTGACATTTGCATGACCATTATTGACTTATGTATGATTGTCAATCCTTGAACCCCAGTAGATAAATGTTGAACTTTATTTTGACATCTATGCAAATGTTCCATTATCCAAGTTTAAATTTTAATGCTTATAACTTGATCTAGAGAACTCATCAAGGTACAAAAATTTTAGAGGATGTTCTTGGCATAAATAAATTCATGGAAATACAATATTTTAGCTGATGTAGCTTTATGAGGTACATTTATTAAATTCATAAGGAAATTGGTCCATTTATTTCTCTATGATTTCATAGTGATGGTCTGGTCCTTAAACTTTACCAAATTCATCATTTGATCAATCTTTCAAGGTTCTGATGGATTCCTAAGATTTATGTAACCTGGTCCATACTCTTGAATGCTTGAATAATTATGAGAAATTTTTAGTCTTTAACCTTTACAACCTTATACCCCTTTGTTAATCCTTTTGATCCCCTGATTCATTAGGAAATTTGCTCATCCTCTTTGTCTAGTTAAAAGCTTGGTATGTAGGCCAAAATGGCCAATAGTTCTTTCTTATCTTAATTGATATGCTACTCTTAGATGTATAATAGCTATTGATATGTATGAAAATGCCCTTTCAAATATCTACAACAAGATTACTTCAAGGTCCTTGTAATAAATTCATGGGTAACTTCAAGTAATTGCAAATCCTTTGCTATTATCTTCTAGGAGATACTTCAAAGGGTATTATCATACATTGAAGGGAATGTTGAAAGTATCTTGTAATAGATACCTTCAACATGAACAAGTGTAATTTTCCTTTATGTGGAAAGCACTATTAGGTGATATTTTGAAGGCCCTTGTAATACCTTCAAGTTATATCTTAGGAGATACCTTTCAAACATGCACAAGAGTGGATTTCTTCTTCAAGAAACAAGTGGAATTTTCATTTACATGGAAGGCACTACTGGGTGATATTTTTAAGGCCCTTGTAATACCTTCAAGGTATCTCCTAGGAGATACCTTTCAAACATGTACACGAGGTATTTCCCCTTAAATTTATCTCCTATGAGATAAAGTTCACCATCAAGCCTTGATCAGATGATTCAAGTGTTATTAGATGTTTTTCTTGTGAGCTCTTATGAGATTTAGATGGATGCAACATGGTGTGGACATGTGTTGATCTTGGATGGACCTAAAGGAAACATGCATCAATTTAAAGGGATATTCAGGTCTCATTTCTTATGAGAGTGATGTTTTCCCCCTTTAATCCCATGTGATGATGCCACATGTCATCCCCATGAAGCTAAATCCCAATATCTATGAGATCTCCTTCTAAAGAGACACATGTCTCCATCTAAACCAGATGACTAATGCCAAGTTGAAGATAATTGTCCAAAATATTTATAAAGGTGAAACCTATCAATAAAAGCTTAGGTATCCTTTTGAAGGTGACACCTATCAAGGAAATCCTTGATAGTCTTCTGAGAGAGCCACTCAGTAAAATAAAGCCTTGATTACCTATGAGAGTGATGCATGGTACTCCCATAACTAATAAAAACTAAAAGGCACCACCTAAGAGCTCACCATAAATTTAAATATGCCACATAGAAGGATAAAATGATTCATCACACTAAGCTACATTTTGAGAGTTCATAATACAATGAAAAGGTGCTATATGTCTAGACCTTGATCCAATTAAGTAGTTAGTTGTATTCAGGCCCTATCAAGACCTAGCTAGATCCAAGGTGGAAACCATGTGTCAAAAGATGGTAGTATTTATATTTAAATCTAAAAATTATGGTGGATAAAATTCAAATTATAACTAAATTTTAATTATAATGCAATTAAATGCCAAAATTAATAGCTCAAAGTTATTCTAAACACATGCAAAGCTGATGAGCTTTCTATTAATATGGCACAAATCAAAATCACAATTTGTACTACATTAATAAAATCAATATGTCAAAATACTAATCAACTCTATTATTATTACCTACATTTTCATTTGAAGCTATACACATTTTTCTCTCTTATAACTACATTCTCCCAGTATGACAAAGGCTTGAGCTATTCATAGGTTGCACCCTGACCACCATTTTTAGAGCTAAAAAATTGTAAAGAGATATAGAAATATGTTGGTTGATACCTATAATATTGAAGAAATGGCACAATTAGGTCCCTCTACCTTGGATAAGAGCACCTCTTTCAAAAATGGTGATGTCTTATTCTAGTTTGGAAATTTAGTTATTTTCAAAGACACATACTTCATCCCTGAGGCCATAAACTTAGGGGACATGCATTACAATAGCATTTACTTCAATGTAAAAGAATCCAGGATAGTTGATTAGGCAAATACAATGCCTCACATAATCTAATTGGCTTTAGACATCCTTGAAATCAATATTTTTGGTCTCCACAAGGTCTTAGTGAAGCCATAGGTCATGCCATGTGCTGACCTAGTCTATGGTATCTTTGGAAGGATGAGATGTAAGGACTGGTTACTCAAATCAATGAACCAAGGGCTCTCAATAAATTTTATAGTAGGGACAAGATTTTAAAATTATTATGGCCTTCATTCCCCATAAATAGATAATAACCAGAGCAAAATTGAGAACTTGTACAAGGTGCATTCCCTAGAGATGGTCTTGGAATCATGGGTAACTGACCCAACTGGAGTTGTCTTCATGGATGACCAAGGGAATTTACCTATTCATCAATTCAAGAAATTAGTCAAGATATGGTTGGACCTACTAAACATAATATATGGCAAACCATATATTAGTTTGTGGATATAATTATTGTTATGCTGCTACAGATAATCCTAGAGGATCAGTAAATTCCCTCACTTGGGGATATGATCAATAATAACTTGATATATGTGATGAATGTCAATTAAAAAAATGGTTCCCCATTCTTTATGATGAGTTACCTATTAGATGCAATCTTTAAAACTAACTAATTAATCCCAAACTCAAGATCTCCTAAGCAGTAAGTGGTCGTGCCCCAATTACTCTATGTAATGCACATTCACTACTTCAGGCAAAATATAAAGGTAATTACAGAAAATTTATAACTAATTGTTTACAAATTAATCATCAAGTGTGAGATACCAAGGGTTCCCTAGAGGTCATACAAATATTAAAGTAAATGGGAAGCTATTGGTTATACCCAAATTTCATATTCATCTAAATAGAAGGAGTAATGGTGGTTCCCCTTAGGTTGCCAAGATATATACCTATGAAATTGGCTAATGAAGTGATGGTTTATCAATTGATACATGGAGTTGATGGCATCTTCAAAAATAAGAAGAATATAGTCTTACATAAGACTTCTTACAAGATAGAGAGGACTAAGATCATAAAGTGGTATGATATCATTGTGGTTGTAAGGCATAGGGACTCATACTTATTGCCTAAGGATGATTTCAATCATTGGGACCCAAACAATGTCATTACCAAGCATTTATTCCATTTCAAGAAGGATGTGGCAATGGAATATAAGCACCAAGAAGAAGTGAATGAATGGATATATAAGGATATCATGAATTATGAGGTGGTCCTTAGAAATGCTATAAGAAACAACATTGATCTAAAAATGAGGCTAGACAAAGAGAAGAAGGAAGATATTATAAAGCCTCAGCCACCACCAACTCATGGGAGCATATTCAATATAGATTATGAGGAGAGATAAGAAGAAGAGGAAGAAGACAATGTCCCTCTCATTAGGAATAGACCATGCAGACCTCCACTTCTTCCCACTTCAAGTGGATAGAGCTTACCTCCAAGCTCTGAGTAAAGAGGATCAAGTAGCTAACATGACCCCTCCTAAGGTCCTACATTTATCTCTATATCTACCATGAGAGCTTCCCTAGAGAGCATAAGCCAACCTGACCCTGATGTCATTGATCTTAAAGAATTGTAGTAAGGCATCAAGCTCTCTATGGAATATTTGTAGGCATTGGCTAGAAGGAATATTGAAAAGGTCTATAAAAGAAAGGATCCCAAGACTACCATAAGATGAATAATGCCTCTTCCATCAGTTTATCAAGTAAATATAGAGGATGCAAGCACACAACAAGCTCCCACTGTAATTACTTTCTTATTACCTTCCACCCCAATTACAATTTCTTCTGCTTCTACTTATGCTTCCACTTCCATGTTTTCTCCCCACACTAATACCCCTCCACTGAATTCATTATCTTCAATTTCTACAGCCACCTCTACCTAGTCCTCAACTGATACTAGCATGATTCAATCTAGTACTTCCTTTGGATTCACTTTCCCCCACTTTATTTCTCATACCAACACACATATGGCTTCTTCCCAAGAAACCACAATAAGTGCCTCACCTACTATTGGTTCCCCAATGCTTGTAAAGCCATTAAAACCCATTTCCCAACAATTCACCTTTCAAAGGCCACCTAACATTACCACAACTACAAAATTGAGTGTGCCTCTGAAGTTACCTTTATTCATCCTTAACATGGGCCCTGCCAAATCCCTATTTGATACACTTGGGAAACTAGACCCAAAGAACTTATACATCCCTACTTTAGCTTTGGCCTCTTCCATAACCTAGGCACCCCATTTTAGCCACCTCCAACACAACAAACACCTACTACTAACCCAAATTGGGTTAGAGACATCATATAAATAGTAAGGTAAGAGAGGTTTTAGGTAGTTTTCTTTGCTCCTCAAGTTGGGATGAGGTTTGATACTATCATAGGCATGATGAAGAGGGTGGTTACAAGGTAGGTTGAACAACCATAGTCAAGCTTAGTTATGGTCCATGAGAGTGAATAATCCCTCTTCACTTTGACAATGAAGAGGAAGGTCAGCCCCATAGAGGTGGAAGAATATGCAAAGGTTCTTATGTCATTAGTTTAATCCCAAATAGAGTCCATAATTGCCTTGATGAAGGTGATGTAGTAGGAATTAAATTTTTTGAAGGAGTAAGCATTACTAGTAATGATAGATAGTACTATAATCCAAATAATAAATGTGGCTATCAATGTTTTCAACTTGTATAAAGTTATGAAGAGGAGGTAGGAATATGGGGTCCTATAATCCAATTGGTCATATAACTTGACCAAAAACTTTCACTCTATGATGCCAAGTTGGTAAACTTGGATAGAGTTGCAAGAAGTAATAAGTTCCCAAAACCTCAAGTTTTTTCCAATTGAGGATATCATTCCTACATAGGCCATCCTGATGAAGAGGAGGAGGATATTTAAGAGGTGGCTTTATTAGATCAAGGATAAAACTACATCCTTGGAGAAAATTAAATTCAAGATTACCTTGCTACTAAAGGATTCCATGGTCACTAGGGTGACCAAGCTTGATGGATTCTTCATGGATGACCAAGAATTCAGGGCTAATATGAAGGTGTTTATATCAAAATTTGATAAGGATGTTTCCATCACCAAGATGGCTATCAAGGTGATGAATATTATGGTATTTTCCAACCAGAGGCTAGAGAAAGTAGAAGCCATTGAAGAAATATTAAGGCATGGGTTTACAAAAAATAAAAATCTCATCAATAAGATACCTGACTTGTTCTAACCTATGATATTTGACTTTGCCTAGATATATCATGATTACCTAGCCTGTGTAGAGGTTTGGATGAAGGAAAATGTGGAGAAGAAATAATGACAATAATAGTAAGCCAACCAACAACCTGCTCCAGGGCCTTAGGGAGTATTCCATTATGTTTTATAAATTTGAATTATAATATTCCACTATATGTAACATTTTATCCACTTGACTATTTGGGTTCCTTTTGATGGGCCCACTTGAACTTGATTTAGGTAAATTTTAAGCCTATAAATTGGGGTTTCCCCCCCTCATTTGTAATAAAAAACAATTGTTATAAGAATTAATACAAGAGAGACAAGAATTTGAAAGTTTGTCTAAAATAATTGTTTGTGTATTTTTATATTTTATGTTCCTCACACTTTTATATGACTAATAGTTTCTTTCTTATTGACTAATTTGGCAATAACACTCAATTTATGCATCTGTTATCTTGAGTTTAACACTAGGCCAAAAACTTTGTTAGTATATTTTCTCTATTTTCATCTTATTTGTAGCTAAATATGCTATGAAATTTATTGTGAATGAGTAATTTTATGAAATATATGATTTTATACATATGCATTTCTTTTCCTTTGAATCTTTAACTAAATTTATTTATCTTTGAGTAATACACTAGAATTGGTGAACATTAGTATTATATATTATTGTCATAAAAGTTAAAAAGGACTAATACTTTTGATCATCTTAAGCAAATTCTCTTTTTTGACTTACCTTTCTCTCCTTTGAAGCCACCCATGAATCACTTTATATTATTTCATTATGTAAATATCCATTGTTTGATTATATTTTGAGCAATAATTGGAAAATATTGAAATAATTTCATAAAGATTAGCAAGAATAAAGTGTCACTGTGTAACATTTGTTATCCCTACAGTAAGGTGTACTTGAAGACTTTCAAAGTGGTGAAAATATATATGCTATTATGTTATTCCTAGTGGTATTTGTATAAACAACTCAAGCCCTGAGTCTTCTATGACTTAAAATTGAGTTTCTTAATTTCCCCACATTCTCTAGTGACATAGGGAGTGCATTAAGTGCATCAACAAATAGAATTTTCATTTACATTAAAGTCACTATTAGGTGATATTGTTAAGGCCCTTATAATACCTTCAAGGTATCTCCTATGAGATACCTTTTAAACATGCACAAGATTGTGTTTCCCCTTCAAGGTATTTTGTAGGGGATACATTTCAAACAGGCACAAGATTGGATTTCTCCTTCAAGGAACAAGTGGAATTTTATTTTACATAGAAGGCACTACTAGGTGGTATTTTTAATGCCCTTATAATAAATTCAAGGTATATCCTAGGATATACCTTTTAAACATGCACAATATTGGATTTCCCCTTCAAGGTATATCCTAAGATATACCTTTCAAATAGGCACAAGAGTATATTTCTCCTTTAAAGAACAAGTGGAATTTTCCTTTAAATAGAAGGCACTACTGGGTGATATTTTGAAGGCCCTTATAATACCCTTAAGGTGCCTCCTAGGAGATACTTTTCAAAAATTCATAAGATTGGATTTCCCCTTCAAGGTATCTCCTAGGAGATGTCTTTCAAACAAGCACAACAGTGGATTTCTCGTTCAATGAACAAGTGGAATTTTCATTTACATAGAAGACACTATTGGGTGGTATTTTTAATGCCCTTGTAATAAATTGAAGGTATCTCCTAGGATATACCTTTCAAATATGCACAAGATTGAATTTCCCCTTCAAGGTATCTCTTAGGAGATACATTTCAAATAGGCACAAAAGTGAATTTCTCCTTCAAGGAACAAGTGGAATTTTTTTTAACATGGAAGGCACTACTAGGTGATATTTTTAAGGCCCTTGTAATAGCTTCAAGGTATATCCTAGGAGATACCTTTATAACATGAAAAAGAGTGGATTTACCCTTCAATGTATCTCCTAAGAGATACCTTTTAAATAGGCATAAGACTAGATTTCTCCTTCAGGGAACAAGTGGAATTTTCCTTTACATGGAAGGCACTACTAGGTGATATTTTGAAGGCCTTTATAATACCTTCAAGATATATTATATGATATACTTTTAAAACATGCATAAGATTAGATTTCCCCTTCAAGATATCTCCTTGGAGATACCTTTCAAATTGGCACAAGAGTGGATTTCTCCTTCAAGGAACAAGTGAAATTTTCATTTACAAGGAAGGCACTATTGGGTAATATTTTGAAGGCCCTTGTAATACCTTTAGGTATCTCCTAGGATATACCTTTCAAACATTCACAAGAGTGGATTCCTCTTCAAGGTATCTCCTAGGAGATACATTTCAAATAGGCACAAGAGTGGATTTCTCCTTCAAAGAACAAGTGGAATTTTCATTTACATGGAAGCCATTAAAGGGTGATATTTTGAAGGCCCTTGTAATACCTTCAAGGTATCTCCTAGGAGATACCTTTCAAATAGGCACAATAATTGATTTCTCCTTTAAGGGATAAGTGGAATTTTCATTTACATTGAAGGCACTACTAGGTGATATTTTGAAGGCCTTTGTAATACCTTTAAGGTATCTGCTAGGAGATACCTTTCAAACATGCACAAGAGTGGATTTTCCCTTAGAGGTAAGCCAACTAGGAAGCTTAGTCATATTCAGGCCACGTGAGTACTTAGCTAGATCTGAGGTGAAAGTCATGTGTTCAAAGGAGATAATCTTTGGTTTTAAAGCTAAAATTGATGGAAAATCAAATTCAAATTAAAACTAAATTAAATTATGGTGAAATTAATTATGAAATGCAATAGTTTGAAGTTTTACAAGCTTACCATTAGTATGGCATGAACCAAGATCGCCATCAACATTTCATTAATCAAGCCTGCCAAAAAGGCCTTATGTGCATTCATACTATATTAAGATAATATACAAGCTCATCAATCAAAATTTAAAATCCATGGTTGAAGCAAGAATGTCTAGAACCACCAAGTTAGAATAGGTCCCATTTCTCTATTCATACAAAACAAACACAGTCTTTTGAGACACTAATTTCAATACCATTGCATTGGCCATGGACAACAAACATTACAATGACTTATTCTACCATATGGAGAGGATTCATCCCTAGACATCTGCCTTCTAAGGGATAACTCCAGCTCAACCATTGCATCTATCAATAGAGCCCCAAGTGGTTCTTCAGATAAGACATAGATTAAATAGATGTAATTGGATACAAATATATATAAAAAAACACCATATATGTAAGTTTATTTATTTATATATATAAGGTACTAAATATATATATATATAAACAAATTCTTAATTAGACTATATTTTTGTTCTGAAGTTTGAAGGTTTAGCTCTGAAGACTAGTGACTTAGCTTTGAAGACTGGAAGCTATGCTCTAAAGACTAATAGCTATGTTCCTAAGATGAAAAATCATGAAAGGGAAGAATACACCTCCATCATTGAGAATCAAGACAATGCCATTAGACCACCAATGCCACAATCCATTATTTGATGTGATGGTGTTTTCAAAAGATCTCCTCTGATAGATTTGATGTGACATTATTTTTAAAATATCTCCTCCAATAGATTTGAGTGATGATGTTTCTAAATAATTTTTTCAAATAAGATTGATGTGACTATATTTTAAATAGAGAATTTTTCAAAAATATTTGGTATGATGTATAATTCATTATGATTATTACTCCCATTAAAACCAATAATGACCTTTATGACACATCATTAGTACTTGACTAGATAAAACACCTTCCCATTATATCTTGAATGCTCCAAAATGATAACCATAACTGCTACCATCACTCTTGCCATAATCACATCATATAACCTACAATGTTATTTATTATTGCATTGTTGGTGTCATCAGTTATTGTGTCGTATCTCTAACCTCTTGTTTCCCCTATTCTCTATGCATATTCAAGCTATGTTTTTACTGTATAGTCATATTTGAAATTAAATAGTGATTGATCTAAAGATGGGTAGGAGAAAAAAAATAGTAAAACAAAATCCTCTAATGTATTACTATAAGATAAATCAATCAGAGACATCTTTGAAATAGTAGGTTGGTTGTATTGCTTAAAAATGTTTCAAGGATTCCATGAATAAATTGTGCAAGAATTCTATGAGAATTTTTATGAATATCATGATATTATTAAAGGGAAAAACATTCCATTAAGTCCTTTTATAAATAGTGTTCTATCTAGGATTCCTAAGAATGGATTAGTTACCATTAAAAAGATCAATTTTTTAAATCTAATTTATATGTTTATTGAAAGAATTGATCCACACCCTAGACTGACCAAATCCCCCAAGGAGTGGCTAAGGGAATTCTAAGAGAAAGTCTTCCTCAGCCTTGGAAAAATGTTATTTTTTAGATAATGAAATATATCACTTATGATGGTCAGTTCATAGTAGTGGTTGGAGATGCTATGAGACTCCTTATTCATTTGAGGAAAGGATTTGTTTGAGAAAAATATAAGATCAATCTTCCCTCTTTCCTTCATAATTCTCTAATTAATGTTTCTCAAAAGATAAGATGAGGTACTAGGTTTACCCACCATCATGGGTTGGTTATACTCATTTATTTCCATCATTTTCTTAGTAAACCAAGGGGTGAAAAGGCCTGGTCCTCTTTCCTTAAAAAAATTTCTCTAGTTCCTACCAAAAATATAGCACACCTTGCCTCTCCTCCCACTACAATCCAAATTGAAAAACCCATAGTTTAAATTACAGAATGACGATCTCCACCGTTATTTGTTCTAAAGATATTATTTTGAAGATCAAAGAAACAAATGGGAATTTATTCAAACCCCCATCATCCTCGTCCAAATAAATTATGTTGCATTCATCAAGTTATCTTGTAGGAAGAAGAAGAAGAATATGTGTAGACTTTAAAAGTTGTATTTGTAGAGGGAACGCTAGTAGAAGTTGTACCATAAGAACTAGAGTGTCCTATGACCTATATTGTTGATAAGGGTAAGGTACCCTTGATTGAATAAGATCAATATTATCTATATTCTATCAATGAAGAAAAATAATTTTAGCATGCCATGGCTTTATCACACCATGAGAAAATAATCAGACTGCAATAAACAAAGTTAGATTTTATCTGTTCAACTTTGAAAGGTAAGGACTTGATTTTTAATTTGAAATAAAGGTGGGAAGAATATGTTACTAGAGTTAGTGAACAATAAGTAATTCTTTAAAGAATACAATATGAATAGACTAGGTTCCATAATGTAATGTTTTTACAAACCCAATAATTGAGTAATTTGCAAAATTATCTTGCTATCAAGGACACTCAAATACAAAATGTTAATGTTGATAAGTGTAATCTGATTAATAATCTAAGAGAAAGTTTTTCTGATATAAATATAATGCTTTCCCAACATACTAATAGAATAATAGATCTCTTTTGTAATTATGAATTAAAAGCCTCTATTCAAGCCATGCAAATAGAAACACAATAAATTGCAATTTACATAGAGGATCCAATAATAGTTGTTCCCTCTTTCCCTATTTCATTACATGAAATTATCTCTATTTGCAATAGCACCCAGAAGAAAATTCAAAACTTGAAGGATGAAAATACCAAACTTAAGGAGGAATCTCAAATGTAATTATGACAATCCCAACTATAATTGTAGAAAGCATAGGTTTCAATCTAGTACATTTGTGTTATTTTTGAGAAACTATTAGCATGCAAGCAACCTTCATCAGTTTATATTCTTTTTTGACATGAGCAGTTTTATAAATGGCACATTCAATTAATTTTTCTTGGTTTCTCATATATCATTTAAGTTGAGTATGTATTTATTGACATTTTTATAAATATCACTAAAGAAAGGCAGGATGCCATTTATGAGTTTTATACTTTAAATTTAACATTAGGATATCAATATAGTTTTTTGATAAATTTATTTATTGAAGAGACACAATTACATGCATTTATCTCCACTCTAAGGAACCAAATGACATGAAAATAGGCCAATAATAGATTTCTATAATTACAAAGCACCACTAGATTATGCATGAGACCACAATTTCCAAAAGCAAAGAAACTTATTTCTTCTTTTCAACCACTATATCATATGTATATGAATAATAAGTATCATGAGCTATTGAGATCTAATATTTATGCTTTTATATATTTTCTAAACCACCATTATGCCAATGGTTTCAATTCAATTCTTGTCATGTGGGAGACATTACCTAATGATTTGAAACATAGGGAAGTCCTCAGCCCCACAAATATTATATAGAGTCTAAAAAGAGCCAAATTACTTTGCTAGATAATCACTCAACTCTTAGAGGAAGAGGTTCAGATGTCTAGATTTGGAAGAAGTTTAGGCCTCCTATCATGTTGTGTCCTCTATCTCCATGGTGGTGTTGGAATTCTCAAGCAGAATTTGAACTTGAATTTTGGGTGCATACAGTTGTTAGATATCTTGGATTCTTGCCAAGGGGTAACCATGACTGGGGCAATCATTTTGAACTTTATGATCTAAGTCAGAGGTTTGAATTAAGAAATTTGGTTTAAGGATCAGTTATCCCACTTATTTATAAGAGGATTTGAAAAAGGTAAAAGTGTGAGAAATAAATGATCATTTCATATAGCTCATCATAGTTATATAAATTATCCATTAAAAGTTTCCTTTGGTTATATATTGTATTACATTTAATAATTAAAGTCTAATCTAATTAGGATATGATTACAATTTATTCTTTTTTTGTATGTAATTTATTGTTAATTATTTATCTTGTTATTATATCTAACTTAGATGAATAACATAGTTTTGAGTATAGCAATACATCCTAAGGATTGGGAAATTTTGAGTACAACACATCCCAATTATGAGGTAATTTTGAGAAGGCAAGACATAGTTTTGATAACTCTTTTGACTATAATTTTGTGGATTTAGTAAGCAATATTCGAAGACTAAATACTTTGAAGACACTCCAAAAATGCTCCAAAATTTCTTTAAACATGCTTTGGGTGTGCTCTAAAGACATACACAGGATGCTTTGAAGAATTCTAGGAATGCTCTGAAGACCTGTATAGGATGCTCTAAAAATACCTAGATGTGTTCTGAAGACTAGTTAAATCCTACTACTCAGAATAGACTTTCTAGATTTAGATGTCTTATTTTAGACATTACCGTTCATGGTAATTGTTGACCATTTTTGCCCAACAGGCCAAAAATTGGTCCCCCCTTTTTTCATGTTGTTCTAAGCTATTACTTTTAATTTTTGCATGAGTCTTTCCATTTCTACGGACTCTGTAGGTTTTATACAGACTTCACAAGGACTTCTATGAACTCTACAGGTGTAGTCTTTTGGCAGACGAAGAACCAGTTCAGAGAGTGCAAGGTTTTACAAAGCTTCTTAAGACTCTTATCTAAAGAAATTCATAAGGAAAGAAATCTAAAATGTTTTAAAGACACTTTTCCTTAAGGTTGGAAGAGTGGTTCAATGACATAATATTTCCAAGAGCTAGCACCTTTGAATTGTTAAACCGTTGAACCGGTTCAATGCCTTGGTTCAACGCCTTGGTTCAATGCTTCGGTTCAAAGCCTTGGTTCAATTAGAAAAGTTCATCACTTTGGTTCAAAGCTAAGTTCATTAACAAGTTCAATCAAATGGTTCATCACTTTGGTTTAAATCCTTGGTTCAATTAGCAGGTTCAATCAAAGCTCATCAATTTGTTTCAATCAAACGGTTCATCAACATGGTTCAATGCATTGGTTTAATGTTTTGGTTTAATGCTTCAGTCAATTAAATGGTTCAATCACTTAGTTCAATGCAAAGTTCATTGGCAGGTTCAATCAAATGGCTCGGTTCATCGACTCAATCCAAATGGTTCAATAGGCTTGGTTCATCAAATAGTTCAACAAATGTTTGAACCATTAAACCGGTTCAATGAATTGGTTCAACAGTTGGTTCAAAGGACCGGTTCAATCAAAGGTTCAAGCCTCCCAAAGGAAAAGCGCCCTTGCAAAGGGTAGTTCTAGGTTTAAGAGCCCTTGCAGAGGGCAGGGAGAACTTCAAAGAGGCCACAAAGAAGCGGCTAAGATCTTTCATAATTTTTTTAAGGCAAAGTCATGAATTCTTTCAGACTTTTGTCCAAAGGATTTCCTTTGGATAAAAATTTTGAAGGATTTCCTTTGGATAAAAAGTCCGAAGGAATTCGGGGAAACTGTGAGCAAAAAGCCCGAGAGGAAATTTCTCAAGGCAAAGTCACAAGGCAATTATTACAGACTTTTTATCCATGAGAAAAAAGCCTGTGGGGAAAAGGCTGAAGTAGAAAGCCAAAGGAATTTGCCAAGGATGGTGACATCCCAAAAGCTGTCAACTTTAAGAAGATAGACTAGCTATTGGTTTTCAAACTTTGATGGGCCCACGAATGTCAATTTTACACCTAGAAAGCCAGAGCGTGGAAGGTGTCAAGTGGAAATCATGGAAGGCTTTGACATGATTTTTTGAGAGCAGTGGAACATGCCACATGTCCCCTATAAGGCTCGATAGAAGCTGACAAGTGTCAACCTCTACGGTCTCTCTCTTTTGTCTCATGAAAATTGTGGTGGGCCCCAAATGAATTACTAAAGAAAGTGGAAGCCAACACATGTCCTCTTTCATAAGAACTTCAAAGGATTCCTAAAGCTTCCATGAGTCAAGTAGATGCTGCCATGTGTCCTACCCATTTTATAGTAGACTGTGACATGTGTCACTCACTAGAATCAGTAGAAAATGGCTAAGGCAAGTAGTGAGAGCCCAAAGAATAAAGTGACCACCAGAAGATAGCCCTTGAGGGCTAAAGGAGCTAGGAAGAGACAAGGCAAGGAGGAAGATGAAGTGCAAGAAAAGACAAAGTAGTCCAAGTGCTGAGAAGAGATGAGTTATTGCTAGATGGTCATCAAATAGCACAAACAGTGAGCAGTGCAGCCTGTGTTCTCCATTTGGCATTTATGAGGGGACAAACCATAGCCTATTTATATTAAGAGAGTAGTCTGTTTGCAGAAAAGAGGTGTAGCCATATTTTTCACATTAATGTGGAATGCCTAAGTAAAATTAATAACTAACAATCAAATGGCTCCCTCTTCCCAAGGCTCAGAGCACACATGGGCCAACTTGCAAAAAGAGTGCCAAAGTCTTTCCCATAAATCACCAAGTTCTCTTCCTCTCTCTATATATTGTAAAGCTTCTCATTTGAGAAAATATCCATTCTCTTAGCCTTAAGGCAAAACTCTACCCAAAAATCTCTCAAGGCTTGTAAGGTAGAGCTCTGCCAAATTTTACCTTGAATCAGGACTTAGCATTTTTACATCTATCTAGACTTGCACTTTAAAGTATATGTCTATGTTCTTATTTTGTGTTAAGTCATTGTCTTTCATGCTTTTCACAGATCGATTACAACATGTCCAGTGCATTGTGAATTCTCTTTTTTGCAGGTCTACCAGAAGTGTCTACAACAAGAATATAGGCACATGTGAATAGGCTGTCAAAGTGTGTCTCAGAACACCTTTGCTAGTTCCTTCCTCCCTGTATCTCTATGGAACCCTAACTCACTAAAACAAAAGAGTTTCCCATGTTAGATGAAGTGTATGGGAATTTCTTCCTGGTGAAAAGTGTATGTTCGGCCTGGGTGGGTCAACTTTTTTGGTGTATCACCTTTTCATTTTTAGGCTTAGGTTCTATTTTTAGCATCTCTCTCTCCCTTTTCACCCCCACCTTTTTACATTTGTTTGTTAGCAGTAGGAGAAACTAGGGCCTAAAAGATACATCAGAGGGAGATAGCCCTTATCTAGAGACTCTCCCCTCTAGCTTTGCCAATCCCACAGGTAAGAGGGGAGTTTTCATTGTTGTGTGTGGAAGGACAGGAGCTAGGCATCCTACCCTGGGTGCAATCCACTGCATCAACAGTTTTTGGCACGCCCAGTGGGACCAACTAGGGCAAGTTTTGTCTAAAGAGTTGAAGAATTTTTGGTGTGATCTTTAACCAACTAGCCTTTGGAGGCTTTTGCATCAACACCAATGGGGACTCTGAGTTAAATCAACTAGTTAAGCATTTTTGGTGCCATCAAGAAACAGTATATTGGTATGTATAATTCCATCGTTCAGAGCCATGGACCCTATTTTCCTTGGCCAGCCTAGCTATGATCCTTACCAGCCTTATGTTGATCCTTATTAAGTCTAATATGACCAGTCTCAACCCTATCATGAGCTATATCAACCTTATGCCCAGTCTTCTCAATGTGTCATTTCTCCTACTCAAACTAGTCTCTTTGCCAATCAACCCGTTTCCACTTTCAAATGAGCACTATTAGGATACAAAAAGTATGTAATAGATCTTGACACCAGAAGGGGATGTGGCCAAGAAATCCTTAATCATGTCATCCATCAAGTGAGAAATGCACTAGATCAAGTTAAGAGTGAATGGGATCCCCTTGAAAGAGCCAATTGGCGAAGGCTTACAAGTGAGATGATGGATGTGAGTGGTTTGATTACATCTTTGGAAGAGAAGCTGAGTATTCATGAGAGGCAGCCTTACCAAGTCTATCAACCTGCATATCCATTGCCCCAAGTTTCATATCAGTCATACACAACCCCTACTTATGAGTCAAGTCAAGCCTATCCTTTCCCCAATCATGTTGAGGAGAGTTTTGAAATAGTAAATGTTGTGTTTAAGGTTAATCTTGATAGATAGATTGAATTGGCAAATCTTCAAATGCAACAGTCTATTTTGGTAGTAAGGGAAATGGAATCCAAACCCTCACTACCCTCTCACATTGTGGCCCATCACCCCAAAAGGAGATGCCTGGTTTTGATATCTTGAGCTAGAATAAAGTGATTGAGTCACAGAGTAGCAAGGAGGAGAAAGACATTGTCTAAGAGTGTGAGGTATAAAATAAGGATAATCTAGCTAAGCAGATTGAGGAATTAGAAGCTAAGATGAGACTACTTAGAGAAAGAGAGATGGAGCTTTCAGACCTTGTAGAGGAGCCAATGCTAAAAGATACCCCTTCTACCAATCCTCAAGCTGATTTCAATATTGATGAAGTATTGGTAAAGTGGATAGACAAAAATCAAGTGATTTTGGCCCAAGGTCTGCCCCCTTTTCCTCATGAGGTTTTAAAAGGATCCCATGTTCCCTTTTCCCAACCTAATTTTGATGAGCCTTGTATGCCCCCTCCTATTCTAGAGAAAGCTCCCTCTTGTGTGCTAAATCCTTTCTATCAAATGGCACTTGCTCATTCTATCTCATCTAATGCATTAATCGATCCTTCCTTTAATCCCATACACCTAGCTTTTCAGCACCCTCTTTTCAGATAGCTCTTCTTGTACATGAGCAAACCCTCCCAAATCTTCCCCAACCTCATCAATTCTTTCAACATGATCTCTAAATTCCAAGCTGGAAAAAGGAACATCATGAACTAGCCCAGGACCTTGAAGAGGATAAAATTACTCCTTGTTCACAAGGGGAAAATTCCAATCCCAAGGTCATTAGTTGAAAGCAAATAGTGGAATCTTGGGGCAGAAAAGAAGAGGAGGAGAAAGGTTTTTCTATAACCCTTGAAGAAAATGAGGTTGATCCTACTCTTGATGATGATTGTGACCTCCAAGAAAGGCTCTTCTAAGAAGATATAGGCAGGTGAATTATAGAGTTAGAGTCTAAAGCGAGTTTCCTCAACCAACGTGTGGTGGATGTTTCAGACCAAATAACAGATCCCATGTTTGAACACACTCCATCTACACACCTCCAAGAGAGCTATTAGGCCACACCTAATATTGATGAAGTGTTGGCCAATTGGAAGGAGGACAATCATTTGATTCTAGCTCAAGGACTGCCTCCCCTTCCACATGGTTGTTTCACTTCACCCCTTCTCAAGGAAGAACCTATTCTGCAGGAGGTGAGTGAGGATCAAAAGACCCAATCTATAGTTTCCCAAGAGGCTATCATGAATGATAATGAAGAATAAATCATCATCGATGCCCCTTGTGAAGACTTCATCAGCAATGGAGAAGATGCAGGTCACGCATACATGCAGATGTTCTAGTAATACGATGAGGAACTTAAGCATGGTAAGCTCTCTCCCCCTTTGTTTGATGAACTTCCTTGTTGCTTTGATGATGAGGATGACTAGGCCAAGGAGCTAGAGTTGGATGATGATTAGGAAAATATCTTTGAACATCTAGAGATCCTGATCTTTGAAGAGGAAAAGGAGAGGTTTGTCTTGCTTGAGGAAAACTTTGAAGAAGAAAGTTTTAAACAGAGAGGTGATGTTCTGTGGGATGAACAATCAATTTGTGATTCCATTTTAGACATCACCATACTCACCCTTCTTCAAGAAAGCCAAGAGGAAGTAGAGGATGAGTTTGACGTGGTCTTCAATGAAGCAGAAGGAAACGGGTCAAACCATGATGCACTGCAAAGGGACCATGCACAATAAAGGGCTTATGGTGATGAGCCAATAGCCACAATTATCTTGGTGAAATGCACCAACATGAAGGATCAGAATTCAACATGCTTCCAAGAACAAACAGAGTATGTATATGTTGGAAGCATGTTTGAATCTGATCCACTCGAAGGCAGGCCAACCAAGGTGATAGGCAAGAGGAGCAGGTCACCAACTCTCCATTTCATTCAGCCACTTATCTGGCACCATAAGTCTTCTTGCTAGGAAGGGGACTTAAGAATTTTTCCTTTTGATCTAAGAGGGAGGCAAATATTCCTAGTTAGCTATATATAGTAGTTTGCTTTCAATTTCTTGTCCTATTTTCCCTAAGTGTAGTTTGCACAGGTAGTGTTTTTAGCCTTGTGTGTGTTTTCATTTGTGTGTGGGGTAAAAGGCTTCATGTTTGATTTTGGCATCCCTCAAGGTAGTGGCTAACTCTTTCACAACTACATCTAACTCTGTGCCGAATGGACTAAAAGGCAACTGGTCTCTAAGCATAGCAGGCATGCTTCCCCTGGGAGTCACCAATTTGTTGGCCATTTTTGCCCAATAGGCCAAAAATTGGTCCCCCCTTTTTTCATGCTATTTTGAGCCAACTTTTGATTTTTACATGAATCTTTCCATTTCTACAAACTCTGTAGGTTTTCTATGGACTTCACAAGGACTTCTACGAACTCTATAGGTGTATTCTTTTGGCAGACGAAGAACCAGTTCAGAGAGTGCAAGGTTTTACAAAGCTTCTTCAGACTCTTGTCTGAAGAAATTCATAAGGAAAGAAAGCTAAAATGGTTCAAGGACACTTTTCCTTAAGGTTGGAAGATTGGTTCAATGACATAATCTTTCCAAGAGTTAGCACCTTTGAACCATTGAACCATTGAACCGATTCAATGCCTTGGTTCAATGCTTCGGTTTAAAGCCTTGGTTCAATCGGCAAAGTTCATTGCTTTGGTTCAAAGCTAAGTTCATTGACAAGTTCAATAAAATGGTTCATCACTTTGGTTTAAAGCCTTGGTTCAATCAGTAAGTTCAATCAAAGCTCATCACTTTGGTTTAATCAAACAGTTCATCAGCTTGGTTCAACGCATTGGTTTAATGCTTCAATTCAATCAGATGGTTCAATCACTTAGTTCAACACAAATTTCATTAGCAGGTTCAATCAAATGGTTCAATAGGCTTGGTTCATCAAATGGTCCAACAAATGTTTGAACCATTGAACTAGTTCAATGAATTGGTTCAATGATTGGTTCAAAGGAGTGGTTCAATCAAAGGTTCAAGCCTCCCAAAGGATAAGTGCCCTTGTGGAGGGTAGGGAGCACTTCAAAGAGGCCACAAAGAAGTGGGTAAGATATTTTTAGAATTTTTTTAAGGCAAAGTCATGAATTCTTTCAAACTTTTGTCTGAAGGATTTCCTTTAGATAAAAAGACTAAAGGAATTTGGGGAAACCACAAGTAAAAAGCCCGAGAGGAAATTTTTGAAGGCAAAGTCACAAGGCAATTCTTACAGACTTTTTGTCTATGGGAAAAAAGCCTACAGAAAAAGCTCGCAGGGAAAAGGCCAAAGCAAAAAGTCGAAGGAATTTGCTAAGGACGGTGATGTCTTGGAAGCTATCAACTTTAAGAAGATAGACTAGCTGTTGGTTTTCAAACTGTGATGGGCTCGTGAATGTCAATTTTACACCTAGAAAGCCAAAGCATAAAAGGCACCAAGTGGCAACTATGGAAGGCTTTGACATGCTTTCTTAGGAGTAGTAGAACATGCCACATGTCCCCTGTAAGGCTTGGTGGAAGCTAACAAGTGTCAGCCTCTGCGATCTCTCTCTTTTGTCTTGTGAGAACTGTGGTGGGCTCTAGCTGAATTGCTAAAGAAAGTAGAAGCTGACACATGTCCTCTTTCACAAGACCTTCAAAGGGTGCTTAAAGCTTCCATGAGTCAAGCGGATGCTGCCACGTGTCCTACCTATTTTACAATGGAACATGCCATGTGTCACTCACTAGAATTGGCAGAAAATGGCCAAGGCAAGTAGCGAGAGCCCAAGGAATGTAGTGACCCACTAGAAGATAGCCCCAAGGGCTGAAGGAGCTAGGAAGAGACAGGGCAAGGAGGAAGATGAAGTGCAGGAAAAGACAAAGTAGTCCAAGTGGTGAGGAGAGGCAAGTTATTAATAGATGGTCATCAAATGGCACAAATAGTGAGCGGCATGGCCTACTTTATCCATTTGGCATTTACAAGGGGACAAACCAAAATTTATTTGTAGGAAGAGAGTAGTTTATTTATAGAAAAGAGGTGCAGCCATGTTTTTCACATTAATGTGGAATGCCTAAGTCAAAGTAGGAACCAACAATCAAATGGCTCCCTCTTCCCAAGGCTCAGAGTGCAATTGGGCCAGCTTGCAAAAAGAGTGCCAAAGTCTTTCCAAAAAATTGCCAAGTTCTCTTCCTCTCTCTATATATTGTAAAGCTTCTCATTTGAGAAAAGATCCATTCTCTCAGCCTTAAGGCAAAACTCTGCCCAAAAATCTCTCACGTCTTGTAAGGCAGAGCTCTGCCAGATTTTACCTTAAATCAGGACTTAGAATTTGTACCTCTATCTAGACTTGCACTTTAAACTATATGTATGTGTTCTCCTTTTATGTTAATTCATTGTCTTTCATGATTTTCACATATCGATTACAACATGTCCAGTGCATTGTGAAGTCTCTTTTCTGTAGGTCTGCCATAAGTGTCTATAGCAAGAATATAGCCACATGTGAATAGGCTGTCAAAGTGTGTCTCAGAACACATTTGCTATTTCCTTCCTCGGTGTATCTCTATGGACCCCTGACTCACTAAAATAGAAGAGTTTCCCATGTCTGATGAAGTGTATGGGTGTTTCTTCTTGGTGAAAAGTGTATGTTCGGGCTGGGTGGGTCAATTTTTTTGGTGTATCACCTTTTCATTTCTAGGCTTAGGTTTTGTTTTTAACATCTCTCTCCCTTTTCACCCCCCCCTTTTTTACATTTGTTTATTATCAGTAGGAGAAACTAGGGCCTAAAAGATACATCAGAGGGAGCTAGCCCTTATCTAGAGACTCTCCCCTCTAGCTTCATCGGTCCCACAGGTGAGAGGGGAGTTTCCATTGTTGTGTGTGGAAGGGCAAGAGCTAGGCATCTTGCCCTGGGTGTAATCCATTGCATCAGCAGTAATGGCTTAAAATAGTTTGGATATATTTATATCTTTATTTTATAAACTAGATAAGTATCTTCAGTTTAGATTAGTTATTTCCTAGCTATGATTACTTGAGTCAATTCCAATGCCTTCCTAAAATCATGGAATTTGACTCCTAGATTGTATATATTTTAAATAAACAGATTTAGGCATTAAGATCACAAAGATTTTGTATCCTATGAATAGATGTTGAGATGAGTTTAAATACACATCTCTTCATTATAAGGAGTTATTAAGTTCCTAGTCAAAGTTATGGATGTTGAAGTTCTAGATGTTTAAGTTATAAATGTTGATAGTGTGAATGATTAACAAATAATTTAGATTTACTTTCCTACAAACTATAATTAGATTTATATTTATTGTTTTTAAGATTTAGAAAGCATAGAAAAATTAAAACCCCCCAAATAGTGAACTTTAAAAATCCTACCAAATGGTATTATTTTAAACAGTCATCCGAAATTGCCTGAGTTAAAAATGACACCAATCTATTGATTGGTTAAATGATAGGTATAACAATAACCTATCACTAGGTGTATCAATTAGGCTCTTAGCAAACTACTCAAAACTATTGATTGCCAAAGAAAATGGTTAGAAAGAGGAGAAAGGGATGAATGAAAATAAAAAAGGATGATACACTTATATTTGACACTCCTCATTGCTCTGAGACACACAGATATAATAGCCAAGAACTCATACACTCACACAAACTCCATAACTAGATTGTTACAAAAGTGCTTCTTAAGAAGGCTCAAGGAAGTGAGATAAAAAAAGAAGGGATGATCATATCCATAGCCTATCTTTACCTCGTGATTTATATAGCACATTCTAAGATCTGAAAACATAAAACTATCTTGTATAAAGGCAAGAGAGAGAGGACAAACACCAAGAAAGAGAGATCCTTCACAAAGTATTCATGCAAAAACTCAACTAAACACAAAATAAAAGCATATAAAAAGGTAAATAAACTCTTATATTTATTTCAAGGGGTATTTTCATTACAAAATGGGCAGCTCTAAGACATACCACAAGACCAAGTAATCTCTTAAAATGAGAAAAATGAGAGATACATAGAAGAAAATGGAAGATAGAAGAAGGGAAAATGGATGTTGACTTGAGTGATGCCATCCTACATGGAAAAATTATTCATTCTTATAAAATGCTTAGTAGATGGTTTGATTTACCTCATCTTTCCACTTAACCTCTCCCACTTACCAAATTCATCACATCTCCCACTTGGTCTTTTAGAAGCCTCTAGACACTTTATGAAGGCTTGTCAAATAAACACAGTGTTACAGCTATGATATTAACCAATTTTGATCATATATTTCTCTAATTTGAAATCAACATAATTGTAAATAGGGAGAAGTTATATTTCTAACACAATAAATGATATTGAAAATGGAGTTATAGATCAAAAGATATGGCCAAAAATCTGACACGTAGTCTTGTACAGTCACATAAACACCTTTAGAACATGAAAAATAGAAAATCATAGAGTAATATATAAACAAAACCCATCATATCTTATATTTATATAAATATATTGAAAATACACTCAAAAGGGTATTTTTAGTTTTTTTAAAATATCAAAATAACCCATGCAACCTTCCCTCTGAGTGTTTTCTGTTGAAAAGTTGGTGAGTGATAAACCTTTTCAAAAGGGTCACTTCACACCATCATTCATTTTCAATGGAAGCTCATGCAACTACAAAATAAAATGCATTACCTTTTCATACCATCAAGGTATAATCATACAAATTTTTATTAAGTTTAGATTCTATTTATTCCTATGTAAATGGGATTCAAAAGTGCTCATTAGGCAGATTTAGCAACTGGGAGATGTAGGATTACATTTTTATTTGAAGCACAGAAAGTCCTCAGCCCCACCAATTTTAGATGGAGTCTAAGAAGAGCCAAAGTAGTTTTCTAGATAATCACTCAGCTCTTAGAGAGAAGAGGTTCAAATGTCTAGATTGGAATGAGGTTTAGGCCTCCTATCATTATACATCCTCTATCTCCATGGAGGTGTTGTATTTCTCAAGAATAAGTTGAATTTCAAGCCTAGTTGCATAAAGTTATCAAAGATATTGGATTCTTTCCAATGGGCCACTATGATTGGGGCCATCATTTTGAAAAAAATTAAAAGTGTCTTTGGAGTGTCTTTAGAGTGAATTTTGTTTGAAAAAAATAAAAAATTGATTGGATGTAAATCATAGCTAGAAACCAAAAAAAAAAAGAGCAGCGATACAAATCTTCAGCCCCCTGATACTTCCCACCCCTCAAAAACTTCTCCTTAAATAGTAGTTACTCCTATTTTTAAGGTGCAGATAGTTTATATATAATTTTTTAATATATAATGATGCATGTGACCTATCTACCCAAGAATATCAAAGCACGAGGGAAAATTTTGCCACTCTAAATAATAATGTTACGTGTTATTCAATCATTAATTCATTAAACTTTATGATGTGGCATGAGGGAAAATTTCTCTACCCCAAAAAATGATTTTTCAACTCAATATAAAATTGAAACAATTCAACTCAAATAATAATAATCTAGAATAGGATAAAAAATAACTTTTCAACTCAATCTAAAATGGAAATAATTCACAGTATCTTAAACAAAGCCAACAAATAAATGATGCAAGGAGAGAGATAAGGTGGAACCATTGAAAATCTCTTACATTAAGGCACTTATTTACTATAATTATTTTCTTATAGTCAATAAAAAACATATGCTTTACCCTTATATTTACCATTTGGGTCCCTATTGAATACAAGCAAGCACTAAATAATCCTAGTCTCCATTTCATTATCTTGACCATTTCATAACAAAAATCTAGGTCTATCTAAATCTGAATGATTTCATAACATAAAGTGGTAAATAATTAATAAAAAGGTCATATCAAGCTAAATAAATCAAACATTTTAGTTATAATAAAATAATACATTAAATAGATTAAATACCTGATAAGGACCTACAAAAATGATAGTGCAAAATGTGGTCAACGCTTCCACCACTAATGTCATAGTTAACCTAATAGTCAATAAAAGAATTTTTTTAGCCTTCTAAAGAGAGAAAATAATGGAAAGAGAAAAAAATAAACTTAACCCTAATTTTGAAGCGTGCAAGAAATTTTAGTTCTATAATAATTTAAAAGTTTATACAAAAATTTGTAACATATAAAATTATTTATATATTTAAACATATTAAACATTTAAATAATGTACATTATTTAATAAAAATATTTAAATATTTAAACATAAATAAAAATAAATAATAAAATTAGATAGTTTTTTAATATAAAAATACTTACAATTTTTTATTGTTTATTATAATCATTCTACTTAAAAAAGTTTATTTATATTTGTTCATTAAATTGCATGATTAAATTTTCTAAGAGGGATTTGACTCCTTAATTTTTATCCCCCATATAATATCTTTGAGATAATTTAACTCACTAATTAAAATACTTGTGAGAGTGAGTCCCCTTTCTTGAATTTACAAACTAATATTTGGAAATGAATTCGACCCCAAAATGGTAACTAAAATAAGTGACATAAAATCATACTTAATAACTCAAAGACCTAGACTAAGGAAATGATTTTGTAGGGTTAGCTAAATTATGGTTATGTGAGGGCATAATCAGTCTACACTATACCAATCTATAAACATTAACTTTTCATTCATGATAAGGTGTGATATCTCAATGCAGAGTTAGGATTAAACATTTTGGCCAAGAACACAAGTGCTTCAATTTTGAAGCCCAATATTGAGGTCAAAAATACATGTCCAAATCACATCCATGTAAAATCAATTAAATTTAAAATAAATTATAATCCAAACTACTTTACTCCTCTTCAAAAAGTATTTCAATACAAGAATCATAAATACGTCATTTATCAAGATTATATAAATTATATTACTCATGAAACACAAGATTTAATTATCTCTTGAGAAGATTTTCAAGGGAATTTTGACCATTAAATGGTACATCCCAAGATTTATGCATCTAAATTCACTCATTCCATTTAATGTCACTAATATTATTATTAGTAAACATTAATTTTGTTTATCAAATTTATCCCCTTTTATCCCGTTAATTTATCACCTATTTCTAATTATTTATCTAATATCTCCCTTCATTATTTGTCATATATTAACCTTATCCATCCCCACCAATCAATAAATTATCTTAAATCTCTATTATCTTATCATAATCTCCACTTATCTATAATTTATAAATTTTAAATTCTCATGACCCACCTACCCACCTACACTAATCTATCTTTAAGCTCTCCTACGCCCCTAGTCCTTAATCATCCACCTAATCCCTATCTAATCCTATACCTAATCCTAACTATTCTATAAGATAACTATTTAATCCTCTCGATTCTCACCTCTCCTCTCTAGAATCTTCTAAATTTAGAGGCTTCCAAGAATAATCCCCAACCCTTGATCTCCCTTAGCCAACATGATTTCTCAACTATTGATCCTTCCCTCCTCTTTCTATTTAAACAACTCCATTCCTCCATTTAAGATAACTAAAGATCATTTAGAAAATCCATGTCCAACTATTAAATTGATCACGAGTCTTCATGTTAATCTAATCTATCATCAACAATCTATGATCATGCCAACATAATGTCAAAATTCTGAGTCTAAGATAATCAATTCAATCCTCTTGTTTTCATATTCTATTTAATCATGATTTAGAGAATTTAGCTTTATGATTATATTGATGATTTGAATTGTGAATTCATCTATTGCATTCATTTCTAATGACTCTAGATCTTACTTAAGTATTTTTATCTTTGAGTAGATTTATATTACTATAAACTGATACATCCCAAGATGATCAACATCATTTTTAGCTACCTCATAACACACACACACACACACACACACACACACACACACACACACACACACACACACAATTTCTATTTAAAGATTTTATCTAAATATAGATTTGTATGATTTAAGGAATTTATTTTCAATAAAATAGAAACATACTCATTTGGGAAGCTTTTCAAGTGAACTTTGATGATTAACTGGTACATCCTAATATGATCAATTCCATTTGCATCTACTGATTCATTTGAAAAGCATATCTAAGACATTCTGATGAATTATTGGTCTATTATATGATGACCAAGATCATTTTCAGCTATCACAAGAACACTTTATATTTATATAGTATGTCTATAAATAGATTTTTATATATTATTATATACTAGACTTGAATATTTTTATAGATGTCTTTAGATATAGATTTGTATTTGAGACAAAATATTGTACATCAAGATAAATAAACCAAGGTGGGTCTTTTTCACAATCCTCATTATAAATGATTAAAGTATTGGATAAAAAATTCTCTCATTGAGAAGAACACTTGAAAGGCATCCAAATTATGTGTTTGATTCACAATATGTCTTACATAACCCTCTTACATTAGAGGTACCATTTCATCCCTTACCACCACACTTTGTGGTACTAAAATTTCCTACTTATGAGAAATAACTAGGTGACCTTAGCATGATCGATAAATGAAAATACTTACATTAAACAAGCTAGTAAAGTTTAGGGATACTACATTAGCCTCATCTAATACATGAAAATTTAAGATCAAGTCATCTTAAAAATTTAATCTAAATGAATTAAAATATGATACCAATCAGATAGTGAACATGATGGTGTTACAATTAACTATATTATAAAATGCATCATGCAAAAAAATATTAAATTCACAAAGATTTTGGTGCTTCTTATTACAAAGTTAGTTGAGTGTCAACTCCTATCTCTCCCTACACTTATATGTAACCCCTAATCATATTTGATCAATCCCAGACTGCTATGAATCCCAACAAATTACATTTTATAGGTATCTTACCATGGGTTTTGGATCACATCTAGGAGATAATTAAAATTAGAAAATGTTCAATAATCTACTACAAGACACACTAAAAATTATAGAAGTTCAAGTATGGAAATATAAGTAAAATTATCATTATGGAACTTTGGAACCAATGGTTATAATTTAGAAATAATAGGATCTTGCATAATAAGTGGAGTTCATCCATATTTTTTGAAGATGTAACATAAGTAAATTGTCTAATAGAGATTTGACTCTTTAATTTTTAGTCCCCTTAGAATACCTTTGAGATAATTTAATTCACCAATTCAAATACATGTGAGGGTGAGTCACCTTTCTTGAATTTACAAATTAATATTTGGAAATAAATTCGACCCCAAAATAGTAATTAAAATAAATGACATAAAATTGTACCTAATAACTCAAAGACCTCTTAAGAAAGGATGTTGTGTGTTTATTTAAAATATGGTTATGTGATGGCATAAGTAGTCTACCTCAGAACACTTACTATATATAGTATTTATATATATAAATTTTTTATTTATATATTATATCTAAATGTGTATTTATATAATTTAGAGAATTTTATTCTTATAAAATGGCAACAGACTCATCATATGAAAATTACATTTGATGGGTCTTCTATCATGGCTTTTGGATCACATCTAGGGGATCATCAGAATTTAAAAATGTTCAATAATCTATTCCAAGACTATATAATGAAAATTATAGAAGTTCAAATATAGAAATAAAATTAAAATTATCATCATGGAACTTTAGAACTGATGGTAATGATTTAGAAATAATAGTCTCTTGCATAATAAGTGGAGTTTCATCTACATTTTTTGAAGATTTAACATTATCAATTATTAATATCTTTAGGACAAATAAGTGGTGGTGGTATAATAGTAGGCATACATAGTGGAATATATGGTGACTTTCGAACATATATGTCCACTTCAATTTTTTATCATATTTCTAAACCTAAAATTATTCTTGGTCATTTCTAATTTTTTAGTACTATTGTAATAAAAGCAATGTATTCATTGCAATCACTAAGATAAAACCTAATCACCCACAAATGAGCTCTTTGTCTAGTGAATACAGATTTATCTTGATCAAAATAAAGGGAGTTGTAATTTTAACATAGATATTGTGCTAAGTGGCTATCTCTTTATACAAAGAATGCAAGCCATCATAGACTAAAGCATTGCATGGTGATTCAGATCCTGATAAGTTTGTACCCACAATTATTTAAGATGAACTTATTTTGACATTGTCATGGGTTTGGAGTAACTAATAAGTTTAATTTTTATTTTAAAGTCTTTCACTTCACATAACCCCTCTTACCAACACACACACACACACACACACACACACACACACACAAATTATATTAGTTATTAAATAAGCATTAACATATAATATATATCATAACATTTTTATATATTAAGCTAATTAATTATATATTAATACTATATATAAATTATATATTATGTAAAATATATTTTAATATTAATAAATATTATTATATAATATAATATATATATGTTAATATAGGTTATAAATAAATATTATATATTTTAATACATCTATATATTGTTAATAATAAAGAAATAATATTACATTTTTTACAGAATTAAATAACTTTTTATGCCTTGAACATATTGTATAATGCCATGTAACATGAAAATGATTTGAGTTTTTGCTTCATTTAACATTCATGTATGGGAGGGGGTAAAAAATACGCTCATAAGCATGGATTTAAAACTCTATGGCACTTCACCACATGTGCAACAAATGAGGTAGATTACTTTGAAGAGCAAATATATCAAACATTAATAATGTTTTTTAGGAAATAGGAATTAAATTAAAAGTTGCAATCACGTATCATGAAGGTTAAATCATGTATCATGAAGCATTAAATTTGGTGTTGTAGACAACACTTGACATGGGACAGTGGGAAGTAAAGCAGATGGACAATCAATTAATTTTAAGTAATGTGAATGATTAATTTTGTATCCCTTTAAACTTGGTTATAAAAAGTCTATGAACTGTTAAATTACATACAAATTATATAAATGAATATATGTTATACTTTACAAAATGATAATTCAAAAATACATGACCAAATCACATCCATATAAAATCAATTAAATTTAAACAAAAATCTATAAGCCAAGCAACTTTATTCTTGAAAAAAATATTTCAATACAAGAATCATGAAAACTTTATTTATCAACATTATAGAGATTATATATCTATATATTGTTAATTATATAAAAATAATATTAAATTTTAATAAAAACTAATGAATTTTTATGCCTTTAATGTATTATATAATGCCATGTAACATGAAAATGAGTTCAATTTTTGCTTCAGTTAACATTTATGTACGAAAGGGGGTCAAAAATATATCATAGGTATGGAATTAAAACTCTATGGCACTTCATCATGTGCACAACAAATGAGGTAGATTACTTCAAAGAGTAAATCTATCAAACATTAATGTTTGTTGAGAATTAAATTAAAAATTTTAATCATGTATCACAAAGTTAAAATCATGTATTACAAAGCATTAAATTTGATTTTGTAGATGACACTTGTCATGTGATAGTTGGTAGCAAAGAAAATAGACAATCGAATTTCAAGTAATTTAAATCATTAATTTTATAGCCCTTCGAACATGGTTATAAAAATTTTATGAAATATTAAATTACATATAAATTATGCAAAGGAATTTCTATTCTAATTTACAAATTGAAAATTAAATTTTAGTTAACCTTGAGGTCATTGGATCTACAATTTTAGTTAGTGACATGTGATTTTTCTATTGAATAGATTCAAATTAAGGTAAAATTTATTTAGCATCAATGAATATTTGTTATGGTGAGTTTATTTCTCTAATTTATTAAGATCAAAATGATTGTTTACTAACTTTAATTTTGAAGTTTGACTATGAGATATGTTTCTTAGTGTTTTTTATTACAAGTGTTGTAAAATGAGCTACAGATGTGTTTATCAATTTCCATAAACAACATTGGTTGGTGTTTTTGACTTGTGTATACCACAACTTTGTTGGTAGTTTTTTATAATCCATGGTTACTAAGATGTATGTATTCATGCACCTGTAGTCATCTCTAGTTTTTTTTAATATAATGTTAAAAACTCTTTATTTCATATAATATGAATTCGTTATTTCTAACTGTAATTTTGTATCTAATCATATTTATTTATTTATTTTCAAACAACTTTTTTTAAAATAAAATACTCCTTATTTTTATGATCAATGTATATTACATAAATTTTTAAATAATGTAGGAATGCAAATTAGGAAAAACAATCCTATAATTTCTCAGCAGCAACCCCTAAAAAATAATCAGCAATCCCCTAACACAGGACCCCTACCTTACTGTAGGTAAATTTGTTTAAATAGTAACATGTTATATTGATAGATGAGAATATTATAGAGAAAGATGTAATTCCTACTATGATAATGTCAATTTTTTAGTGGTTAGTTTGAGAGATAAAAAATAAAAAAGAAAAAAATGCTCATTATTCAATAATCCAAAAACTAATGTGCCACTTCTAATGTAATTCAAACATTTCTCAATCAACTACTGCCACCATTCATTGATGAGAAAGAATTTTTGAGAGTAATGATGGATGGTTATGATGTCCCACCTTCTAAAAACAATGAGGTTCCTTCATATTTTTTGAGGAAAATTTAATGCAAGTTTAATATCTTGAATGAAATTCTTTATTAATTTTATTACTAAGAGTTTTAGGGCCAATAAAAGGCTTTCGATAGGATAGGTTGGGTGAATATCATGTGTTAAATCAACCTATGAGAAAATATATCAAATAACCACTTTATCCTGAGACAATCCCTTCTACAGTGAAGAATGTTTTAGAGATTGACAATTTACATGCACTTGAGACACTTATTGACACCCTCGTGTAACACACAAGTAAATTTTCCCATGCTAATGCTTAGGAGAGTGGACATGAAGATCATTCAACTAACACTTCTACATGACCACACTAATGTAGATCCTATGGTGCTCTATGCACTAGAAATTAAATTAGATAAGGAGAAAGATTTGATGTAAACCAGTTATGGTGGTGTTTTTAATTGGATAAATGATATGGTTTTGACCCCTATTGCAAGAAACATGACGACTAACTATCATTTTGAATTTTCATGAACCAAAATGTGGATGCCACAAAAATAGAATTTTGGGGCCATATTTGATGGATTTTGATAAAAGATAATCATGTAGATAGAGAGTGGACAACGAACGATGGGAATTTTTTTCGCTCAACCATAAATTTTTTAAATTTCAAATATTTAAATTGTATGCCAAAAAATTAAAAGGGGTAGAAATTAAAATATAGTCAAATAACTGAGTGGTGGTAGTCATAAAGAATCTATAATGTTTGAATTAGTAAAGTTATATAGATAAGTATTAAATAATCCTGGATGATTATATCTAGAAGTTTAAGTTTAGTATCCATTCAAACAAATAAATAAGTTTACATTTCAAGAAAAATGGGGCAGAAGGTCAGTCTAAATATTAAAACGATATTATTTTTTTAGAGTTGATAGAGTATGTGTTTTGAAAATATATATTGTTTAAGAAATTCAATAAAATATATCTTGTGTGGAAGTAAATTTAATGGGAACTCCCGTCTAACTTGCAAAGGAAGAGAACTCTAATTTCCATCAAAGAAAGCAATATTTAAAATACAAACATGGCCATTCATATGTTACATGATTTAGATTAATTGGTATGTTGAAGTAACCTAGTGTTTATTTTATTAATATTTTTCTATTTAGTAAATGGCACCATTCAACTTGTGTGGCAGAATTAAATACCTATTAATATAAATATGTTATGGATTATTTGATATTGGATTATCATTGTTGTTACCAAAATTAGAGTGGCTCAATGTATTATAACAAAGATCTGTATATACAATAGTTGTTTATATTTCATTTTCCACATCTAAGAGTGGTAGCGCTATAGTTAGGCTATCTGTCTCTGTAGGTCTAAAGTGTTTTGTTTAGGTGAGGCATTAGAATTTAGTAGGATGGATTCAAGAAAAGAAAAGGCTATTGAAATTAAAACTACATGTGTCAGTTACAAGAGGGCGTTAACTTAAGTCAAAATGGGAATCAATAAAGAAAATTTTAATTAAAGCACCTAATTGTATATAGATCATTATTCACATTTGGCAAGGTTTCAAGCTTAAATTGAAAACGCTTGGTTATGGCATCATGTTTGAACTTGTAGTTATCATTCTTTAATTCCAAACCAACAAAGTGGTTGATTGCATTGGATTAAAAGAGTAGTATATTAACATTGCATTTGGTTAATTGTTGTTAATAGTACTTGTATGGTATTGGTGACCCATATCGTGAATGATTTGTTTTGATGAGTAAAGCATGATGGGAAATCTTTTGAAATTGAAAGTCTTATATGGTGCCTCAAAAAAGGAAATTAAGGAAAATAAAAAATTATATAGATTATTTTTTTTCTAGAAAGGCGTTTGAGGAAAAAGAATCAGTTTAGTAAATCCTCTAGGGGAAATGTAATATTTTCCAAGTTATTAAATATTAAATTGTGGGAATTAATACTGACCACATATTAAATAAATAGAAGTCATATTTTAAGGATATTTTTTGTAATGCGCGCGCACGTGCGCGCGCGCGTGTGTGTGTGTGTGTGTGTGTGTTGTAATTTATTATGGAAAAGTGATTATAAATTTTATTTTTAAATTTTGGATGGGATTTAAAGTTTTGATCTGAAAATCAAAGGATTTAGATTTTGAATAAATTATACAATTTTAATAAATTGCTAACAAATTGTGGTATCAGAGAAATAGGATCTATAAATGTGAAAGATCCAAAAAATTATAAATATGTTGATGAGGGAAAGAGGTAGAGGAAGGAGGCAACCAGGGCAAGCTACTAGATAGGTAGCAATAATGGAGGAAATAAATAACCTGAGGGCTAGATTGCAAGCTTTAGAGTTAGCTCAAAAAAGAGGAGATAACATAGGAGATGTCAGTGATGGAGAAGAAGATGAAGATGAGGAATTGGTGGTGAAAGAAGAGATGGTAGAGGAAAAGGTGATCAGAACAATTATGAATGTTAGTGCAAGGCTCAAATTAGAGGTTCTAGTATATGAAGTCATCCTTAATCTTGAAGATCTCATTGACTGGGTAAGTGCATTAGATCAATATTTTGATTATGAAAATGTTGATGAAAATAAAGTTAAATTTGTAGTAACTAGATTGAAGGGTCATGCATCCCTCTAGTGAGATGGAGTGTAAGAGGAAAGAAGAAGAAAGGGTAAGTCCAAAATTAAAAGTTAGGACAAAATGGTAGTAAAGTTCAAAGATAAATTCATTCCAAAGGATTATCAGGTTGAATTATTTAGGAAATTATAAAATTTCAATTATAAAGAAAGATTAGTAAAGGATTATATTGAATATTTTTATAAGCTAAAAATCAGAGTAGGGCATATTGAAGATGATGAAGAAAAGGTAGCCAAGTATCTCAATAGATTGAGATACAACATATAGGATGAGATTACTCTTTTGGCACCTAAATCAATGGAGGAAGCCTATCAACTTGCTCTAAAGGCTGAAGAGAAAGTGTCAAGAAAGCATATCCAATATGCAAGGGGCAAAGGATAATCTAGTGAACAGTTAAGTGGAAGAAAGCAATTATAGATGCATAATGAATAAATCAATATGCAAAGACAAGAACTAGTTTCAAGAGGAGGTAGTCAAGAATTAATAAATAAGAAATATTTTGAAAGAGATATAAGTGGAGGATTCTTTAGTAAATGTTTTGGATGTGGAAAATTTGGGAACATGTCTTATGAATGTCTAGAATATGCATCTAGTAGCCATGAAAAAGTTCATATTACTCAAGATTCTTAAGAAGAAGAAAATATTGCCTTTACGGTTTATGAAGATTCTCTTGAAACTGGAGAATCCTTACTTATGAAAAGGATTATGATCAAACTAAACAAGGAAGCTATAAAAGAACCTCCTCAGAGGAAGGCATTGTTTAGGACAACTTACAAAGCTAAAGGTAAATTGTGTAAAGTTATCATTGATAGTGGTAGTATTGATAACCTTGTTTCTTGTGAGATGGTTGATAAATTAAGATTAAAAAGAGTTTCACATCCTAATCCTTATAAGGTTTTATGGTTGCAAAGAGGTCATTACATTTTGGTCATAGAATAATGTGAATTAAAATCTTAGGTGGGTAACAACAAAGATCAGGGAATGTGTGATGTAATGCCTATAGACATTTGTCATTTGCTCCTAGGTAGACCATGGAAGTATGACATGAAGGTCATGCATGATGGAAATAAAAATAATTATAGTTTTGAGGAAGGTAGGGTAAGCCATACACTCTTACCATTGAAAGATGAACATACAAGTGAGAAAGATTATTCCAAGGTGTTAATCATAGGTCATAAGGAGTTGCTTCAGTAGAATGAGGAAGAAAAAGTATGTGATAAACTTGTTGATCAAACCAAGGTAAGCCTCCATGAAGGATCATATTTAGTTTCAAATTCAGAGATTTTGACAAGTAAGGCTATAAATGAATTGTTTTTAGATTTATCTAATAGTTTGGCTTCCATAAAGAGTGAGGAATATCTTGAAGGATTTGTAGACAAGTTGAGTATACTTATAAAAATTGTAATGGAAGGAAATAAAATCATAAAATTACCAGAGGAACAAAAGATAGAGAAAAGAAGAGAAATTGTCCTAAATAATAACAAATAGGATTTTAGATTAGATGGTGGTAAAGATTGGTGGAAAAGAATGATTGTATCTAGGAAGATGAAATTAGGAAGAAGGAAAAAGAACAATAGGGAGTAAATATTGATGCACTAAATGAAATCTTTACAAAGGAACTAGGTGGACTTCAAAGTCCAAAGGAAAAAGAAAAAATTATTTTTATTAACATGTTTGTTTTTTGTGCAGGTATAATGAAGAATAATTCCAAAGAAAGTCACTTTCCATCCATTAAAGGTGAAATAAATTTTTTGTCAACCTATAAACCATGGGATCTAGGAGGCCACAATTTGATGCAGGTTAACAAATACTAGAAAAAAATACCAATACCATAACATTGATGAAGAAGCATGAGCAAGAGCTCATGAAAACTTTTTAGCTTGGTAGTTTGATGCAGGAGCATCATGTGGACAATGAACGATGGGAATTTTTTCTACTCAACTTTAAAAAATTTAAATTTTAAATTTTAAATATTTAAATTATAGGCAAAAAAATTGAAAGGGGTAGAAATTAAAATATAGTTGGATAACAAGGTGGTAATAGTTGTAAATAATCTAGAATGTTTGAATTAGTAAAGTTGTATAGATAAGTATTGAATAATCTTGGATAATTATATCTAAAAGTTTAAGTTTAGTATCCATTCAAACAAATGGGTAAGTTTCCATTCTAGGAAAAATGGGTTGGAAGGTCAGTATAAATTTTAAAAGGATATTATTTTGCCTGGGTTGATAGAGTATATGTTTTGAAAATATGTATTGTTTAAGAAATTCAATAAAACATATCTTGTGTGGAAGTAAATTCGGTGGGAACTCCCATCTAACTTTCAAAAGAATAAAGAAGAGAACTCCAATTTCTATCAAGAAAGTGATATTTAAAATACAGACATGGCCATTCATATGTTGCATGATTCAAATTGATTGGGATGTTGAATCAATCTGGTGTTTATTTTATTAATATTTTTCTATTTAGTAAATGGTGCCATTCTACTTGTGTGGTAGAATTGCATGCCAATTAATAAAATTGACAATTTTATAAATACGTTGTGTCTTATTTGATATTGGATTATCATTTTTGTTACCAAAATTAGAGTGGCTCAACCTATTATAATAAAGATATGTATTTACAAGAGCTACGTTTATTCTATTTTCCACATCTAAGAGTGGTAGCACCATAGTTAGGCTATCTATCTTTGCAAGTCTAAAGTGTTTTGTTTGGGTGAGGCATTGGAATTTAGTGGGATGAATTCAAGCAAAGAAAATGTCTTTGAAATTAAAATTGTGTTTTCTAGTTACAAGAGGGCACTGACTTAAGTCAAAATGGGAATCAATAAATAAAATTTTAATTGAAGAGCCTAATTGTATCTGGATTATTGTTCACATTTGGTAAGGTTTCAAGCTAAAATTGAAAGTGCCTGGTTATGGCATCATGTTTGAGATTTTAGTTATCATGATTTAATTCCAAACCTACAAAGTGGTTGATTGTGTTGGATTAAAAGAGTAGTGTATTAACAGTGCATTTGGTTAATTACTGCTAACATTACTTATATGTTATTGACACCCCATATCATGAATGATTTATTTTGAAGAGTAAATCATGATGGTAAATCTTTGGTAATTGAAATTTATTATTAAATGGTGCCTCAAAAAGGGAAATTAAGGAAAAGAAATAATTATATAGATTATTTTTTTTCTAGAAAGGCATTTGAGGAAAAAGAATTGATTTAATAAATCCTCTAGGGTAAATGTAATATTTATCGAGCTATTAAATCTTCAATTGTGGAAATTAACACCGACCACATATTAAATAAAGGGAAGTCAGATTTTGAGGATATTCTCCATTTTATGTGTGTGTGTGTGTGTGTGTGTGTGTGTTAAAATTTATTACGAAAAAGGGGTTATGAATTTTATTTTGAAATTTTGGAGGGGATTTAAAGTTTTGATCTAAAAATCAAAGAATTTAGATTTTGAAGAAATTATACAGTTTTAATAAATTTCTATTAGATTTATTACTAAGACTACATTTTGGGGCCATTTTTTTAGGTTTAATCACTCATATAGCATTTCTTAGATGCCAATGAAAGCCACATTAACACAACACCTAGTATCGTAAGCTCAACTTTTGCAATTTTTAGAATTTGACAATGGTAGATATATGGGGCTTAATCAGTATCATAAGATGTGTGTTGATCATAATTTTAAATGGGATCACTTCCTAGTATAATTTTCGTTGTTACTCATTTATCATTTTTTAAAACATATATTTGGTTTGGAAATCTTTCTTGCACCTTTCCAAGTATCTTTTAAATTTGACATGTGATTTTTTTTTGGACCTGTTAAATTATAAATAGTGTTTAAAAGATAATAATTATTTTTCATAATAATAAATTAAAATAATATATGAGTTATTTTTTAGGTTGTAATAGGAGACAATACCATCTTTTTTCTACCCATATTGTGAACCTTCTTGTAGCTCATATATTGATATAGCTATGTAGTTGATGTTTATATATACAGAGATAATTTTGAATGTTATAAGTTGTTATTTATGTAGATTCATGTAATTTTATATAAATTATTGACTAATGATTATATTTTATTTGTTTCATTATTGATCTCATTTGATATTACTCCATCTATATGGGTAAGAGTAGACATAGACATTGTTAATGCGATTTCATTTATGCAACAACTTACTCAGGTGTGAGTCAAACTTGTAAATTATGTTTAACTGTAAATATGGATTTGTTTTAATAAATTTCTTGACATAAGAACCCCCATTTTCACATTTTATATTCCTTTAAGAATTATATGCGTACATACATACATTTGACTTTGTAATTATTTTGTACATATTATTATTTGAATTTCATTATTTTATTGAAACTTTGCACATAGATATAATTGTAGCCTCAAATTATTTGATCATAAGGCACATGTCATCAAAATAATCTGATCACATCCTTCAATATTTATATCTCAGTATGTCACTAATCATATAGAATATGGTTGGCCTTTAGTTGATTATGGATCATTTTTATGGGTCATATGTGTCCATCATATCTTCTTGTGGTAGTATTGAGCAGCTACAATATGATTTTTGATACCCAACTAATGGATTCTTATCATAATTTTAAATATCTAGTGATGGTGTAATTCATATACTTATAGGTGTGTTAATTTCTTGTATTTGCATTTATGGATAAGCATCGAAATTTGATGGATGCACCATGGAGTGACACTATGATTATTAATAATTTTTATATTATGTGATGTATTAGTTCATTGTATTATAATAATAATGAATATGGGTGAGTTTTACTAAAAAAAATTAATTAATAGATAATACACAACCATCTAGTAGTTATTACTATTTTGAGTCTTAGTCAAATGAAACAACTCATATTTCCAAGCCATAGTTAGAGATCTACACTTTTAGGATTTCTTGGATGAAACCTAGATAACTACCACTGTCAATGGTTTGTGGTTGTTTAATTCAATATCAGGGGCACATGAGGTATTCAAAATTTAATTTTAAATATGAAATGTGTTTATAAACATTTGATTGTAGTTCAAGTGGAATATATAGATAAATCTCAACATGCATGTCAAGTCATTAAAATTGATTTAGAGGTGGACTTATATACAAAATTTGGCATGGTTCATTTTGGTAAATGGCAAATGGATTCTTGTTATTCTTATGGTTGGAGGATAGAACCTTATCTAGATTCAAAGAGATTTAGACTTGTAGAAAATAGTTAAAATATTTGCAATGGAATTGTGACAATGTTTAAATTTTTTTATCAGTATGGATTTACTTCTTTTATTTATCACCACTTGAATATGAATAAGGATGTTCCTCTTTCACATCTATTAATCACATCAAAAATTGAGCGTATATCAAGTGGTAATATATATTCATCCCCTTGATGTCAACTTCAATGAATACTTTGAACCAAGGTGGAGATTTTTCACAATCCTCATTACAAATTATTAAAGCATTGGAGGAAAAAGATTCTCTCATTAAGAATAACACCTAAAAGGCATCCAAATATGGCTTGTTTGATTCACAATATGTCTTTCATAACCCTCTTGCATTAGAGGTACCATTTCAACCCTTGTCACCACACTTTGTGGCACTAAAATTTCCTACTCATGAGAAACATGAAGGGTGACCTTGAGTATGACCAAGAAATAAAAATCCTTACATTAAACAAGATAAATTATGGGGCCACTACATTCACTTCATCTAATACAAAATTTAATATCAATTCATTTTATAAAGTTAATCTGAATGAACCAAAATGTGATACCAATCCAATAATGAACACAACATCACCACATCGATCTATATTATAGAATGTACGATGAAAAAAATACTAGATTCACAATATGTCCACCATATCTTCATATGATAGTATTGAATAGCTACAATAATATTTTCAATGCCCAACTAATGGCTTCTTATCATAATTTTAAATAACTAGTGATGTTGTACTTCATATACTTATAGGTGTGTTAATTTCTTGTAATCACATTTATAGAGAGGTATGGAAATTGGATGGATGCACCATGGAGTGCCACTATGATAATTATATTATGTGATGTATAATTAGTTCATGATTGTATTATAATATGCATATGGATGAGGTTTTCTAAAAAAAATAATTAGTCAACGTTATACAGCCATCTGGTTATTGTTTCTATTTTGAGTCTTAGTCAAATGAAACAACACATTTACAAGTCATAATAAGAGATCTACACTTTCAAAAAAATTTGGATGAAACCTAGATAACTACCACTATCTGAATGATTTGTGGTTGTTTAATTCAATATCAGGGGCACATGAAGTAGTCAAAATTGTATTAAGTATGAAATTTTTTTTTGAACATTTGATTGTAGTTTAAGTGGAATATATAAACAACTCTTAACATGCATGTCAATTCATTAAAATTGATTTAGAGGTGGACTTGTATACAAAAATTGGCAGGGTTCATTATGGTAAATGGCAAAGGGATTCTTATTATTCCTATGGTTGAAAGATAGAACCTTATCTAGATTCATAGAGATTTAGACTTTAATAAAATAGTCAAAATATTTGTAATGGAATTATGATAGTGTGTAAATATTTTTTATCAATATGGATTTACTTCTATTTATCACCACTTGAATATGAACAAGGAATTTATTAAAATAACATTGCATTCAAAAATGTTTCATTTCATGAGGCAAAACTAACCACTCTGAAAAAACATTTAAACAAAAAATATTTAGTAAAAATATTTAGAGATTTAAACATGATAATTAAAAATAAATAATAAACATAATTTTTAAATATAAAAATAATAACAATTTTTTATCATTTATTATAATTATTCTTATTAAATATGTTTATTTATATTTGTTAATTTACATGATTAAATTGTCTAATAGGGATTTGACTCCTTAATTTTTAGCTCCCATGGAATACCTTTGAGATAAAATTCACAAATTTTAATACCTGTGATAGTGAGTCACCTTTTTTGAATTTAAACTTATGACTCGATTAGTTAATTTAAACAATTTAATAACACAATAAACATCTAACATGTCAGATATCAAATATGATAGAGATCAATAAGGAGGATGTTCATCTTTCATGTCCATCAATTACATCAAACATTGAGCATACATCAAGTGGGAATACATATTCATCCCCATTGATGTCAACTTAAATGAATACTTTGAACCAAGGTGGGGATTGTTCACAATCCTCATTATAAATGATTAAAGCATTGGAGGAAAAAAAAACTCTCATTGAGAAGATCACCTAAAAGGCGTCCAAATATGTCCCAAATTATTCATAATATGTATTGCATAACCCTGTTGCATTAGAGGTATCATTTCAACCCTTGCCACCACACTTTGTGGCACTGAAATTTCCTACTTATGAAAAACATGAAGGGTAACCTTGAGCTTGACTAATAAATGAAACTCCTTACATTAAATAATCTATTAAAGTATGGGGCCACTACGTTGGACTCATCCAATACAAAATTTAAGATTAATCCATCTTACAAAGTTAATTTGAATGAACCAACATGTGATACAAATCAAGTAATGAACATTATAGTGTCACATCAAGTTGTATTATAGAATACACCACATAAAAATATTACTAGATTCACAAAGCCTCTGGTGCTTCTTATTAAGAAGTTGGTCAAACTTTAACTCATATCTCTCCCTACACTGAGGTATAGAGGTTGATATGAGAAAACCTCTTCCACAGGGATATTAATATGATGACAATGTATATTGTGATTTCCACTAGGGCCATATGCATTCTACTAACAAATGATTTTCTTTTTGATATAAGCTTCAGGACTTAGATGAGTCCTAACAAATTATAATTGATGGGTCCCCTACCATGGGTTTTGGATCACATCTAGAGGATCATAAGAATTAGAGAATGTTCAATAATCCACTGTGTAGACACCGAAATCGTGTCAACTCCCCTGGTCATCCCCCGTCTTATTCTTCTTCGCCTATTTAACTCTTGTCGATCACTTTTTCCACCAACCTTGACCCTGGCAACATGTAAAAATAAGCACAGAGCTAAAGCTAGACTCTATCCCCATTATACATCTGCCGACGACGGTCGTTACCCGACCGATGTCGCCGACGTCGGTCATCTATCGGCCGACATCGGCAATCTTGCCAACGTCGGTCACCTTACCGTTATCCGTTATCAGTTACCATTCAGTTCCCAATCGATTTCTTAAATGGTTATCGAACCGTCTCTCAAACCGTCCCTTGCCTTCATCAGCGTCTGCCAATCGATCAATCAAAAAATGAATCAATCAATCAATCCATCGAGCCCAAACTCTGACATTCACAGACTCTTGCAATCAACACTCTCGCGATCAACCAACTCCGGCATCAACCAATCTGCGTTCGCTTCAATCTGGTACTGCACAGACAACTTCAACAACATCAATCATGTCTTTGCACTGTGACAGGTAAGTATTCTCATCTGTTTATTTTTATCTTTGGTTATTGCTTGTTTGTTATTTCCATACTCTATATTCTATCCAGACTCGACCTTCTGCAAAACCCCAGACCCTGTTTAGACTCGACCTTATCTTGACTAGATCCTATCCAAAACCCTGCCCAGAACCTGTCCAAAACCTTGCCAAGACTCTGCCCTGACTTTATCTCAACTCCATCAGACCCTGTCTCGACTCTATCAAGACCCTGTCCCGACTCTCCCAGACCTTCTGCAACTCGTCCAGACTCTATCCAGAACTTGCCCCGACCAACGCCGGTCACTACCCCTACCGACGCCGGCACTTTAACCGACGTCGGCACTTTCCCTAACCGACACCGGCACCACAGAGACCGACATCAGCGACTGCACAGAACATTTTACTTCATTATCAGGTACGCATTTTTATTTTCTATCCTTTATTTCTGTCATTTTATCTTCCATTTTATCTACTTTAGTCCAATATTCTGCTTTTTTATCAGTGGGTTGATATCCTTCTAGGAAGTCTTCATACTTTCAGGATCGGGCGTTCGCCTGACAGCCCACCATATCTTTGACTAACATTTTTTCCATGTTTTAGTCTCTTTTCTTCGCAGGTGTCATTCCTCCACAACCAAAGAGGAGAATCTTCCAATGTCTGATTTTGGTGCGCACAACTTTATCAGGTATCTTCTAGCCTTAACCATTTCTTTTAGTTTCTTATTTCTTCTTTGAATGTAGAAAGCAATTTTGCATAGAAACATTCTGGCACGCTCGGTGGGACCCTAGGGCCTTCCTTGGGTTCTTTCTTTCTTTCGTTCATATAGGTGCATTAGGTTCCTTCCTTTTCGCCTCCTTTCGTCTCTTCTTAAATGACATCATAAGCAGAACTAAAACAAACTTTTCTTTTCTTTCTTGCACTTCTAGACTAACTAAAACTCATATTCTTCGACTCTTTCTCCATTCGTCTTCATACGAACAAACATTTTGACTTGGGCATTAAAACACTTTGCATTCATTTTTGATTGCCTGCATCTTTTAGACCACACATAGTAATTAAAACCGCATATTGAATTAATCTAGATCACTTGATGTTACACGACCAAACCACATGCACAAAATAAACATTTTAACTTACCTGAGACAAGGCCCGACTGGGATTTCATCCCCCAGTGGATACCTTACCCGTCCCGGCAATCTTACTTAGATTTCATCACCAAGGGGAGAGCCAACTCTGTTCTCTGGCAGAGCCTAAACTATAGTGGAAGTATATTTTGGCTAAGCGAAACCAGCTAACCACTGGAATCGTGAAGTGAGGGGAGCTTGCTCCTTAGCACCAGGCCTGTACGAAAGCTAACACAGACTTCTTGAGCACCATAACAAAACCTGAAACCATTTATAGACTGCTTCCTCTAGGACCTGACTCAAAAGCCAATCTTCCTCTACACACATTCTAAGGCATAAGCCACTATAATCCTAATAATTTACTTCTCGAGTTTTAGGATCTGCTTGTGTCTTCATCTTTTTTTTTAGTTCTTATCTGCTTGTTTGAGCTTGCGAGGATGTTCTTCCTTGCCTTGAATGGTTCTGACTCGTAGCCAAGCCAAGGCTCTAGTCGATCACGCGAGGCATCATCCTCTTCCATCTACCCCACCTACAACTAACCCTATAATGGAGTTCAACTCAGAAACTAAAAGAACTCCTACCAGACCATCTCCGACCCAAACGCCTATTATCCCAGAAGGGGACCAAGATTTCGCACGATTCTTGGACCTCAATATCGCAGCCTTGCAACACTATCTCGCGAATAGCCGAACGTGAGACCCCTTTGGCAATCCAATTTACGGAATGCCGACTTCTCTCCTCGAAACTACGGTCGTATCAACAACGTCCATAGTCCAACCCTCAGATACCCAGGCTGTTGCCTCAACCAATGACCAACCTTTTACCAACCATCCAAGCGTGGCCTCTCCTTCTGTCATTGGGCCCACCTTCACTGGGGTTTCAGCCCCCTATCAATCTCAGCCCACTCAACCACTTTCTACCCCCTTTCAAAACTTGGTCGTCTCTATTCCGCCTACCCTTAATCCTATCAACACTAGGGTGGCTACCTATCCATTAGCCCATGTTACCTCTAGCCAACCTCCCATGACAACATCAAACCTAGCCATGCCTTTTATCCAACCATCCTTAGTCACTTCTTCTGTCCCTATGACTAGTCATCCGTACGTTGCACCCTTATTGGTACAACCGACTACGTCATACACCTCTTCCAGCCTCTTTCAAATGCCTTACAATTTAGGAGGCATTCCACCCGCCAATCCGTCAGTAGATATTATCAAGATGCTGATGGATAAAATGTCCAACCTAGAGACTTCTGTTTCTGGCTCACCCAACATTCTCTCGTATGAACAAATTTGCAACGAGCCCATCCATCCTTCTATCCCCATCAGACCATATCCCAGCCAGTGGGAACTTCCTAAGTTTTCTCATTTTCAAAGCAAGCAAGACCCACAACAACACTTACGAGCATTCAGACATGCCTGTTATCTTATCGCCCACGACGATGCATTGCTCTTATGCACGTTTCCCATGTCTCTCTCAGGTGCTGCACTTGACTGGTACAGCTCTCTTCTTAGCCATTCCATCTTCACGTTCACTCAGCTGGCCCAGCTCTTCCTGGATCATTTTTCCATCAATATCACCAAGAAGGTCTCCATCACAGACCTCTATTCTATTCGCCAGTTTGAGGATGAATCCATTGCTGATTTTGTCACTCGATGGAGGGGCCTTATCAATCAACTTTCATTTTCCTTACCCCAGCCTGAGCTTATTGAACTTTTCTCTCAAGCCTGCGCTAAACATATTTCTTCTACCTTGAGGGTTCAGACCTTCCGCACTTTTGATGAAGCCTTCACGATGGCTCGTAAACTTGAGTTACGTGCCGTCGAGGAGAATAAAGTCAAGTTATGGAGTAAGAATCCTAACTCCAAAACCAATGACCCCTCTTCTAAGCCTTCCTCGTCCAATCCTAAATCTAAAGCTTCAGCAAATGCTGTGGTTATTAGATCTTCTTCCTCTTCACCTTCAACTAATCAACCTGAACCATCCACATCTATGAGTGCCACTCGCCAATTTTAGTAGAGATACATACAGCGACAGTTTACTCCACTTGGAGAATCATACACGTCTGTGCTAGAAAAACTCATCAAACAAGGGGCCATCAATCTCCCTCAGATCCGACCACCACCACAATTTGATCCCTCACACGCTATCCCTGCGTGGTATAGGGAAGATGACTTCTGTAACTACCACCGTGTTAAAGGTCATGACACGGACAATTGTAAAACCCTTAAAAAAATCCAAGACATGTTGGAAAAGGGTGACCTCATCCTCGACAATCCTAATGCCCCTCCTAATCAGGGTATCGATATCTTCAAACAACCATTCCCTAATCATCCACCAACCCAAAACAATGTCCAGACCTTGACTGACAATACCCATGAACATAATATTTGAACAGTCAATACGGTCTTGCCCCTCATTCCTAACCAATCTCAAGAGGTGAGTTAATCCATTATTCCATCACATGTGGATGAACCTCTTTCTCCGGTTAGTTCTCCCTCAACTTCTCTCATTTTGGAGGACGCCTCGACCTTACCAGTATAGCCAGTTTCACCATCTTCCTTCTTACTGCCCATGGAGGACCCAACTTTTCCTACTCCTCGACCACAAGTGGAGGGCACTATCATCCCTGCCCTTTACCCGCTTGAGGAGCTTCATTCTCCAGTTTCTTCTCCACCCAGGGAAGAACTTATCTCTCCTTCGTCTCCAACCAAACATGAACCTGTCACGACCTCACCATGCTTTGGGGCCGAAACTACCATACCTTCAGTCCCACAACCGTCGACATCTTCTCAAGAGCCTAAACTTCATCCCGCACCTTCTCAGCCATTTTCCCGACTAGTGGAGAGACTCAAACTTCTCCCTTCTAGGAAAGTGGAACATCAGGGATTGTGGGACCATCTCACAGCTCTTCAACAAGCCTGAGCCCTCTCATCTCATGCTGCTAATCCTCCCATGGCAAAATCTCCTAAAACTATCAACAAAAATCAGATTTCCACCTCTAGACCATCTACATCTCCATCAACCTCATCAAAACCAAAACCCTCATCTACTTCGCCTAAACCTATCAAGTCGCTTGACGTTCGCCCTGTCTCTAACCTCACTCATCCACAAGTGAAGGTGGACTTAAACCAGACTTCAACCAATAGTAGTCTTCAACCCAAATCACAAAAGACTGCCAAACCACAGAGGCGAACGCCTCCTCTTCTGTCATCATTGCCCTCCATTTTGGGCTCTCATCCTTCAACCTTAACCAGAATCCTTCCCACTTCAACTTCTAATCAAAATCAGTTGCCTCCTTTGCTTCCTTTACCTACCACTAGCCTACCCTCTCCCAAAAGGGCGGTACCTCTCATGAAGAATGTATCATCTCCGCTTGTCATTGCACCATCAACCCAGAAGGTGGTACGAAAACCTCCTCCAACTTCACCCAAGCAAAAGTCACCGACACCGCATACATCGATGAACACAGATCCTTTAGTGGATTCATACTCTTTAATCTTGCAATGACTTTTGCAAACTTCTAGCATAACTCTTCCACCCATCAAGCCTTTCCAACCTCTCAGATCTAAACCCTCCTGGTTTGACGACACGAAGATTTGTTTATATCATCGTACACCAGGACACGACACCGAGACTTGCTGTGCCCTCAAGGCTGTCATTCACCATTATCTGGAGAAAGACACTCTTCTCTTTGAGGACACTTTTGACCGACCCCTGACTCCTTCTCATAACCCTTCAACCTCTTCAAACCCATCCACATCTCATCAACCGGTTACAACTCCCTCATCACCTTCTCCTCCCATCTTTGAAATCAATGCCATTCACATCACCACTAGGTCACAAAAGGACAAGGCGAAAGAAAAAGCCGCCATTCCTTGGACCTACCCTTTTGTCAATCCACCTCAACTGCCTAAGCCTAAGATTTCTATCCTTGGCGCGCCTCAACCCTCCTCTTCTTCTTCTTCTTCTGGACCAATCCACGACTCCATGTTGAAATAGCTTCACCAGACGCCTGTGAAGATGTCCCTCTATGATCTCATCCAAACCTCACCCCAACATCGTCAGGCCCTCATTCAAGCCCTACAGGTAGCGGAGGTCTAACCCGAGGACCCCCAACCACTTGCTGCCCTTGTCCACTCCTTAGCCCCTATTACCTCCATTACATTCAGCGATTCTGAGATTCCTACATCCAACACGGAAGATCAGGACGCTGCCCTCTTCATCACTGCCTATATCGATCGAACACGCATTAAACGCGTTATGATTGATGGGGGCACTAGCATCAACATCATCTCCACTCATGCCTTTGATCAGTTGGATCTTCCCAAGAATTGTGTCTCCAAAACTGATGCAATCTTGCGCTCTTTCAATGACACTACTGCCACGACCATTGGCACAGTCGTTCTTCATATTCGCGTTGGTCCACGCACAGTCCTAGAGCTCTTCTACATCATCGAAGGAGAGTTTTAATACAACATCTTACTGGGCCGACCTTGGATCCGTGCCATGGCCTGTGTCCCCTCCACCCTGCACCATTGTGTGAAATTTGAGCATGACGGACATGTCCACACCATTCCTTCTGACCCTTCGCCCTTCAAAACATGCAACACCACCTACCGTCCAAACGATGTCCTCATCCCTATCAAGCTGTTAACCCCAGCACTGCCTCCATTCGCAAAAACTTCGACCAGTTCGCAACAGGCGATCGCCCTTACACCTCCCCTTCAAGTGAAAACCATAGACCCCATGGAAGACATCTTCCAAAGACTTTCATTGGGAGAGTATCGCTTGCTGGCTTTAGATATGTTCCAAACTCCACAAGAGTATGGATGCCTTCATCACAGCCCCAGCTACGACCATCAAATAGGGATGATCATACCTTATGGTCCCCCTCACCTCCGCACTAACCTCGTCTATGGGGGGCTTAATCTAGCTCCTACTGATGGTAATCCTCTTTCTTCACCTCAACCTTTCACATCAAACTTTTCATTTCTTAGCAACCCCGCTTTTGCACACACTTACCTTTACAGGTGTGCATGGAAGGGGTTTGGTTTCGGACGCTATGAGCAGGGCTCTCATCAGCCTATCTAATCGCTCAATGATGATGACGCCAAGAAACGATATGGTTTGGGATATCACGACCCCACTCAAGACCCTGTAGACCTTTGTCCTAAACCAATCATTGACCAATCTCCTCCACACTTGCCTGTTTCGCCCCCTTCACCTATGGAGTCCGTGGTTTCCATTCCTCCTAGTTTTTTTTTCCATAAACACCATCGGCCTGGACCCCTTGACTTATCAGCTCAATGGGGTGTCCAATTCTCTCCCTCTCATTTTTCCCAGCATGATCGAAGATGAGTCGGCAACCATTCACACCGTTCATTGCGTTGACGATGACGCCATTCTTCTTACATGGGCGCTGATGATTCTTTCATTCAGTGCTCCCTCCCTTCTGAGACCCAGGTTATGTTAAATGAATCAACCATTGACATTAACCTTCCTTCTTCTAATGTTCCTTATGTCTTAAAGATTGGCCAATCTTTAGACGCTCAAGAGCAGCTCGACTATACCCATTTCCTCTCTGACCATCGCAAGGCCTTTGCCTGGACTTACAGTGATATGCCTGGCATCGACCCCACCATCATTACCCATAACATTGTCACCAAACCAGAGGCTAAGCCTGTCAAGCAAAAGCTTCGAAAGATGCATCCTCGCGTTGCCCTCCTTGTCAAAGAAGAGCTTCAACGCCTCCTTTCTGTCTCCTTCATCCAGCCCATCGATTATCCACAGTGGGTCTCTAACATCGTCCCAGTCACCAAGGTAACTGGGGGGATTCAGATCTGCACAGACTATCGTGACCTTAACTTAGCCTGTCCTAAAGATGACTTTCCTCTTCCTAACATTGACCAGCTTGTTGATCTTACGGCTGGCCATGAGATGTTATCTCTTATGGACGGGTTTTCAAGATACAATCAAATCCTGATTGCTCTAGAAGATCAGCACAAGACTACTTTCATTACCCCATGGGGGACTTTTTGCTATCGAGTCATACCTTTTGGCTTGAAAAATGCAGGCGCCACTTATCAGCGTGCCATGACCTACATTTTCCATGATCTCCTCCACAAAATCATGGAGGACTATGTGGATGACCTGCTTGGCAAATCCAAGCTTCATCGTGACCATCTAACCATTCTCAAAATCATCTTTTCTCATCTTCTTCAGTACAATGTTCATCTTAACCCCAAGAAATGTGTCTTTGGGGTCCTCTCTGGCAAGCTTCTCGGCTTCATCGTTTCCTTCTGTGGCATTGAGATAGATCCCGCCAAGATTCGTGCTATCCTCAAAATGCCTCCCCTGACCAATCTCAAGCAGCTTCGCAGTTTACAAGGCAAGCTCCAGTCCATTCGTCGTTTCATCTCACAGCTTTCTAACCGCTGCCAACCTTTTCATCATCTCCTTAAGAAGGATGTCTCTTTTACATGGGATAAGGACTGTCAAGAGGCTTTTGAGGCCCTAAAATGCTATCTAGTCTCTCCACCAATTCTCATTCCACCTAAAGATGACCAACCTTTCTACCTTTATATCTCAGCCACTCACCATTCGTTAAGTGCCATGATCGCACACCGAGATGAGCATCACCGTGAGCAAGCAGTCTATTATATCAGCCGAACACTGGTCGACTATGAAACTCGATATACCTATATCAAGAAACTCTGTTTGGCGTTAGTCTTTGCTGCTACTAAGCTTCGCCACTATCTTCTTAGTCACAAAACCTTTGTCATCACCCACACCGACCCTCTCAAGTATATGCACTCCAAGCCATATCAGAATCAACGTATGGCTCAGTGGCTCATGCTGCTTGTTGAGTTTGATCTCGAATTCATCCAGCAAAAATCTATCAAGGGGCAAACCATTGCTGATCAACTAGCAGATGCCCCTCTTCTTGACAATCAACCTTCGCAGTGTGAATTCTCTGATGAGTCTATTGCTGCACTTTCCTCTGACGACACCATCTATCAGATGACTATGTTCTTTGACGGTTCCAAATGTCAATTAGGTGGGGGTGCTGGGGTCATTCTCATCCCACTTGAAGGGGAGCCCATGCCTTTGTCTTTTAAACTCGACTTTGATTGTACCAATAATATGGTTGAATACGAGGCCTTAATTTTAGAACTTCAGACCGTTCTCTCTCTCAGCATCAAGTCCATTAACATCTTCGGTGACTCGCAGCTCGTCGTCAATCAGGTCAACGGTTCATACCTCTGTAAAAATGAAATTTTGCAAAGGTACAAAAACCGTGCTGACATTCTCCTTGCATCTTTTGATCATTACCTCCTGCAGACTGTTCCTCGATCCATGAATAAGTTTGCTGACACCATGGCTTCTCTCGCTTCACATATCCCATCTTCCTCATCTGCGTCCAGACTTTTTGTCATGGTGCATCGTGTGCCGCTGCCTTCATATATCTCTTCTCACATTCATCATGTCAAAACTATAGACCCTAGCCCACAAGATGCTTGGTATAAGCAACTTGTAGACTTCTTATCTTTCTCTGTCATTCCTCCCAACCTCTCCAGTAATGCACGATGAGCTTTTATCAAGCGTACCGCTCGCTATACCATGCTAGGGGGTCTTCTTTATAAGTGAGGCTTTGACGGCCTCCTTCTTTGTTGTCTCACCTCCACTGAAGCATCTCAAGCCATTCAACAAGTCTACGACGGGATTTGTGGTGGACATTTCAGTGGGAATTCGGTTGCCAAGCGCATCCTTTGTTTGGGCTATTATTGGCCTACCCTTCATCAAGACTGTAGCGACTATGTTCGGCATTGCATCAAGTGTCAGTAGCACTCTAACTTGCTTCATCTTCCTAGTCATGCCTTACAAATCGCTCAGGATTTTTGGCCTTTTTCTCAGTGGGGTTTAGATCTCATCAGTGAGATTAACCCTCACTCGTCTCTTCGTTATCAGTCCATCATCACTGCCACTGAGTATTTCACCAAGTGGGTGGAAGCCATTCCTCTTCTCTCCACAAAAGCCGACAAGATCGTCGACTTCATCACCACTCATATCATCTGTCGTTTCGGTGTCCCTCATAAAATCATCACCGATAATAGCAAGTCCTTTAAAAACAAAACTGTCCAAACATTATGCGACTCATTCGGCATCAAACTCAGTTTTTCTTCGCCTTACTACCCACAAGCAAATGGGCAGGCCGAGGCTTCCAACAAGATTCTCACCAAAATTCTCATGAAAGTGGTCAGTGACACAGGCAGGGATTAGCACATTCACATTCCCTTCACTTTGTGGGCTTACCACACTAACATTCAAACCTCTACGGGCGCTACCCCTTTTTCTCTCGTGTATGGAACAGAGGCTGTCTTACCTCTCAAAGTATAGATCCTGTCTCTCCGCATTTCTCTACATGATATTCTTTCCAACGATGACTTTCATCAAGATCGCTTAGCTTAACTTGAGTTACTTGACAAACGCCATCTTGCTGCCCTTAATCATCTCCATGTCTATCAACATCGCATCAAGCGCACCTATGACAAAAATATGTGAGAACGAGATTTCAACATCGGAGATCTCATCCTCAAAGAGAATCAACACGTGACCAATATGGAGCGAAGTAAATGAGGCAAGTTTGCTCCTAATTGGCTCGGACCTTTTATTATCACGCACAAGTATGGATCAGGGACTTATCGTCTGTCTTCTCTTGATGGACGCCCAGAACCTGAGCCTCTTAATGCATTGCATCTGCGACTATTCTACTGTTAGTCGAATATTCATCCACTTGACACTTAACTTGAGCTCATCCCTTGAGTAATCCCCATCCTCTTAATCCTACTTCCTTTCAACCCTATTCCTCTTAACAATTCCTATAACCCTTTTATGCTGTATGGATGCTTTGTCCTCATAAAAGGGAGCCCTTAACCTTCTATAATCTTGTCCACAACTCACATTTCTGTCAAAATAAATCAAGATGTCACAATATCCATGGTCACTATATCAATATCAAAATCAAAAAGCAGACTGCTCCCTCGAAGGACAGCTGTACTATCATTGCTGTAATTAATAGACTGCTCCCTCGAAGGATAGCTATTCCAAAGCCCTTATATTAAACAAAAATCTAGACCACTCCCTTGAAGGATGGCTATGACTAAACTGGCAATAAACAGCACTATTTTAGAAGCTTCTCGCATTGATCAGCTTCACAACTGACCACCAAGCAAATGACATCTCTATGCAGGCTTCCCACATCGATCAGTCTGCCAAAAAAAAAAAAAGAGTCATGGACTTGACTTATAGTTGTCTCAGGGTCTCCTATAAAAAGGGGCATAGTTATCTCTGCTCTTAAAATGGGTTACCCTCTTTTCCTCCTCCTATCACCTGCTCAAGGGACTTCGAGCTCACTTTAATGTCAAAGTGATTCGATTACCGCTCTAACATAACTATGGTCAATGACGTCACACATGAATGGGGCTCTTGGTTCTCATAACCCCTATCTATGCTATCTTTTTGGTCCTTGTCAATGAAAGAGCAATATGCCTTTCACGTATCTTTCACTTTGGTCACATTTAACCAAACCTTTTTCAACCTAAACATTCTCAGACCAACAACTCGACAACATGACATTATCATCATCCTTGTCCTTTTCACATAGTTTCTATGGACACCAGTACACATGGAAACTATCAACCAGACTCAATTTATGTTAAGCATAAACCAATACTTGCTAAAGCATAAATAGACCTCCATTTATTTTTAGCATACATCCATCACGACTATGGAAACTTGCTAGGGATGAAAGCCTTTCGACCAATTCTACAGAATACACCATCTGTAGCATCATCTTATCCTCATCTTCCCCTCATCATTTCGACACTTGACCACATCCAATCATCGAACAATCTTTTCCATTTGTCTGAACTACATTGGTCTGAGGCCCTATGACCAGGGCTATGTAGGCAGCACTCAGATAACACATCCTTTGAGGTTAGCTCGACCACCCCCATTTGTTCATCTCCTTGATGGACAAACCTTCTCTTCTGTAACTTTGATCACGACCAATTTCATCCCTTTGACCCTCCTTCCCTTCTAGGGAGAACTACATTGGCCTGAGGCCCTTCACACAAGGGCTATGTAGGCAACACTCAGATCACATGACATTTTCTGAGGTTAGCTCGGCCACATCCTTTCGTTCATCCATCCATCGACCACCAACCATTGGAGATCATGCCTATCTCCTCTGACCTTGACCACTTCCAAGCCATTTTTGCCTTGGTTGTTTTTGCATGTATGCTATCTCATGACTGGTTAGTAGAATTATGTGCAGACCTTTTTTTTGGACCCTCACAAGTATAGGATCGCAAGCCGATTGATCCACACTACTTGTGACTTTTTCGTGTTTCTAGGAGCACTTCCCGAGCTCAAGATACCTAGAACGCGATGACCCATTTGGAGCTTCATCTTAGATTGAATAACCTGATCAGTAGACGACTAAATGTTGGGGCCCAGTTATTTCCATTTTAACACTCCTCGACCCTTGACCTGCGACACTTTTGACCTGACCATTTCGTGCAGTGGTATGCGTGCCATCACAACTTTTGTAGCATTCACCCTCACCCCTTTTCCATCCACTCTTTGTCAAATCAGCACTCGATTCTCGGTTCCCCTTCCCTCGACTCCTGCTTTGAGGGGGAATACCTTATCCATAATCGGGGCAATCACTCCTATTTTTGTCTTACAGTTCGTCTAGAATAACCAACAAGACAAAAAGGGGCAAATGTAGACACCAAAATCGTGTCAACTCCCCTGGTCATCCCCTGTCTTATTCTTCTTCACCTATTTAACTCTTGTCGATCACTTTTTCCACCAGCCTTGACCCTGGCAGCATGTAAAAATGAGCACAGAGCTAAAGCTAGACTCTATCCCCATTATACATCTGCCAATGACGGTCGTTACCCGATCGATGTTGCCGACGTCGGTCATCTATCGGCCGACGTCGGCAATCCTGCTGACGTCGGTCACCTTACCGTTATCCGTTATCAGTTACCATTCGATTCCCAATCAATTTCCCGAATGGTTATCAAATCGTCTCTCGAATCATCCCTTGCCTTCATCAGCGTCCGCCAATCGATCAATCAAAAAATGAATCAATCAATCAATCCATTGAGCCCAAACTCTGACATTCACAGACTCTTGCAATCAACACTCTCGTGATCAACCAACTCTGGCATCAACCAATCTACGTTCGCTTCAATTTGGTACTGCACAGACAACTTCAACAACGTCAATCATGTCTTCACACTGTGACAAGTAAGTATTCTCATCTATTTATTTTTATCTTTGGTTATTGCTTGTTTGTTATTTCCATACTCTATATTTTGTCTAGACTCGACCTTCTGCAAAACCCCAGACCCTGTTTAGACTTGACCTTATCTTGACTAGATCCTGTCCAAAACCCTGCCCAGAACCTGTCCAAAACCTTGCCAAGACTCTGCCCTGACTTTATCTCAACTCCATCAGACCCTGTCTCGACTCTATCAAGACCCTGTCCTGACTCTCCCAGACCTTCTGCAACTCATCCAGACTCTGTCTAGAACTTGCCCCGACTGACGCCAGTCACTACCCCTATCGACACCGACACTTTAACCGACGTTGGCACTTTCCCTAACAGACGCCGGCACCACAGAGACCGACATCGGCGATTACACAGAACATTTTACTTTATTATCAGGTACGCATTTTTATTTTTTGTCCTTTATTTCTATCATTTTATCTTCCATTTTATCTACTTTAGTCCAATATTCTGCTTTTTTATTAGTGGGTTGATATCCTTCTAGGAAGTCTTCATACTTTCGGGATCGGGCGTTCGCCTGACAGCCCACCATATCTTTGACTAACATTTTTTCTGTGTTTCAGTCTCTTTTCTTCGTAGGTGTCATTCCTCCACAACCTCATCTAGAATAACCAACAAGACAAAAAGGGGCAAATGTAGACACCAAAATCGTGTCAACTCCCCTGGTCATCACCCGTCTTATTCTTCTTCGCCTATTTAACTCTTGTCGATCACTTTTTCCACCAGCCTTGACCCTGGCAGCATGTAAAAATGAGCATAGAGATAAAGCTAGACTCTATCCCCATTATACATCTGTCGACGACGGTCGTTACCCGACTGATGTCGCCGATGTCAGTCATCTATCGGCCGACGTCGACAATCCTGCCGACGTCGATCACCTTACCGTTATCCGTTATCAGTTACCATTCGGTTCCCAATCAGTTTTCCGAATGGTTATCGAACCGTCTCTCGAACCATCCCTTGCCTTCATCAGCGTCTGCCAATCGATCAATCAAAAAATGAATCAATCAATCAATCCATCGAGCCCGAACTCTGACATTCACAGACTCTTGCAATCAACACTCTCGTGATCAACCAACTCCGGCATCAACCAATCTGCATTCGCTTCAATTTGGTACTGCACAAACAACTTCAACAACGTCAATCATGTCTTCACACTGTGACAGGTAAGTATTCTCATCTGTTTATTTTTATCTTTGGTTATTGCTTGTTTGTTATTTCCATACTCTATATTCTGTCCAAACTCGACCTTCTGCAAAACCCCAGACCCTGTTTAGACTCGACCTTATCTTGACTAGATCCTGTCCAAAACCCTACCCAGAACCTATCCAAAACCTTGCCAAGACTCTGCCCTGACTTTATCTCAACTCCATCAGACCCTGTCTCGACTCTATCAAGACCCTGTCCCGACTCTCCCAGACCTTCTGCAACTCGTCCAGACTCTGTCCAGATCTTGCCCTGACTGACGCCGGTCACTACCCCTACCGACGCTGGCACTTTAACCGACGTCGGCACTTTTCCTAACCGACGCCGGCACCACAGAGACCGACATTGGCGACTGCATAGAACATTTTACTTCATTATCAGGTACGCATTTTTATTTTCTGTCCTTTATTTTTGTCATTTTATCTTCCATTTTATCTACTTTAGTCCAATATTCTGCTTTTTAATCAGTGGGTTGATATCCTTCTAGGAAGTCTTCATACTTCTGGGATCGGGCGTTCACCTGACAACCCACCATATCTTTGACTAACGTTTTTTCCGTGTTTCAGTCTCTTTTCTTTGCAGGTGTCATTCCTCCACAACCAAAGAGGAGAATCTTCCAACGTCTGATTTCGGTGCGCACAACTTTATCAGGTATCTTCTAGCCTTAACCATTTCTTTTAGTTTCTTATTTCTTCTTTGAATGTAGAAAGCAATTTTGCATAGAAACACACTGCAAGACCATATTACAATGAAAATTAGAGAAGTTCAAATATGGAAATAGAGGTAAAATTATCATCATGGAATTTTGGGATGGTAATGATTTATAAATAGGCTCTTACATAATATTAATTGGAGTTTCATCCACATTTTTTTAAGACGTAATATTAATAGTATCTTTAGGAGAAAGAAGACTATGGTGGTATACATGAGAATGCATCATTACTAGGCATAATAGGCATTAATGGAATAGATGGTATCTTTGGAAAATATATCTTCACTTCAATTTTTATCCAATTTCTAAACCCAAAATTATTTTTGGTAACTTTTAATTTTCTTAGTTCCATTGTAACAAAATCAATTTCTCAATTGTAATCACTAAGACAAAACATGATCAACCACAGTTGAATTATTTATCCATCAAATATAGATGCACCCTGATTGAAACCAAGGGAGTTGTAGTTTTGACATAGAGATTTCATGCTAAGAGGATATATCTTTACATGAATAATGCAAGCCATCATAGACTAAATAATTACATGGTGATTCAAATCTCAATCAGTCTACACCCATAATTATCTTTAAAGATAAACTTTAATATTTTGACATTGTCAAGGGTTTGGAATTACTAGGTTTAAGTGTCAATTATAAATTTAAAATCTTTTACTTTACATAAACCCTCTTTCCAATACATATATACATAAATTATATGTCATGATATGTCTCTATGTGTGTGAATATATATATATATATATAGACACACACACACACACACACACACACACACACACACACACACACACACACACACACACACACACACACACACACACACACACACACACACACATATACCTATATACATATACATATTAAACTGAGTGTATAGCATAAATTTATGTATGTTATATTGAAATATATAATATATAATTATAATTTGATTTATAAACTATATTAACATATATATTATATAATAATATTAATATTAAAATATATTATATTATATTATAATATTATATTACATTATATAACATGTATTTTTAGTATATATTTTAATATTATATATATATATATATATATATATATATATATCATTTTAATATATTAAATATATCAATTGCCTTCAATTTGACTTGACTACTCCTAAGGAGCATTTGTATTCAAAATATATATATCATACATACATACATATACTAATACTAAAAATACATGTTATATAATGTAATATAATATTATAATATTATATAATATATTTTAATATTAATATTATTATATAATATATATGTTAATATTGTTTATAAATCAAATTATAATTATAGATTATATATTTCAGTATAATATACATAAATTTATACTATATAAAATATATAATTTATATATAATATTACTCAGTTTAATATGTATATGTATATAGGGGTGTGTGTGTGTGTGTGTGTGTGTGTGTGTGTGTGTGTGTGTGTGTGTGTGTCGTACATACATACATACATTACATACATACATATATGTATGTATGTATGTAATGTATGTATGTATGTATCACACACACACACACACACACACACACACACACACACACACACACACACACACACACACACACACACACACACACACACACACACATACCTCTATACATATACATATTACACTGAGTAATATTATATATAAATTATATATTTCATATAGTATAAATTTATGTATATTATACAAAAATATATAATCTATAATTATAATTTGATTTATAAACTATATTAACATATATATTATATAATAATATTACTATTAAAATATATTATATTACATTATATAACATGTATTTTTAGTATATATTTTAAATAAATATTATATATTTTAATATAATATATATAAATATCATTTTAATATATTAAACATATCAATTGCCTTCAATTTGACTTGACTACTCCCAAGGAGCATTTGTATTCAAAAATAGGTGGGAGTTCACAATGAACTTGAAATTCAAATTTACTTTGTAAAATGGGTTCCGTATAATTTTAACACATTCTAAAGAGGAATAAAAACCACCAAACATGTTTGACTAGATATATTCTTATTCCTACATATTCTTTGGTTTTTCAAAACATACATTCTAGAACACTGACAGATCAGAACAGAGTAGGTTGTAGAGTGTCCAAAGCATTGATCATATTTGTTATTGTCATTTCTATAGATCCTTATTTTTAGATATTTAATCTTAATAGTATTTAATATTTTTTTTACTCTATCTCAAATGTGTGATTTATTTATGTTGACTTGACCCTTCTATTCATTATTTAGCACTTTATGTTATGAAATCGCTAAGATTTGGATAGTCTACCTATATTATTATAATATTTTTGGCCCTACTGAATCATGCTCAGATGTGATGTCAGTGATTATTTTGCTGAAGGAGCACGTACATGACTATATTTTGGGCAAACAGGGCTTTCAAATTTTTAACACTAAAATTTTATAAAACAATGTAATAAATTTAATTCCAAATACTCTACATGTATATAATTCAATCAATTTTTAATAAAAAATAGTACACTTTTTAAGAATGCGTGTTGAGCTCAAGGAGGCCCTAGGTTGGCCTAGGTAGTAGTGATCCCAACTATAAAGCCTGGTATAAAAGGAAAAGAGGTATGTCAAAGGAGTCAAATGGGTGTATAAGATAAAAATTGGTAGACTCCACTAGTTGTAATTAAATACAAGTAGACTCCTTACTTGGTTTAAATTATATAGAAAATAGTCACACAATAATATTACTTTGCACATTTTTTCATCATCTTCATCATCTGTTAAAAACTAACCAATTACATAGATTTAGCCAATAAACCATGTAGTTCAAATGTCCTTCCTTCTAAATGAATGAGCATGAATAGTTATTCAAATTTTATCTCAATTATGCATAAAGTGGTGAGCCATTACAATCCAAAAAAATGTTAGCTATGTTCATGATAATAAAAAACATAAGATAATATAATAGGTAGTCTCTCATAGATTTATATTATGGCATTTACTAGAGAAATTGACTATACCCCCATCTATAATTTGTATTTGAAATTGTAGAGCTGGGAAATGAAATAGTTCAATCGAGTAGCCAACTTATTGTTGATGAATTTGTGTGTACTCCCAGAGTAAATAAATATAATTGACTTCTATTTCTTGAGAAAATTGACAACCTTAATATTTGGAAGAGTATTAATATAAGAGTACATGACAAGAAATAATAGGTTGAGAATATTTAGATTCATCCTTAGGTACTTATAGACTATTGATGTGTGTTTATGTCAAGGACATAATACAAAAAATAGAATAACATTTCTCAAATTATAGTGTAGGTCCTGAGAAACCTTGGGGCTTCACTCAATTTTGCTAGAGAGATTATGTGGTTACCACCTTCTAGTCTACAAGCAGAACTTGATGTAGGGACAACAAGAATATAGTAGTGACATAATCTACCTCAATTTGTTCTGATGTAAATTACTTTGTATTTTCCAATATAATACCAAACTCTTAAACAAATAAATAAATATATACAATGAGCATTAATCTAAAGTGATTCATGTTTAAAAAGTTCAAAAGGAGGGAATAAGGTAGGGTAGATAAAAAGGTTTCTTTGTAACAACAAAGACCAACATATCTCCTTTGATTTCTATTAGAAACCCAGATAGCAACCAGTTGAAATTAGACTTCTCAAATATGATTCATATATGGACTAACATTAGAATGATCTAAGGGATGCTTGTATCTAGACCAAACCTCTAGTTGTGAGGCTAGCTCCTCTGAATATGTGAATTTAGGATCAATTACTAAACCTCTTAGATGATGGGATGAAAAGAGTAAGGAAGAAATTGGAATGATTATTCAAAATTAACAAGACCTTATGAACTTTGAAAATATGCAAGACCTTATTGATTCAATGTCTTGACTGTTAACATATTTTATGAGTCCCTTAAATAGTTGTAGGTCAAGATTTCATGGAATTGAATATTTAACTAAGTTTGGCTCCTTGAGGTCTCCTCTAAAGTCCACAACTTAATGCATTCCTTTTAGATTGTTATCTTATTCACATGTTCACCATTATTTTATTATGAAAACAAACCTCTCCTATATAGACCATTATACATGATGTGATGTACTTTGTATAGACTGTGTCAAGGTCTACATATGCTTTGGTAGTTTTGAAAATACACAAAGTACCCATGAGTTGATCTCTATATAATGATATCTTAACAATCTCATTACCCTTCTTGAATGTCTATACTCTTGAATTCTCCATTAAGCATGGTTCACCCACTTGACTATAGCAGTGCTCTTGAATCTAGTTGCACATGTACATTTATGTTTATTTAGACCTATTTTAACCTCACATGCATCCTTATTGAGCTATATATTAAGGTTATTCATCTCAATAATTCATGCATTCGATGGTCTAACAGCCTCCCTAGGCCTAGAAAAGGTCTTAAGACTATAAGAACCTTGACTGTATCATATTTTGACTTAGTACCAAGCCTATGGGTGTCTCAAGGATGATTTATTACTTAAAGGTTGCTTTATTAGGCTTATACCATGGATGATAGAATAAGATGGATTGAAAACCCTTTTATAGCATATCAACCTTTACCTATTCATTTTACCATTATTTCAACCTTAGGGTGACTATATCCTTATTCAACTATAGGTAGATGTGTATGTCCATTGTATGGATTATGATTTTTCTTGGCCTTAAGGAGGTCATCAGTCATAGATAGTATCATTATCCTCCTATATTTTGTAGCCTAATGAGAGAGATTGAGCCTATACATTCAAAACACATATTTTAGCATATCCTTCCCTTTTGTACTTTCATGAAAAGTGTTGATTGTTGGTTTATTATTGTAGGTTTCTTTCTTTGTTGTAGGTGGTAGTTTCAAGGTGGACATAACCTGTTTTACTAACCATGATGCCCTTCACTTGTTCTTGACTCCTCTTTGTGATGAATGGTGAGATGGAGATGAGTGGAAGTGGTGATGATGAGTTTGGAAGATGAAAATCATGAATGAAGGTTGAAAGGAGCATGATCACATTGAGAAATGGTAGTGTATGATAGTGATCATGGAGAAGAAACAAGATAGAAAGAAAAGAGCATGAAAGGGAAATCTCAGAGTCACCTTGAAGCATCCTATGCAAGTATGATCATATCCCCTATTTGATATATCAATTTGGGGTTTATTAGAGGAGGATAAGAAGTTGAATTTGAAACCTAATAATATGTTAAGTACGTTAACAAATTCCAAATAACCTTAACATTTACTAAACAAGGATTTTGAAATGCTTGATAACACAATGATGGGATTTTCCTATGAATCTTTGGAAAAAAAATGAGAAACTTGTATGAGTGACATATGATATGATATATATTCCTACCAAGAAGAAAACAAGAAATTTTGAAACCCTTTCTCTCTCCTAAAATGTACAATTCTTCCTCCTTTGCTAGTAGACTGTAGAATTGCACTCTTTTGCCTTTTTTAGCACTATTTGGTATTCACGCATGTGAAACAAAGATGATGGATGCCATGGAAGGGTGATTCATGTCCTTAATAAGACTTGAAAACTTGAATTTTATTGATATAATGCTCTGATGAGGAGAAAATGTAGAAAACCAACTACCTTCTTAGATTTAGGATTATTGATGTATGCCTTAACTTCAAAGGGATGATTCATGAGAGAGAGATCACCTATTTTAAAACCACTTTATCCAACTAAAAGTAAAAACAAATAAGATTCATTTGAAATATTAATACCAAATTTTAACCATTAAAAAAATGATATCATATATTATTAACAAAGGTTGAAAAATAGTAACACATGAAAACAATGGAAATACTGAGTTAATTGCTAGAATGTACTTTCTCCTTGCATTAATTCATAAAATTTTATATATTTTTTAAATAAATTGGATAACCCCTATATATAGGCCATTCTAATGTCTTAGTTGATTAAAAAAAGAACTGAGCAACATGACACTTGTCAACAGATAGGGTCTCCTATGTCCTAAAGTTAAAGAATATTCCCTATTCAAAATATGTAAATATTTTATAATGAAATTAAAGAGACCATGGGACATGTTTCCTACTCAAAAGTAACCCAATATGTGGTTATTTTGTTCCTAAAGATATGGGCTAGTATCACATTGGTATTATCGATGATGAAGCTCATGCTATAGAAGAAGATGGATTTCTAATGTCGGTTGAGGAAGAAGACATTTTAGGAGGGTTTGATGAGGTGGTGGCTCCTAAGGTGGAAGTTTTGTTTTGAGCCTCAACCTACCCTTTCCATACTTGGGATAATTTCTTGTACTCACTGTTGATTAATCTTAGATTGATGGTAGGCTCTTTCAATAGCTTGGATGTGAGCCCAATCATTACATCATGCATGCTTAGGAGAGGTCCCATAGATTTGTTGATGGCCTCAGCCTTCTCTATTCTTTTGTTGGTATAGGATGATAAATACACCATCTCATTTCCAAATTTCACCCCTATGGCCATGGATTACTTTTGAACATTTTCCATGAAGTTTTATAGTTGATCCCTAAAGGCATCCCTACTAATGATGGATCCATCTTTGTTATGCAAGTGCATAATTTCATCTTCCTTTAGTAAGGTGATAACTTTGTCACCTTGTTGCATAATGGATCTCCCTAGGGACATTATATCTTCAATCCACTATTTCAAGTTCTTTCTCCTACCAATTACATAGAACTAAGCAATGTTCAAGTCCTCCAAGGGAATTAGGTTTGGGTCCTCAAATTTATTCATTCTGATTAACCTCATCAGGTTAATTATCTTATTGTCATATCCTCCATACACAAATTCTACCTTTATGAATTTATTATATATTTCATCTCCCTTTACCTTATACTAATCCAAGGTATTCATCATATCAAACATTTCTTCCACTGCCTAATCCACTCTTGTTATGGTTTACTCTAGTAAAGTGGCCTTATGATATTGCTCCAATTCAATCATTTTTTTTAACATTCCCTTAACCAATATGGTAGCCACATCCATATTTACTTTGAAATGTAAGAGGGGGTCCTCTTGATATTATTATTTTTGGCCCTACCTAGCATTCTTTATCTTTGTCATCTCAAATAAGGTTTCTTCTGATTCATACACAATTGTTTGGTCAGGGTGGGTGATCTTCCTCTTGGTCACCCTCTTCATTGCCCCGGACTCCTTGTCTAATTTTAGTACAACTTGGGGAGGTTCCATTATGACCTACTCTAGGTTATCCCTAGTGGCTAGTTGCATTTGTTTAATCCATGATTTATCTGAAGAGCCACTTGGGGGCTCTGATGAGGGAGGCAATGGTTGAGCTAGAGTTAGCCTTTGAATGGTAGATGTTTGGGAGGTATTATTGGTTTTGACCAATGTAAATGTATATCTAGGGGATAAACAAGCACTAATTCTAGTTGAAGAACTAGTGAATAACATCAAAACTTATGGAAGGATGATAATAGGAATCTTTTGAGGAAATTATGCATCAAGTCTAGGCATAGGTCCAAGCATGACTAAGGGTAAATTAGCCATCACCAAGGCTCTGGAAGTAGATGATATGGTAAAAGGGGTGAAGGTGTGTAATGGCATGGTTGTATGCCTAATTATGAGTCTAGTGAGGGGCATGTAAGGTTGGAGGTGGACATGACCTAGAGTTTGGAGGTTCAAATATGCTTAGGGATTGTTTGTCAAAGAAAGAAGGGTGTAAGGCAATATGTTCATGACCTATAGCACTCAATCCTTCTCTGATAAGAGGAAGGGGAGGTGATTTTGATGTTTAAGTTTTTAGAGTAGGATTTACTATTTATACTATTGAATGTGCATCCTACATTATAGTAGCATTTTACACCTAAGACATACTACTAGATGGGACCCCTGAGGTGGAAGCCTATCCAAATTCTTTCCCAGTGAAATCCTTCCTTTCTCCAAAGTAGGAGACAATGCCTCAAGTATTCTATGATTGAGTTGTGGGTTAATTGTCCCTTCTTATTAAGCATTTGGAGTATGGATAGGAGATGTCGATGTTCCTACTTGAGTATCCTGATGCTTAGATACTTAAAAAGACCTAGTGCCATGCAGTATTCCTTTCACTTGATTTATCCTAGTAACCTTTAGTCTCTTCCTAAATTCTTTGTTGTTAGTTAGATTAAGGTATAAACTATTCCATCCTCAAGCTCATGATGATATGTGATACTAAGAGTTTCCATGTGTCTAATGTAATGATCGAATGTCAAGTGTATAGGATCCCATTCCCTATCAGTGTCTTTAAATAGATTGAAAGTGGACTTATGTTTGATAAAAACTAAGATTGAGTGATAAGTGTCAATTTTCAATCAATTGATGTTGACCAAGTAGGGTTGTACCATCCCCTTTTTCTTATTTTTGAATAGTCCATCTACTTATGTGTTTAGTTGGAAGGTAATCTCCTACTTAGCTAGTTTATCTTGCACTATGGTGGGAAATCTAAATGGGGCTATCCTAATTCCCTCAAATCTAATTATAGTGTACTATAGGTAATACCAATAGTCTCCTAATGTGTTAAGGGTTTCCTTGATCTATGTTGATAGCCTAGGCATATTTCTTTCATTAATGGCTCTATATACAATAGGCTAGAATTACTCAGCAACAACCCACATCTCCTACTTGTATTTATAAATTCTAACATGGGGGAAGGTCCATCTCATGTTTGGATCCCATTGGTAAATTTGGGTAACTTGGGAGTGGCACAGATGACATCAACCAAGTAAGACATCATATAGAAATGTTTTCCTCAGTTGGCCATGGTTTTCTTCATTTTGGCAGCCAAATTGTAAGATATGATCTCTTGGAGGGGAGTGGTTGTAGAGTCATATATAATCATAGACAATAGTGGAACCCACTTCTCATCCATGTGGCTAGTGTCTTCTACTTCATGAAACCTTTCCATCATGGCTATCCCCATTCTTACCCCTTTTATGAATTGGTTGATGGGAATCCAATTTATTTTAGACTTGCAAATGAACCTCATCAGGTTCTCTACCTAGCTTCTCAAGACTTATTTGATATTATGTGAATTGAGCCATTAGGTCATGGTGTCTTGATTATAAACAATTTTAGGATTTGGAAAGTCATAATAGGCTTAAAAGTCCAATCTAGATATATAAATGATATCATTGTCAAAGTTAAAAGATTTCATCATGTGATCCACACAACTGGAGTGAACAAAAATTTGGTGGACTAATTCCACACAAGGGAGCACCTCTAGATTGGATGCAGCTTTGTGTAACCATATAAACTTAAGCACCAAGATGTTATACCTTTCATCTACAACACTAGGAGCTTTCTTATCATCACTATCTTGGTCTACCATGCTCTCCACATGGTAGAATAAATCATTATAGTTTTTGTCAGCTATGGCCAATGTAATTACATTAAAGTTGGTGTCACAGAAGATTATGTTTGCTCCATAGGAATATAGGAATGGGACTTGTTCTATCTTGGTGGTTCCAGACACTCCTACTTAGGCCATGACTTCTAATTTTCAATTTATGAGCCTATGGATTGCCTAGATGTCAAATGAATGTGCAGAAGTTTCTTAGCAAATGATATAGACTACTTCAAAGTTTTAAATAGATAATAATGGTGAATGTTAAGCTTTAGATTTTTAAATCCCAAATTTTTCTCAAAAAATTGAATTACAAGATAAGGGCCATAAATGGTAAGTATCTTTCATTTTCTTTGACATAAAGCTTAGATGGCTCTTTGGTTGTGTTCTGATGGCTTTGAAAATTCACTTGTGGGTATTAGCCAATCATCACTCTTAGTTTGTCTATGTGTCTTCTCATCATAGGCTTAACCTTTTCTTGAGGTGACTTGGCTCTATAACCATTGAAATGAGCCTCTATTACAATTTAATTCATGCCAACAACTGGCACTCATAGACAACAATGTGTCTTTCAAGTGTCATACTTAACATGTGCCTGACACTTAGTATCTATTCATGCATTTTAGTCTTTTACTTTGTATATTAGGATATCTGGGTGAGTGGCACAATATTTTGTCACATATCATCTTTAGATTGGTTTTCACTTCCTTTTAATGTTGCCTATCTCAACCCATTTTGTTTTGGGTTGATAGGCTCTTAATACCCCTACTCTCTTGCCAAGTGGTAGGCTTTCATTGGATCATGTTATTGCATGGTTGTATTAAATGAAACTCTTGGTGGACCCATCCATTGTTACACCTTGCCACATGTTTCCCTTCCATTGGATTGTTTGTCTTTAATTGTCACATGAATCAACCTCTATCGTCCTTAAATTACATGGCGGTAGAATGTTTGTTGGTTTTCCAAGTGACAAGTTCTTATTGGCTTGCATTTTTATATGGATTTTTTATATGAAATTTTTAATGGACCCAAATGTCATGCCACTTCACCAAGTATCATGTTTTAATGTGAACACACAATCATTGGGTTTTATGGCTTTATTCACTCATATTATTTCCATAAAATATGGGTCTACGTGTCTTCAACCCATTACTCTTGAAGGTTGTATGGCTTGCACATCACATCTATCTATCTAAGATTAAGTGACTTACTACCAAGTTTCATAATGTTATGCAATCTTTGTATTATGAAATTGAAATATTGCATCTTGACTCTAGGGTTTTATTGAGTGAAAAATGGCATGATGCGATAGGATTGTATTGCAATGAGAATTAGAAAATAATAAAAGCCTTGGAAGGTCATGATCGAATGCCACATAGAGTATTCTAATTGAGTCATGCAGTCGTAAACTTTGAAACTTTTTCGTAAGATGGAATAATGTGACTGGATGACAAGTGGAAAAATCCCATTGGATCACATTGTCACTCTAATTTTCAAAGGCATAAAGATATATGAAAAAGTCTAAAACTTCTATTATTGAGTCACCAATGCATGCAACACTGCCACATGTCATTTAAATTTGAGTTGGCATCAAGGTTCTTGCCAAATAAAAAGGTACCGTGATTATATCAAATACCTTACAAGGAATTTTTCAATCAACATGGAAGGTATTCCAAGTCCCCCATTTGAGGTATCTCCTAGGAGATACCATGAAAGAAAATTCCAATCATGTGCATGTTTAAGGTATCTCCTAGGAGATACCTTGAAAGAAAATTTCAATTGTGTGCATGTTCAATGTATCTCCTAAGAGATACCTAAAAATAAAAAATTTAATGATGTGTATATTCAATATATCTCTTAGGAAGTACCTTGGAATAAATTTCCAATTGTGTGCATGTTCAAGGTATCTATGAGGAGACCCTTTGAAAGTACAACAAATCCCTTCAAGGAAATCCCCTAGGAGATGCTTTAAAAGAAAAATCTAATCATGTGCATGTTCAAGGTATCTACTAAGAGAAACCTTGAAGGTATTATAATACCCTTCAATATATCTCTTAGAATATACCTTGAAGGGAATTATAGTAATTTCAATGCTACCTTGAAGGTATCTCTTAAGAGATACTTTTCAAACATGCATAAAGGTATCCTTAAAGGTATTACAAGGCCCTCCAAAGTATCTCTATCTACTAGGACAACCCTTGAAGGTACTAAAAGAGACTTAAAGGCATATCTTAAAAGATACCTTAAAGGGAATTATAGTACCTTAAGGCTACCTTAAAGGTATCTCTTAAAACTGAGCAAGCTTCAAGGTTCTTGCCAAATAAAAAGGTGCCATAGTTATATCAAATCCTTTTCAAGGACCTTTGCAATCAACATGGAAGGTATTTCAAGGCCCTTAGAGGTATCTCCTAGGAGATACCTTGAAATAAAATTCCTATAATGTGCATTAATAAAGGTTATCCATAAAATATATAATATCATGTTTTGTTCTTCTAACTGTAAAGGCTAAGGAGCAATCCAATTAGAACTTTGCTCAGACAAATAGAATAAATGTTCAACAAACAAGGACAAAATTTAAAAGTGAGTCCCCATTTCTTGAAGAAGAAAAGGGAGATATAGGGTACAATAATATCTACTAGGAGAACCCTTGAAGATACTACAAGACCCTTCAAGGTATCTCCTAGAATATACCTTGAAGGGTATTGTAGTAACTTCAATTCTACCTTAAAGGTATTGCCTAAGATATACCTTTCAAACATGCATAAAGGTATACTTGAAGGTACTACAAGGCCCTCCAAGCTATCTCTATTGACTAGGAAAACCCTTGAAGGTACTATAAGACCCTTCAAGGTATCTCTTAGAAGATACCTTGAAGGGCATTAAAGTACCTTCAAGGCTACCTTGAAGGTATCTCCTAAGAGATAGCTTTCAAACATGCATAAAGGTACTACAAGGCCCTCCAAGGTATCCTATCTACCTTGAAGATATTTCCTAAGAGATACCTTTCAAACATGAATAAAGGTATCCTTAAAGTTATTACAAGGCCCTCCAAGGTATCTATATCTACTAAGATAACCATTAAAAGTACTATAAGACCATTCAAGGTATCTCCTATAATATACCTTGAAGGGAATTTTAGTACTTTCATGGCTACCTTGAAGGTATTTCCTAAGAGATACCTTTCAAACATGCATAAATGTACTATTGAAGGTATTAAAAGGCCCTCTAAGGTATACCATAAGAGATATCTTGAAGAAAATTCCAATCATGTGTATTTTCAAGGTATCTACTAGGATACCCATTGAAGTTACTACAAGCTCTTTCAAGCTATATCTTAGAAGATATCTTGAAAGACCTTGTAGTACCTTCAAGGGTACCCTAATGCATGTTTTAACGTATCTCATATGAGATACCTTATAACTTTCAAACATGCATTAGGTTACACTTGGTGTTACTACAAATCCCTTCAAGGTATCTCCTCGAAGATACCTTGAAAGAAAATTATAATTGTGTGCATGTTAAAGTAATGTTAGCAGAGTTTCCTAGAATTTATCTAGAACATGAAAATTATAGGGATAACTTGTACAGTAAGAAGTGTATCATGAGTGAATTTATACAATCTTCAATTTTATACACAGTAGCAAATATAAATATAAACTAACACGGCATCAAGAATTTTGAAACATAAACAACATAATATAAGATAGAATAAGCTAAAACCAAATAGAGTAAACACTATGCACTAGGAATACATAAAATAATCTTAGGAAAACCATAATAGAGCTAGTTTATTAATCTCTATCACACATAATAACCATATTCCATTACATCATAACACTATATATAGTTTTTTACATGGCTTTGTCTCTTCACATTACAGCTTTTAGGCATACAAAAAGAAAAGAGTCTTGGCATTTTTATATTTATCACTTGGCTAACAAGGTCAAAGACACCTAGAAGATCATATAGATAAAAAAAATACCCTATTCACATGTGTCCATCAACTATAGAAATATGATTTTATGAGGCCCTAGTCCACATCAAACACTTTCTTAGATTTAAACTATTTTTTTATCCCGAATCAAAATATGAACAATGATCTTGACTAAAGCTAGAAAATATTGGCCTTTCACAAAAGTGGTAGTAATCGCTTCAAGTGTCATTTATCGATTTAAACCCTTTGCACACTACTTAGTCATCTTTTTAGGTTTTTAACTAACATATTTACCTATAGCCCTTTTCAGTTTTCCATAGACTAACTTAACCAGTTGGTTATCTAGGTTAGGGATTTTCAACCAACCTAGCCCCACTTTGAATGCTTATGACTATGTTACAAAGTGTAATTATTTTCTCTTACTACAAAACCTAAATTGCATGTTTACCTGCTACAAAGGTGGTGCTAAAGTTTAACTAGATGATTGTGTAGGTTGTGTCTACCCAATTTGTGCCTTTGTATCTAGCTTTCTCTTATTCAAAATTGCTTGGAGATCCTATATTGGAATGAACTTAGGTTCATCTATAATATTCACAATAGCTCATTCAACCTATGATATTTCATACTTGATCATTTTACATAAGCAAAATGCACAGTGGAATCTAAATGATCATCAAATTGTTCACATCTTCTTTTGCAATGATAAAAAAGTCTCTAGTATTTGACAGCTTAAGCTAGATATCTAACACAATATCATCTAACTTGTTTGTATTCCTTTGGGCTTGAATAGCTATAAATATGTTTTACATTATCACATTTGTCTAGACCTAAAGCTTATTCATTGTGGTATCCCTAGCATCTAGATTTTTTTGAAATGCATCATTTAATATTTCTCCAATAGTGATTTGATCACTCATTATAGCTTTAGCTTTATCTGCCATTACAAACTCTATTTTTGTAGAAGATAAGGATTTTTCAAGGTGTTTCCTTCAATCAAGAATTCCTTGCACTATCTACTTTACTTGATGCATAGCAGTATGCAGGACCTATCCATATCACTCTAGTAGTTTGCAAATGCCTTTTACTTCGACATGGATAGCCTTCCCTTAGGTACATAGATTGTGTGCACTCACCTAATCCTATATTAGCTGAGTCAACAACACAGTGAGTTATTTGCCCTTAGATATTACTTAATCACAAAGGACTTGCTTAACCAAAGTAGGACACGTGGCATTGATGAGCTACCTAGCCTTAATAACTTGATTGTGTGCTTCTGCTTTATCCTCACACAACTAAAAAATAATATGTTCCAAGTCTAAAGCCTTTTATGTAATGTATTTTTGAAATGAAGTTTCTCCTTCAATTTTCTTGGATAATGGCAGCTATAAAACATCCAAAGATGTCTCCATGGAAGTTGAAGTAAGCATTGTGGATGTGATTATGATTATGGTAGGTGATGGCATAAATTGAGCCAATGAAAGCAAGAAAGTGTTGTGATGAGATGATATGGTAGGGACATCCCACAACCATTAGGTAGAGGGGAGACTTTGATAGTAAAGTCTCTATTGGTGCACATGATTGGGTTACATACTTGTGGGATGTTACATGTTCTTCTTATTCCTTTTCCTTAGCTTCTTTTTCTTTCATAGTTTATGCCTCTACATGTTTTGCTTCTACCTTTTCCTCAGCTTGAGCCTTGGTTGTGGCCTCAACATGAATTTGGACTACCTCCTCACCCTTGGCTCTATCTATAATTTTGGCCTTAGCATCTACCCCAACTTTAGCTTTAGCATCAGTCTCTGATTTAGCTTTGGCAACAACCTTAGACTTTTCCTTGGCAGCTTACACCTCTACCTCGCGCTTGGCTTCCTCATCCTTTTGGTATTATTATTTGGCATCTTTCTCTCACACCTCTTCTTCTATTTGCTTTTGTCTCTATGTAGCTTACACTTCTCCATACTTGTGTACTACCTCTTTGTGTTTCCTTATCTTCCTTTCATCTTCTTCCTTAGCTTTCTTTCTCTTAGCTTGAACTTATTTGGCCTTCTTTTTCCTAACGTCGACTTTGTCAAACTTCTTTTGTTGTTCTTCCTCCTTGGCATGCTATTTTTCTTGTTCCTTTTGTATACATTGGGATTCTTATATAGCTACTTATTCCATGGCATCTTTCTTCTTTTTGTTCTTCTGTGCTTTTTTCTTTTTTCTCTCTTCTTTCTTCATAGCCTCCTCATGATCTGGGCTATCCTATGTAACATCCATTTCTTTTGTTATATTTGGCACAGTGGTATCTAGAGATCCCTCCATTACGTATAAATTATTTGTTTTCATATCAGATTGTGATTACTTTGAAGATTTAGATTTGATAACCACACCTCTACAAAAAAAACTCTTTCTCGACTCTATCAGAGGGACAAGTGTATCCTTATGTCTCCTTGTACCCCTAGACTTCACTTGATGGGCACTTCTTATTATGGTTGGCTCTATGAAAGATACCATACATTCTTATATGGTGTTAAAGGCCTAACCCAATGATGAGTACATTATTTTTGAATTAGTGGTCATATCAAGCTCCCTTCCTCTAGTAAATCTACAATTTACATAGATGATGAACTAACTGTTGACCAAATTTTGCCCACAAGTAAAAAATTTGGTCCCCTTCCTCCCTTGCTACTCATGCCTATTATATTTTAGGTTGTTTAGGTTTAGCATTCTCTATTTCATGGCTTGGTTCAATTTCAAGCTCAATTTTTTGGCTCAAGTTCAAAGGGTTCACTGTTCGGTTCAAGTATTTCAATGTAAACATGTTGAACCTTTGTACCGTTGAACTATTGAACCAAATTTCTTGGTTCAGTGGGCTTGGTTCAACAGGTTCAGTTCAGGGGCTTGGTTCAAAATGTCAGGCCTGGCCTTGGGAATTTGGCGCGCTTGGTTGAACCTTTGAAATGATGAACCTTTTTGTTCAATGGCCCAGTTCAAAGGTATGCCCCAAGCTGGAAGGGCAGTTCAAAGCAATAAAGGGAATTCTGACCGAGTCCAAGGACTTTTCAAAGGGGAAAGTGCCAAGAAATTTTCAAGATAGAGAAGTGCCAAGAGGATGCCACGTGGACCCAATGACATTTTAAAGGGACCCGATGACGTCCCAGTGGACATCAAATTTAACAAAATGGTTTAGCCATTGGATCTCAAGAAATGATGCTTGAGAAGCTGTCAATTTCAAGAGGATGGAATATCCATTGGTTTTTCGAAGCATGATGGTCAGACAAGCATCAAATTTAACAGAATAGAATGGCCTTTAATTCCAACTGAGAAAGTATTGACAAGGAGCCCAGAATGTAGCAACCTACTGAAAGTTCACCCCCGGGGGGCCAAACAAGCTAGATAGGGACAAATTTTGATAAAAGATAAGAAGACATACATGGAATGGGCAAATAGTTAAGTCCAAGCGGCGCCAATTCAAGAAGTGACTCCAGTAGGTGAAATAGTTCCTTCGAATTGATCATGAGAAGATGCAACAGCTAAAGAATGTAACCAGTTTCTTCATTTTACATTTAATGGGTGGACAAACCATGTTTTGACATTAAAAATGTAGACTTCGAGTAGAACAAAGCACATGGCTCATTAATACTTTGACCGGCTTGTTTCTTTTCATGAATAGGTGCAATAGGCCACTTGTAACAAAAGAGCACCAAATGAGCCTCTTGGACTTTTCATATATATTTGATACTTGTCATTTTTGTAATCATCTTTTCACAAATTTTACAAGGCATAGCCCTATTAAAATTTCCACTTGAATCAAATAAAAGTAGTTTTTTACCTCTTCTTGGATAGATATTCTGTGTATGTTCTAAGTGTTTGATTTGTGTTCAGTCACTATCTTTTGATGCTCTCACAAGTTTAGCACCAACACACCAGCTATCTACTAGGTGCCATTTTCTATAGCTGACAAAAGGAGAGCTCTATCTAGAAGTATAGAATAGAGGAAGTCCATATTCCTATGTTTTCATAAGAACCTCCCTGCCATTTTTTTGCACCCTAGTTTTCCTGCCAAGTCTGAGTGTATGTATGTTGCTTTGTCTGATCCTGAGAGTGGGTGTGAGAAGGTCACCTTGTTTTGGTGTATCACCTCCTTAGAGTAGTTCATTTTGCTGCATCTCTTTTCCCTTTTCATCCCCCCACTATTATATATATATATATATATATATACATGCTTGTATTTGCACTTGCTAGAATAAACATGATACATCAAAGGGAGCTAGCCCTTATTTAGAGACTCTCCTCTCTTGCTTCATCATCCCACAGGTGAGAGAGGAGTTTCCATGTTGTGAGGAGAAGGCAGGAGCTAGGCCTCCTTACCCCAAGTGCAATCTTCTACATCAATAGTTTTGGCACGCTCAGTGGGACACATAGTTTGATAATGTAGTAAGATATCAGGATTGATGTTGGTCCTATTAAAGCAAATTTCAAGTTTTCTAGCATCTAGTGACTCCACTGGTAAGAGCTTTAGTTTTCATATTAAAACTAGTGTCTTAACTTTTTATGCCTAAAGTCACCACAAGGTCTGCTTCAAGAGGGGTTCCTTTCAAATTCATTAAATTACCTTTAAATTTTGTTAAACGCTTAAGATTTGAGAGAACCCACCCTTATCCAACAAGCAATCCTCCTAGACTTGTTATAACAGACACATTGATAATAGAACCTCAGTTAAGTCCCACATCAGCTATCGCATTACCCTTTACAGCCTTTCATGGTGGAAGCCCCTTGAATCTCCCATAGTATGACCCCATTCCAGGAATAGCTCTAAAAAATTTGCCTTCTTTCGATGGATTGGGGCCCATTACAGTCGTCGAGCACATCAAGAACATTTCTAATCTCATCAATATTCATAATTTCACAGAGGAAAATGTCACAGTCAGATTGTTGGCTTTGTTTCTTAAGGGCAAGGCTCTTGACTGGTACGAGACTTTGCCTGTGATTCAATCCATTTCTAGAATGAACTGGGTATTCAGCTAACAGACTATTTTGGGGAAAAGAGCGATGGCCTCTCGCTTGCTGAGCAACTAACAACCATAAAGAGGGCTCCACATGAGTATATGCAAGACTTTAACACATGATTTCAAAAGACTTGGGATAGAATTCCCATCCTGGTAAGGCTGACTCCTAGCTATGCTTTCTTGTACTATTTAAAAGCATTAAATAGTGACATTGTAGTCATGATACAATCTATGGGAGGGCATATATTACCTGATGCTTATGATATAGCCATAACAGCTGAAACTTGCTTAGTTTAGGCTGGGAAAATAGCTCCTAGGCCTCACATGCCACTTTTCCCAGAAATGCTACCCCCAACCCAGACCGTTGCTCCCACATTGGCTCCTCTGTCTGCCATCAAAAAACTAGCTAATGTCCCATTAAATGAGCTTCATGAGGTTAGGAGTATGTTGCAAAACATGTCCAATGAACTCATTGCCATTAAAAGGTAGCAAGCTCAAGGCAACAGACCAAATCAGGGATACCAAAATTATTGTCAAGCCCCTAGACCCCCCTTTCAAAATTATAATCAAGGTCAGGGGCAGCTTACTACAGCGAGTCCATTTCAAAATTACAACACTAGTCCTTCCTCATCATCTAAGGCCATGGTGCCTATTCAGAACAATTTAGCAAAAGAGCAGCCTAGCTGTTTGACTTGTTGCTTGAATATTTTGTCTATCAGCATACTGGTAAACAAAATAGGTCTTATCATCCAAAGCAAGAAGATTAGTCATCCTAATGTGTAAGTTATCACATCAAAAGGAGACTGCTCTCTCCTCTCATCAAGGGGAGGTTCCCTGTGAATATGCTATGTATATGTATAAAAGGAAAATAATACTCAAGGGTAGGACCAGACATCCATCTCTCTTTCTTTCAGAGATGATGTATACAAAACAAAGGAAAAACTCAAGAGAATGACAAACATCACTCCTCTTCTTTTTGAAGAACTGTTCAACCAGCCACAAGAATACTCCTAGAAATAAAAGTAGAATATGACTGAAAGTATGGTAACCAGCAAATCAAGACACAACACAAAGTCTACAACTAAAATACTCAAGAATGATATACGAAGGGCAATGAAAGCTCAAAGTCTTCTCAAAGTCCTTTACATAGCAATATAATGAAAACACACTGGAGGCAGCTTATGGAAGCACAGAGTCTCTCCACAGTTGATTCTTCAGGACACCTTCCTGACTAATTTACTAATCCTGCTTATAAAATTAATGAAACAGAAAAGATATCATAGCACAAAGTTTGAAAAATTCCCTTGTTTTCATTAACAAAATATGATCAATAGACTGAGCACAAAGTCTTAATGATGCTTCTCAATTTCGGTAGAGTTTCATTTAGATTGTCAAAAAGAAGATCCTTTTACAATGAAAGAAAGTCCCTTATATAGCCATTTCAAAAAGGACTCGGGAACACTAATACATCATGATGCATTAGGAAATGTTAGGAAGATTAGCTAGAACTTTGGAGCCTTTTACTCATTTGATCTTTTCAATGTAGATGAATAGGCTACGCAATTGAAAGATTACAACTTTCAATGTCTAGTTGTCGGTCTGATCTTGTCTTCATCATTCCTCCTTTCCAGATTAATTGAATTAAGCCCTGTATCCATCCATTGTTCTACATTTCCTCACTTTCAAATGGTTTTTGTCTTGAATTCTAGAAATGCATTCGGGTCTATAAATCAAAGGTTATTTTATTGTCTTTAAAATTGACGTTTACATGCCTGTCAATATGCTTCCAACGGCTAGTCAGCTATGCTGAATTTGACGTCTTTGTGGGCGTCACCTCTTGGTTTTCTTTCAGCTTTTGGCTTTCTGCTTAGTATTTTTCTGAATTGGACATACCCATTTGGGCCTTGAAAAATGATCCTTGTCGAGCCCTTTATTTTGGCCGCTGAGAGTCCCTCGTAAGGGCACTTGCCCTTCGAGATCCTTCGGTAGCCCTTTTAGCTTTAGTAATCCCTGCGAACAAATATTTCTCTAGGCTTTTGTTTTAGCTGTCCCCACAAAAAATTCCCACAGACAAAATGTTTGGGTAAAATTCCCATGGACAAAATGTCTGAGTAAAATTCCTGCGGACAAAAGTCCATGGAAATTTGTTCTGCCGAACAAGTCTTTGAAAATTTCTTCGGGGTCTTTGGCCATTTGGAATTCTTTCAAACTTTTTGTCTGAAGGAATTCCTTCAGACAAAAATCTGAAAGAATTAAGTCTTTAATCAAAAAAATTTAAAATGCCTTAGACAAATCCGAAAGAATTACCTTTTGGATTCCTAGAAAAATGATCCTCCAGAAAGGTGCTTTTCTTGATTAAGTGCCCTCTGCAAGGGCACTTGTCCTTTAGAAAAGTCTCCTTTTGCATTGAACCGCCCCTTTGAACTTGGTCGATGAACCATTAGTTGAACCAGTTTAATGGTTCAATGAAGCGTGTCAAGTCCCTTTTAAACCAAAAAGCCGATGAACCATTAGATTAACTTTGACGTTGAACCAATCGATTAAACCAAGGCTTTGAACCAAAATGGTTCAAGCCAATGGTTCAAGCCGATGGTTCAATGAATAAAACAAGCTAATAAACTAAGCATTAAACCAAAAATAATGTACTTGCCTTTGAACCAACAGGAATTTTGACGTTGAACCAAAAGATTGAACTAATCTGTTGAACTAGTTCAATGGTTCAATGAAGCATGTCGAGCCCTTGTTGTTGAACCTATAGACATTGAACCAAAAGATGAAATGAAAGAATGAACCAATTGAATGAAATAAAGCATTGAACTACTTGGTTAAATTGAACTATTAAACTATTCTTTTGGTTGAACCTTGAACCCATTGAACCTTTTGAACCAAAATGGTTCAATGGTTCAGTTCAATGGTTCAAGTTAATTTTTGCACTCAGATGTTTGCCGATGAATATTTTCATATGAACCAAAACTTTGAACCAATCCCAAAAAATGAACAAATGTTGAAAATCAATTCTTTTGACTAAAAACTACCTGCAAAAGTCTTTGAAATTATATAAAAATGAACCTATTTACAGAGTCTATAGATTTTCCTTTTCTTACACAGTCCGTAGATTTTCCTTTTCCTGCACAGTCTGTAGATTTTTCTTCCTATTGAGTCCATAGATTCAAGCCTGCAGAGTCTATAGATTCAAGCTTGTAGAGTCTATAGATTTTTCTTCCTACTAAGTCCATAGATTCAAGCCTGTAGAGTTCATAGATTCAAGCCTGCAAAGTTCGTAGATTTTTTGAGAAGCTCTGAAAATGATAAATCTAAATATCTAAGACAAATTTTGAAAATGGAAGATATTATTTTGGTTTGTAGAACCAAAATAATTAAAATGTTATTCCAAAAATGACTGTTATTTTTGGGAGACAACACAACCAGGGGATATGGTCAAGAACAGGCCCTTTACACAAATGAGATGATGAATTATTTCTATAATACAAAAAATTAGGCTGCTACTCATTCACAATTTTTTGAAGCTCCAGTTCAACCCAACATGAGTAGCAATTAGGCCCAGCCAGATTCTACTCTTATGAATCACCTAGAGGGTGAGTTTTGTGCAATCAATCATGGGGGCACTACAGACAATCAAGCTGATTATGTTGTAGCCAACACAAGATTTAAGAGAAAAGTAGTGGGAGAGGTGTAGGCTACCACTCAGGCAGCAATCGCACCTCCTCCATCACACTCATTTCAAAAGGCCCCAATTTTCAAACAACCACTTGTACCTTCAGCGCCTCAACCTATAACTCTAGTTGGGATCAGCCAAAAAGAAAATGTGAAGGGAAGTAGTCCCCAAGTCAATATAGTGGACCAAATGAAGAAGTTGCATGTGAGCATCTCTTTATGGGATTCATTATCTCTTCCAAGATAGAAGGATGTATTGAAGAAAGAATTATATGAGTTGGATTATCAAGTTGTTCTAGCAAACATTGATAATGTCTTGATGACAAATGGATAGCCTTCCACTCCAAGACAGGTAAAGAAGGAAGAGAAGACTCCCCTTTCTATGTATCCTTGATCATTGGGGACTTCTTGGTACACAACTACATAACTGACAGTGGGGCTAGTACATCAGTGATGCTTAAGTGTGTTGTTGATAAGATGGGACTGAAGTATGAAGAAATGAAAAAGGGAGTCCTACAGCTAGATGGGATACCTACAAAAATAGTTAGAATTTTAAAGGGTTTAAGCTTGACATTGCATGCCTGCCCAACCTTCTCAATTCCCCATGATATAGTGGTAGCGGATGTTCCTTCATTTTTTGCAATTTGCCTGTCCAGGGACTTCACGTCCAAAATAGGTGGCTACCTAGCAACGAATTGGTCATATCTAGTTTTTAGAACCAAGTATGGGACCAAGGTGAAAATTGAGTTTGAGCCACTCTACAAGGACCATCTAGAACCATACACTCCCAAGGTAGTGAATGTCAGTTACATAATCATTGACCTAGAGGAGTCCCAGACAAACCAAGCTCTATCCTCTACTCTTGAAGGAGTCACAGACCTACTCTTGGATGAGTGGCAAAATGATAACTTTGAACATGATCCATACAAGTTTATAGAGGAGATAGACCTTGGAGTCTATTACATGCATGAAGAGGGTGCCTTCACACTGAATTTGATGAAGGCAGACCAAGAGGACCTTGGCCTATGGCAGTTGTATTTTGATGGTTCCAAAAGTAAGCTGGGCACTGGAGGTGGGGTGATTTTGGTCTCCCCTTCAAAGGAAAGGTACTTTTCAACTTTTTGTTTCTAATTCTCTTGCACAAGTAATGTTGTAGAATATGAGTCTTTGATCCATGGGCTGGAATGGGCAAGAAGAAGAGGGATTAAGGAGTTGCATAACTTGGGGGGACAGTGAGCTGATTGTGAATCAGGTGAAGGGCCAAAATCTAACAAAGAACTCCTTGCTGAAGTCTTACAAGCATAGGCTCTAGGACCTGATGGAAGATTTCCTTGCCTTCAACATTACCTCGATTCCTAGGGAGCAGAATAAACACATAGACAGACTGGCATTAATTGGTGCTCGGTTTGACATTTCAAAGGAAATAAGCTGAGATTGTGGTTCGCACCACTTAAAAGTGGTAGTTTGACCCTCTGTCCCAAACAACATTGCAAATTGGCAAGTTTTCAAAAGTGACCAACAGATAGCTTTCTTCCTATAGGAAGAAGCTGAGTTTGCAATACACAACCAGGTGAAGTTGCAACAGCAATATAGAAATCAAATTGTTCAGTTGAAGAACAATAAACTCCCTAAGGGTCTGGTCATGCTTGAAAGCATTTTCAATGGAGATGACCAACTGAGAAATGACAAGGCATGCATCATGACTAAAGAGGAGAATTATGAAAAGGTCAAAATCTTCAAGGACAAGCTATTGGTGCTTGGCAAGGTCTGCACGTTTCAAAAAAGGCAAGCTTTTATTTTACTGTGTCAAGAGTTCACTGATGTGTTTAGATGGGATTATAGTGACTAAAGGGCTTTGACCCAAGACTTGTCTAACACACCATTGAATTAGAAGGTGCCAGACCAGTCACACAAAATCAAAGGCCTATCAATCCTATAATTGAGCCCCTTATGTAGAGGGAATTGGCCAAATGGATCGAGTCTAGAATTATATTTCCAATCAAACATTCCTCATGGCTGGCCAACCTTGTTCTTGTTAGAAAGAAAAATGGGGAGATCAGGCTATGTGTCAACTTTAGAGACCTTAATAAAGTCTATTTAAAAGATCATTATCCCCTCCCCAGCATGGAGCAGATCCTCCAAAAATTAACTGGTAGCGAGTGTTTCTCCCTCCTGGCTGGCTATTTAGGGTATAATCAGATTCTGGTGCAAGGCTGTGACCAGTACAAAATAGTCTTCACCACCAAATGGGGAATGTTTGCTTACAAGATGTCATTCGAGCTATCCAATGCTAGTGCTACCTTTCATCGAGCCATAGACATGGATTTTGATGGCTTGATAAATAACAATGTGCTGGTATACCTTGATGATCTAACAGTATTCTCCAAGGAAGCGAGCTAGCACATAAAACACCTCGAGTAGATTTTTGAGAGGTGCAGGGAATTTGGCATCTCTCTTTATCCAAAGAAATGTGTGTTTTTTGTTCATGAGGGGAAACTTCTTAGCCACGTCGTGTCCAAGGAGGGCTTGTCCATTGACCCTGAGAGAGTTTGCTCCATTTTGGAGATGTCCTTACCAAAACATAAGAAAGGCCTGTAGAGTTTCTTTGGTAGGATAAATTTTATTCAAAGATTCATTCCAAATTTCACTGAGATAGTTAAGCCCCTAACCTCTACGTTGAGGAAAGGTGAAGAATTCATGTGGACAGTCCAAAGAAAGGACAACTTTGAAGCCATCAAGCAGGCTTTAGCCCAGGCACCCGCTCTGATCAGCCCCGACTTTAGTAAAGACTTCAACCTCTATATGTTTAACAATGAAGAAGTGATATCTGCCATGCTTACCCAAGAAAATGACAATGACCTCAAGTAGCCACTTGCCTTCTTCAACCAAGGGTTAGAGGACTTCAAATTCAGGTACATGTACGTAGAAAAGCAAGTCCTGGCAGTAGTGTGGAACCTAAAGAAATTTAGGTATATGTTGTCTAATAGCAAGATTCATCTTATGGTCCCACATCCTGGCGTCAAGGATTTCTTGAACAATCAAGATTTAAATGAGAAAAGGGTGGGATGGATCACCAAAGTGATGGAATATGATGTAGACATTAAAATCACCAAGCTGTTGAGGGGCAGAGGCATGTGTGAATAGCTAGCTGCAAGTTTCAAACAAAAGGGGGAAAATAGCTTGCTAATCCATGATGCAGCCACTGTAGAGCAACTAGCTATCATAAAGGATTAGACATTAGACATGAGGCATTTCCTTCTCACGGGTGAGTGTCCACAGGGTCTTGATAAAACTAGAAGAAGGTATTTTATACTCCAATCCCTTCCTTATGTTCTAGTTGATGAAGTATTATTTAGGAAGGATCTCTCCAGGGTTATATTAAGATGCATTGACCCCAATCAGGCTGATAATGTACTGGCTGAGTTTCATGATGGGCTAGCTGGTGGTCATTTCACTCCTAGAGCTATGACAACAAAGATAATGAGAGCTGGCTATTTTTGGCCTACTCTTTTCAAGGACACCCATGCCTGGGTAAGAAAGTGTCAAAAGTGTGCACTTTTTGATGGAAAATAATGATTGGCTGCCATGCCTATATAGCCCATTCAAGTTGAGTAACCATTCATGTAGTGGGGCTTGGATTTTATAGGGATGATTAATCCTCCCTCTAGTGCTAGGCACAAGTGGGTACTGACTGCCATGGATTATTCCACTAGGTGGGTGGAGGCCGTTGCTTTGAAGGAGGCAAATGAGAGCGCAGTCTTGGAGTTTTATGAAGACTTGGTAACAAGATTTGGGGTCCCAGCCACCATAATCTCAGATAATGCCTTGGCTTTTCTAGGAATCAAAACTAGTGAATGGGTGCTGAAGTATGGCATATACCTCAGCACTTCATCAAACTATTATTCGCAGGGGAATGGGCTAGTTGAGTCCACCAACAAAAATTTAATCAAAATCATAAAGAGGACTATTGAATAAAATTAGAGGACTTGGCATGCCAAGCTAAAGATAGCTCTATGGGCCAACTGAATTACTTCAAAGAGAGTAATCAGAAATTCTCCATATATGCTCGTGTATGGAAGGGAAGCCAGGCTTCCCATCTTGCTTGAATTTCCAGCATTGGATCTCTCCCACCAACTACAACTAGAAGAAGGAACTAGCATGGAGGTCAAGCTATGTGAGCTAATGGAGCTCCAAGAGGTAAGGGATCAAGCTATGGCTTCTATGACAAGTCACCAACAGTAAGTAAAAAGGCACTTCAACAAGAAATCTTTGTTAAGAGATTTCTCTAAAGGAGACATTGTCCTAAAATGGGATGAATGAGCTAAGCCTAGAAAACATGCAAAGTTTGACGCCCTATGGAGCGGTCCTTACGTGATTACTCAGTGCAAGTAGCATAATGTGTTCCAACTTTCCAGGTTGGATGGCGAAGAACTATGTATCCCAGTTAATGGGATACATCTAAAGCGTTGCCACTGATTTTTGGGTTCACCTGTACATATTTTCCCTTGTTTTCTTTCCTATTTTTCCCTAAGTGTTGTTACACAAGTAGTAATTTTCTTAGTCTTACAAGTGTTTTCATTTCATGGAGGTAGATCTGTGTGGCTAGTTCTAAGTTTTGACAGAGCTCTTGCTAGTTTTCAAAGTTATCATTCAACTCCATGCCCAATGGATTGCAAGGCAACTAGTCTCTAAGCATATCAAGCATGCTTCCCCTGGAAGTTGCCAATTTGTTGACCAAATTTTGCCCATAGGTAAAATTTTTGGTCCCCTTCCTCCCTTGCTATTCATGCCAGTTATGTTTTAGGTTGTTCAGGTTTGGCATTCTCTGTTTCATGGCCTGCTTTAATTTTGAGTTCAGTTTCTTGGCTTAAGTTCAAAGGGTTCACTATTCGGTTCAAGTATTTCAATGTAAACATGTTGAACCTTCGTACTGTTGAACCGTTCAACCAAATTTCTTGGTTTAGTGGGCTTGGTTCAACGGGTTCAATTCAATGGCTTGGTTCAAAGCGTCGGGCTTGGCCTTGGGAATTTGGTGCGCTTGGTTGAACCTTTGAAATGTTGAACCTTTTTGTTCAACGGCCTGGTTCAAAGGCATGCCCCAAGCCAAAAGGGTAGTTCAAAGCAATAAAGGGACTTCTAGCCAAGTCCAAGTACTTTTCAAAGGGACAGGTGCTGAGAAATTTTCAAGACAGAGAAGTGCTGAGAGGATGCCACATAGACCCAATGACATTTTAAAGGGACCCGATGACATCCCAATGGACATCAAATTTAGCAGAATGGTTTAGCCATTAGATCTCAAGCAATGACACTTGAGAGGCCATCAATTTCAAAAAGATGGAATATCTATTGGTTTTTGGAAGCATGACGGCCGGATGAGTGTCAAATTTAGCAGAATAGAATGGCCTTTGTTTCTAACTAAGAAAGTATTGCCAAGGAGCCCAGAATGCAGCAACCAACTAAAATTTCACCCCCAGGGGGACGAACAAGCCAAATAGGGACAAATTTTGATAAAACAAAAGAATAAATACATGGAATGGGCAACAGTTAAGTCCAAGTGGCACCAATTCAAGAAGTGACTCCAGTAGGTGAAATAGTTCCTTTGAATTGATCATGAGAAGATGCAACAGCTAAAGAATGTAACCAGTTTCTTCATTTTACATTTAATGGGTGGACCAACCATGTTTTGACATTAAAAATGTGGACTTTGAGTAGAACAAAGCACATGGCTCATTAATACTTTGAGTGGCTTGTTTCTTTTCATGAATAGGCACAATAGGCCACTTGTAACAAAAGAGCACCAAATGAGCCTCTTGGACTTTCCATATATATTTGATACTTGTCATTTTTGTAATCATTTTTTCATAGATTTTACAAGGCACAGCCCTATTAAAATTTCCACTTGAATCAAATAAAAGCAATTTTTTACCTCTTCTTGGATAGATATTATGTGTATGTTCTGAGTGTTTGATTTGTGTTCAATCATTGTCTTTTGATGCTCTCACAAGTTTAGCACCAACACACCAGCTATCTACTAGGTGCCATTTTTTGTAGCTGACAGGAAGAGAGCTCTATCTGGAAGTATAGAATAGAGGAAGTCATTTATAGTATGTATTTCACAGCATCTTGGTGAGTCCCTATTGTTGTGTTTTCATAAGAACCTCCTTGCCATTTTTTCGCACCCTAGTTTTCCTGCCAAGTCTGAGTGTATGTATGTTGCTTTGTCTGATCATAAGAGTGGGTGTGAGAAGGTCACCTTGTTTTGGTGTATCACCTCCTTAGAGTAGTTCATTTTGTGCATCTCTTTTCCCTTTTCATCCCCCCACTATATATATATATACATGATACATCAAAGGGAGATAGCCCTTATCTAGAGACTCTCCTCTCCTGCTTTGCCATCCCATAGGCAAGAGAGGAGTTTCCATGTTGCGAGCAGAAGGCAAGAGCTAGGCCTCCTTGCCCCGAGTGCAATCTTCTACATCGACACTAAATTTTAGATCTTTTTAGAGAAAAATTTCTCCAAGTTCATGGTGAACTTATTCTTGACCTACAATATCCATAATAATGGAGGGAGGGGTTACATAATGTCAACCAAAAGGTCACTACTTACCTTATTCCATACTTATCAAGTGTGCATTGCTTTCCATGAAAAGAACTTATTATCCTCCTCCTTATTGTAGACCACTTGGATGATGTATTTGATCATGCATTGAAGAACTTCATGTTCATCAACCCCTAAGATTATGATATCTCACTCATAATATATCCTTGGCACATGTGGTTTGTCCAACCAAGACTTGATTTTCCTTGATCTCTTTCTAGCTAGTGGTGGTGAGGCTCTTTATGCAAGTCCCTTCCATTTGCCTTTTTCTTTTTATGGGGGAGTTGTGGACTACTATGGTGAGGCATGTGATTGTACAATTGGTTTTGTTTGTTCTTACTCTTTCCCATGTTATTATGCACCTAGAGGGATGGTTTAAATAGGCTACACTAATCTCATGACTAGTGCTCTTTACCTCCATACTTCATATTTCGCTTCAACTATTATGATGAAAAAGGGCATTGGAGTTGTAGTTGACATGGCTAACTCATGCACCTTGATTTGAATACCATGGTAAAAATTGGTTACCAATGTATATTACCCCAAATATTTCATGACATCCTATGGAATTTAAGGGTGAAACCTGATTAAAGCTAGAGACTCAAGCCACCATGTGTTAAACCACCCTAGTTGCTCATAATATTAACTTGTCTTAGTCTAATTTATGCCTATGAGGGTAGTAGTAGGCCAAAAGTCCATAGTAACATTAACTGGGCTTATTGGGGACTTCTATTAGGTGAAGCATAACAACAAAACTAGAATTTGATTTTAGAAATTTTGTCAGATACCTAAAAGTACCTTGTTGATATTAGTGGTAAGCTCAGTTGTGAGAAACTCAGGACAATTGAAGTTATTATTCAGGTGTATTTTACAATACACAATGCCAATTAATAATTTTATTTCCTACTTGGCTTGCTATACTATCTGCCAAAACCTCTTTGTAATACACTCTACCAGAATGTGCATTACAATGTCCTTAATGGAGTCAATTGGGGTTCCTCTACCTACCCTAGTGGGAAACTTATCCCAAATAAATTAATGAATTGGTGGTGTAGTGGACTTGTATGGTAATAAGTATTTTCCATGATTTAGGAGGCTTGTGGATCTCACCACAGTCTATGTATTAATCTAGATAATGATATATTTAGACAAATGAATATCTCCTTGGTTGTATCTACTTAACAAGGTATGCATGACCTCATCTAGTTGCTTGAATCTAGGTAACTTGATTAGCCTCTCTACATCAGAACCCTGAAGAGGATGTTGAAGTGCAAGATCTCCTACTTGTGCACCTGGTTGTGTTGATGGGGTGAAGAGAGTAATTTTAACTATTTTCATAAAGTCAAAGGGATCTAGATCATTGAATTTAGTTTGTTGAAGACCTATCTTGATCCCCATTTTTTCTTTCTATGCATCTATGAGCAAGATCAATAACTTACTCCTATCCTTGACTAATCCTATAATATGCACTATTTGATTACTTTGTTCTACTAAAATTTGGGTCTTGATTTTTCCACATGAGAGTATATCAAGAGTAGATAGTAGAATACTCTTATTATCTAAAGTTTGTGGTGTTTTGTCATTTTTCATCCCCTTTGTTTTATGGCTTTCAACATCCAATTTGCTCTTGTCAACCTGTATAAATGTGTTGACTACCTATGCACGAGTGTTCTTCCTCATTTTTAATATTTTAGCTTTAATAGTGACCTTTTATATCTCCTAATTGTTTAAATTACCCTATAGTGTGTGTATTCTGTGAGCCTATGTCACTTCATGTAGCCACATTATTTAATGAATCCACCTGTCACATCCCAACTAGATCTACCTCGAACAAGATAAAATATTTTGCAATGCCATGTCATTAATGGTTTTTCATGACCATTAGTGGTCCTTTTTCTATACATGTTTTGTTACCATCACTTTCCCAAACTCAATTTGAGTTTCATGTCTTTTCTACCATATTTATCCTTAATCTCCTTACTCAGTGAAGTAAAAACAATGATATTTTACATCTTGGACTAACTTATTAAATGCATTTAATAAGTTATCCTATGTAGGTTTTGGGATTTAGTTTTATTTGAAACCTTTTTTTTTGGAGATTTTGTTCAAAAATTAATTTTAGAGTTTTCTTCATTAGGGAAAGTTTTTGAGACTTGTTTATCAGATATTTTTCTCAGCACCTCTTTTTTGGAAACTTTATTATTCAAGGTTTTTTCTCAAAACTTATTTTCAAAAACTTTGAGCTTCGAGGATTTTGATCAAAATTTGTTCATAAAACATTTTGATCAAACATTTTTTTGAAAGATTTAGTTTTTTTTGATATTTTGATATCAAAACTTTAAATTCATAGGATTTGTTCAAACATTTTATTCAAACACTATTCCAAAGGATTTGGTCTTCAGACATTTTCTATTATCGGATGTTGTGATGTGAGATTAAAAGCAGCAAGTATTAAGCCTACAAGCATTTATACATCCTATAAATATGGTTCCCTACAAATATTTGACCATAATGGTACTATGTTATGAGACGTCTTGAATAATATAGGGTCCTTTCCATCTAATATGCATCTTCCCTGAAAATGATTTGAACCTGCTATCATATAATAACATTATTTGTTCCAGATTAAAATCTTTAGATCACAAGTTATGATCATGAAATACCTTATAAATTGGTGTTCAAACAAGTTATAAAATAAGCATTTCACCATTTATGAATACAAAATGCATTTCTACTTCAAAATGTATTGTGTTTATTATTTTTGAATATCTCTGCACATTCACTCATATAGCTATAACTCAATTATCTGACACACACCAAGGTTATATCAAATCCCTTAAAATAACATTTGTAATCAATATTGAAGGTATTACAAGGCCCTTCAAGGTATCCCCTAAGAGATACCTTAAAATAAAATTCCAATCATGCCCCCTGCTATGAAAACCCTTGAAGTTACTATAAGACCCTTCAAGGTATCTCTTAGAAGATACCTTGAAGGTCATTATATTACCTTTAAAAGTTAATTGAAAGTATCTCCTATAAGATACATTTCAAACATGCATAAATTTACCCTTGAAGGTATTACAAGGCCCTTTAGGGTATCTCTTAGGATATACTTTGAAATAAAATTCCAATTGTGTACATATTCAAGGTAGATACTAAGAGATCCCTCAAAGGTAAGATACCTTGAAATAAAATTTCAATCATATGCACATTCAATGTATCTCCTACGAGAACCTTTAAAGTTCATTGTAGTAACTTCAAGGGTACCTTAAAGGTATCTCCTATGCGATACCTTTCAAACATGCAGAAGGGTACCTTTTAAGGTATTAAAATGCACTTCAAGGTATCTCCCAAATTCAAAATTATTTTAACAAGATATTATTCCATAAACAGTCACTGATATCTATCAACTAGAACTACTATGACACATTAGTCATTAACATAACTTTAGTAACTCACAACATAAATTTTAAAATTGCTATTACATATATCAAATAGCTAAGATAATAGAACAATGATAAGAAATGGAAGAGACCACAATACAACATATACCTGTAGAATAACCCAAAGGTTTTTTTATCTGTATTTGATGTCAAAATTTATCTTCTATGATTAGATATGATGATACACTCTTAATAGGTTTGGGATGGGGTTAGCCTTATCTCTCAAACAAATTTGAAGTAACACTCAACATCTTGTTAGAGACAAAAAAATGTTATAACAGGAAAGACTCCTAATAAGGCTTATAGTTATCAGAGGGTTGTGTATGCAGTGGAAACTATAAATGGTGGCACTTGTGTACTGGTGATTGTTTTAGCTATTATAATTATAAATGAAATTGTTGCCTAATTTAATAATTGTAAGAATATTGGTGTATTATTCCTAATTTAGTTAAAGGGTTTGAGTTGTAAAATTAGTAAATAAATATGAAATAATTAAGCTATTATTTTTTATAATTTGATTAAAACTTGATATTTAATAAAAATAGTAATAAGGGTAAGAAAACAAGACTTATCTAAAAACTAACTAATACAACTAAGATAGAAGCAAGAATTCACTATGCAGGACTGAGACATTGTCATAAATCAAGATCTAGCCTTCATTCGATGAAAAGATAAGAGCACCAAAAATAGGACACCCTAGTGTCTAGTGTTATAGTCCACCTTTGCCACTATTATCCTAAAGATCTGAGCTTTATGGGTTTTTTTCACCAAGTCTATGTGACCCTACCTATGAAGTTTTGACATTTGGAAGCATGTAGAGCTCCCTGTAGAGTTGATTTTATCTTTAAACCCTAGACTCCATTGTGCTTTCACCAAATTTGAGAAAGAGGGGGGTTAGTGTGTGTAAGATTCATTGAACATGTTTTCAAACCCCTTATGTGGGTATGCTACCTACATACCAATACTTTGAAGAGGGATCAAGCCATATATAGTCCTCCCACTTAATGTGTTTTTTACAATAGTGTGTATGAAGATGTAAAATGTTAAACTGAATGTGCTTTAGATAATTAGGGATTGGTGTAAGGATTTGAATAAGCTAGAAATAGTATTGAATGGTTTTATGGAGAGAATAGGGAAATATTCTTGATTATTCTTGCTTGTATTCTTGTTTATTTTGTGATATTTACCAACCCTTTCTAAATGATCTTTAAATGAGATTTTATAGGGATCTATTGGTCATGGGTCAAATGTATTCATGTTAGGTCAAGAAGAAAGAGGATGGGAACAAAAAATAAATGATTGTTTGGGTTCAAATGTGATAGGATAGGAGCACCCAAAAAGAGACACCCTAGGGTCTAGTAATATAGTCTTAGTTGGGTGTTATAGTCTTGAGTTGATGGGACATGGGGGGTGGATCTATTATAAAAAGAGTGGTTTAGCTCACCTAAGATTAAGTCTGGAAGGCTATAGATGATTAATAATTAGTGAAAAGATGACTATGAGGATCATAAAAGCAAGCAAGAGGGACCTATGGAATGGATGTCACAAGTCGCACTCAAGTTATTACTTTTTACATTTTATATGACTACATTTTCCCTCTTTTTTATTCTAGTGCGCAAAATACTAGGATAAAAATATATATAAAGCATACTTGAACTTACTTGCAAGGGTGAAGCTCATGAAGTTGTGTGATGTTGGGTATCAATAGAGAGAGCACACTATGAAGTGTGAATCTACAAGAGAAAATAAAAAGTAGATCAGTTCTTATTAGATACACTATATTTAAAATAAGAACATACAAAGGTAAGTAAGAGAGAGAGGAAGAGAAAGGGACAAGTATATCTCACCAAATATGTAAACTAATACGAAACCTATTGTGATGCTAAGTAATGTTGGGTATGTGATGTACCAAGAGTAATTTGTGAATGAAACTAAGTGCTCAATTCTTTGAGAGTGGCTCAAGAATGCAAAGGCTAGCCCTTTGGCTCTATCATCACCTACTAAGGAAGTTATGTGATTATGCATGTGTTAATCAATGTTTGGACCATGTGTTCAATCCCTCTGAGTAGGTGGCTCAATAATACAAAGGCTAGATAGTCATTTGGCTCCATCATTGCCTCATGAAGTGAAGCTATGAACTGATACCTGTATGAAATGTGTGTCATATGAGATGGCTCCCTAAGTCCATGAATTCTCTTTAATCTAACAATATTGTTGTGGATAGTTTTGAAATTGGTGCACTAAGCTAATATGAAAGCCACTCCAAAATGTGTAAGTTAGGCTTGTATGAAATCCACTCCAAAATGATGCTAACCACCTGTAAATGGAATAAGGCATGTAACTACTAAGAATTTTTGGGTAATGTTGAAATCAAAAAAAAAAAATGTGTTGTACACATTGCCCTCAATCACTGGTGTCTGAAACATGGATTTTTGTCTAAAAGTTATACTAACTACCATATCTAAAACTAAAATTGAGATCCATCATGACATGTATGATGCCCCCTATATCTAGATTCTTTGAGTAAAAGTGTATTAAAAACTATTGATTTTCAACTAGTTTGAATATGTAAAACTATTGTTGAACGTATTTTTCTACTTCTATAAAATCTAGTTTTTTTCTATTTTAATAAAAGTACCAAAAATATGACACCCTAGTGTCGAATGTTTTTTTTCCATGTCTAGAATTATTGTCCTTTACTGAAACTAAAAACTATTCTAGAATTATCACTATTTTTTTGGTCTATTCTACTTGGTTTGACCTCTAATTATTGTTTTGAGTGTTTTGAAAACTAGTTCTTTGACCAATAAGAGCTCTGATCTTGGTGACAAAATCCTTATTTGTTGCCCCCTCTTTTGAGGGTAGGAATGAATAACCTATAATGACTTCCCTTAGAATAAAGAGCCCTACAAGTGTGTTATGCTATGAAATACATGATATAGCAAAGATAATCAGCAAGATATCTCAAGATATAGCATGGTTTGTAATGATAGATTGTTAGATCAATAGGGATATTCCTAGATAGATATAATAATGTAATAGCATGTACAATGTACTAAATTGAAAATTAGAACTAGAAGTTTGGTTAGTTGTTAGTCATTAGTTGTTAGTTGTTAGTTATTAGTTATTAGTAGTCAAGGAGGGATGGAGCATGATGTTCATCATGGAATCCAAGAAATCAAAATAATGCATTATATATATCATGGTATGGAAAATAATGAGAATCAAACAAGCAACAAGCAAATAAGGCAAGAAGTAAGAAGCGTACAAGAGGGGTCAAGGGGCCAAGAAAATAAGGGACATGGGAACATGTCACTCAAAATGGAAATCAAGCATACAAGGCATGTTAAAATGCCACATACATATACATTTGAAAAAAAATAAGGTTGACATGAAAACCACAATCACATAGAAGATTAAAGGTAAAAAGCATTAGCAAATGTCCTAAGGCACATACAAGAGATAAAATAGAAATTGAGAAATGTAATCAATCTAGCTACATAAAGTAAGAAAGGAAAGCATGTAAAAACTAGAAATACAATCACATCTAACTAATCAAAGCAAAAAATAAAAGTATGCAAGACATTGAGTATAAGACTAGGTAAATGCCAAGAAATACACAAGTGATATATACTAGTGAATGTCAATAGAGTAATTTATGTAAGCTAGTAAGTAATGTACATCAACATGATAACTAGAGTGTGTGGTGTATAAATGACATTACTTGGATGGTGTAGTCATGTAGAAGATTCCCCCAGTTGGTATATGTATCAATGTCTTGAATGTAGAAGTAGGATGCCCACTCAAGGGGTAGAGTGAAGTAATCAAAGAGTAGGATGTCACTACACACACTCAATCGAGATCAAGTGAAGCATGGTAATGTAGATAAATTGACAAACAATAGCATAGAACAAAAAATGTAAGTCTATCATAGCAGTAAAAATGTAAAGCATGGATAATTAATATAATCAAAATATTTTTGGTGTTTTGACATATTTGAATGTTTTTAGAATTTTGATATATTTGAATGTTTTTGTGTTTTTGATATTTTGTATTGTTTTTATATTTTAAAATGTTATGAGATATATACAATTAAGCATAAAGGAGATTATGTGCAATAAAATTTGAGAAAAATGATACTAACAGATGAGTCTCATGGGAAACTCCTTATCATGTTGCCATGTTCAAGGAAAGGAATCATGCATGATCATGAAGCTTGTTGGAAGTGTTGAGACTATGTCTTTGAAATTTGTATATGCTCTAAAATCTCTAAAGTAAAAACCAATTGTGGGGTCCCCTTGTAACTCTAGGAAGTGGATGCAACTATAGGGCTCTTAGGGACCCATATATAAGTAGGAAAAGCTCATTGAATATGTGCTCTATGTGTATAAGCATGAGCTCTCAATAATACTTCCCTGAGTGTGACACTATAGTTAGAATCTATCTAGAATCTTGGAACTATGGTTTCTCTAAAAAAGACCTCTGTGGAAGTGTTTAAACACTCTATACTGGTGGTGAAGGCCTTAACTATTTCTAAATTTGAATTGGAGGAGGAACTATAACTAGTGGCAAAACTTTTGGTGACTATCAAATAGTAGATGGCTCTGAAGTGGGGGGTGGTAACTCATATGGAATTCTACCAATTGTAATAACTTGATTATCATGAATGAATTTCATGCATCTATGAATTTTATAAGGTACTACTTAAAGTTTTTGAATCCATGGTTGACCAAGTAGCATATAAAAAACTTATGCACTAGGAACTATAGTAAATGGTGTAGCCACTTGTGTTAGACCAACATGAAGAGGAAGTATGATCTCACCTAATAAAATCTATATGTACCCATTGAATCTACTGATGACTATGTATAACAAGGTAATATCCTACTTTGAATATATTAAATGTTTCAATAATATTATAATGCACATGTTCACACTAGATCCATTATCTATGAGAACACTATGAATAGGATGATGATGAATGTAAGCTCTGATAAAGAGTGCATGATAATCTAAATCATCCTCGATGATTTTCTACTCTGAAAAGGAGATGGAAGGTCTAGTTAAAACTCTAGAATTATATACACCACTCATGTTTCTTAAAGGATATGTCTTAACTGAAGGTGAATTTTATGTATCTAGTGGTAGATATGTATGATATGCATGGTGAACTCCTGATGTGCCCCTTATATCTTGTTTAAAATGCTACAAAAAAAGATCAAAGAATATTTTCAATGTTTTATCCTATGTTAGTTTGGCCTGAGGAGGCTCGACTGGAGTACCAAGATCAATATGATTTTCATCTATTAAATCCTATATCTTGTGTCTTAAACTAATGCATCTATTTTTTGTATGGCCTAGTGGCTTGTGGAACTCACAAAATTCATGTTGATTATATCCCCATGGAAGAGGCTTTGGTGGATCCACTTCCTAAATAGGAGGGAGAGATATGATGTTACATTCTAATAGCTACAATAAAACTTTGGTTGGAGAAATTGCTAGAATGGTGAAGGTTTGTCGATAGGGGGTGTTGATAAAACCTCTCATTAAGGGGAATTTGAAGCTACATAAACTATAGGTTGATTTTGACTCTTAACTTGAATTCTCTTTCCTTTAGTGTGTGACACAATTTAGTGAAGGAAAAGAATCTTTTAAACATAATTAATTCATGTAAAGCTGGTAAGAGACTCAGTTTGAAGAGATCTTGTAACTCTTAATCATCCATGGATCTAGTCATCTTAGCCAAGATAGTCTTATATCAAAGAACATGATTTGTAGATTCTCATTTGACCTTTTTTTCTATTATGTAACTTGGTCAAAGAAACATTATCACCAATGTTAATTTTAAAATGAGCTAAGAACATGTCAACTAAAGGATTGAATGCATTGAAAAAGTGATTTAGTAGACAATAGAACCATTGTAAAGCATAAGCTTTTAGGATTTATGTAAATATATTGGTAAGTAGCTAGTCATTTAGTACGTAATCTAAGCATGATGTGTGAAAATATCTCAAATGTGTCTCTAGATCACCCTTGTCATCATATAAAGTAAGCTTGGGTTGAACAAAATCTTATGGCAAGGGTGTAGAAGCAATGTGATGTGCCAATGGTATATGCAATATAGTAAAGGAATCCAAAGTCTGCATAGGTCTAGAGGCACCTTACTCAAGATGTATCATCTTGGATTGAAGAGATCTTATCTCTTGCACAAGGGCTGCCACATTAGGTGACAAAGATGTACTAGTTATAGATGGTGGCATAGAGGTAGGTTGGGCTGCTATAGGGGGTTGTTGAGACATAGTTACCCCCGTAGTGTCATTTAAAATTGGTTGCTTTGAAGGAATGGAAGACTTAACTTTTTTATCCTTTTTTATTTCCATAATATATTGTAAAATAAGATTAAGATCTAAGGGTTGGTCCCCGAGTCTTTCTTAAAAACTTTGTAGGATCAAATCTTTGTTGAGGGCAACTTCATTATTAATAATTGGTGTAAGTTAATCAAGACTCTGATGTGGTGGATCATGAACACTAGTGTTTGTATCATCATTATTATTCTTATACTACTCATCATCAAAATTATCCTCATTAAAATTGGTGTAATCTAGATGTGTAGGATTTATAGCAAGAGTCTAAATTGGTTGTATATCCATGGTATATGGTCAAGTTGAAGGAATATGGATGAATTCAAGAGGGTTTTCACTAAGTATTTCACTTGATCTCAAAGTAAGAGATGCAAGTAACTTAGGTGGCATAAATAAAACAACTTGGATAATAGTAGAAAAGATTAAATGAATATAATCTAAACAAGGAAATAGAATATACATAAAAAGGATACAAAACTCATAAACATGTAAGGTTATACCTCAAGAAGCAATAGGACCTATTATATGAAACTAAGGTTTGAAAAATGATTTATTTTTAAAATTACTATGAAATTTTGAAATTTAAATTGAATTTATGAGTGAAATATGAAAGTAAGAAATCAAAAAATTATTGGAAAATTGGTGATTTAAAGAGACCTAGTAGATGTAACTAGGGTTTTAAAAAATAAATAGTTCTAAAAATTACTATTGAATTTTAAATTTTAAGGTGAATTTTTTATTTTAATATGCTAGTAAAAAATCCAAAAATTATTGAAAAGTTACTGGAAAAATACCAGGACCTAGTATGAATATCTAGGGTTTGAAAGAAAATTATTTTAAAATTACTATGAAATTTTAAAATTTAATTATAATTTATGATTTTATTATACAGGTAAAAAACTAGAAAAAAATATTATAAAAATTAGTAAAAAATTTACCCTAGGGTTTTTAGGGTTTTTATGCATAAATGAAGTCAGGTTCACCAAATGATTTAACAATTTTGAGAATATTGGTGTATTATTCCTAATTTAGTTAAAGGGTCTGAATAGTAAAATTAGTAAATAAACATGCAATAATTAAGCTACTAATTTGTATAATTTTTATTGTAACTTGAGCTTTTCTAAAAATAGTAATAAGGGTAAGAAAATAAGACATAACTATAAACTAACTGATACGACTAAGACAGAGGCTAAAATTCACTGTGTAAGACTAAGACACTATCACAAATCAGGATTTGGCCTTCATTCGATGAAAAGACATGATCACCCAAAATAAGACACCCTAGTGTTTGGTGTTATAGTCTACCTCTTCCATTGTCCTGAAGATCTAAGCTTTTTGAGTTTTATTTGCCAGGTTTGTGTGACCTTGCTTGTGAAGTTTTGATAGATGAAAGTCTGTAGAGCTCCTTGTAGAGTTGATTTTATCTTCAAACCCTAGAATCCATTATGATTTAACCAAATTTGAGAAAGAGGGGGGTGTAGTGTGTTTAAGATTCATTTAACATGTTTCCACACCCCTTGTGTGGGCACCCTACCTACATACCAATACTCTGAAGAAGGATCAAGCCATATGTAGTTCTCCCACATAATGTACTTTGTGCAATAGTGTGTATGAATATGCAAAATTCTAAATTGGGTGTGCTTAAGATGACTAGTGACTAATGTAAGGATTTGAATAAGATAGAAATAATATTGGATGGTTGTATACAGAGAATAAGTAGATATGCTTGAGTAGTCTTGATTGTATTCTTGTTTACTTTGTGATATTTGCCAACCCTTTCTAAATGATCTTTGAATGGGATTTTATAGGGATCAATTTGTCATGGTTTGGATGTATTCACATTAAGCTAGCAAGAAAGAGGATGGGAACTAGAAGGAAATGAGCATTTGGGCTCGAAATGTCATTAGATAAGAGAACCAAAAATGGGACACCCTAGGGTCCAACGCTATAGTCCAAGTTGGGTGTTATAGTCCTGAGCTAATGAGACCTAGGGGGATGGATTTACCATGAAAAGAGGGGTCTGGATTAGTTAGGATTAAGTCTAGAAGGCCATGGATGACTTGGAATCAATGAAAATATACCTATGAAGGTCATGAAATCAAGCAGGAGAGACCTATGGGATGGATGTCATAAATCACACTCAAGTTACCAATTTTTGCATTTTATATGACTACATTGTCACTATAGCTAAAGAAATTTTCATAATGTGTCATGTCATTAAGGGGACCATTATAACTGAAATATCATCCATAGTTAGAGTAATGATTGCAACTGCAATTTCTAGTGGGGTGATCATGGATGTCATGGCCTACTTACTCATCTCAATTTAGAGGTAGAGAGTATGGTTAGCCTAGAAGTTAATTTCAACTACCTCAAAGTTTAATAGGGGTCTTTTGAAAAGTTAAGGAATATTATCCATCATATTTTTATGTATCTTTAGTGATGTCTTAATCTCTACATAAAGGTTTTCTGTATTAAGAACCCTTCTTCTAGAAAAACTCACTAGTTGTCCTCCTTCATCGACTATTCTATAGATAATGCCCTCAACCTCTACTCAAACTATTAGTAGTTGTACAAAGAAGGTATTTAAAAATGGATCTGTATACCAAATATCTATGTGAAGTGACTACATTATTGATCTTTATTTCTCCCAAAATGGATATATCTTTCCTCTCTTGATTATTTAACTGCAACACCACAAACTTCAGGTCTTGGTGCCATTCAAGCAAGGCATCTCTCCTGCTAGTTACATAGTTATGTGCCTAGGCCACATCAGGGTCTGATATCATGTTCAAATGGGCATAAGATTTGTTCCTAGTTACTCCACTCAAAAATGCAATTTAGTCTCCATTTTCTTCATCTTCTCTACCTCTTGATATACATCTCTACATCGGGGTTATGACTCCCTTTTTACATCTCTAATTAATTGGATGATGCTATATAACTTCTTGGCCATACCCTATACATTATAAATGATGTCTACCAAGGGCTTTATGGTGGTTCTTCCTTGTAATTATTTGATGGCTTGATCATATCCTTTGAACATTTCCTTGATCACCCCCTTGCAAAATCCATAAACGTTTAGGGGTCCTCTTGGGGTAGAGAGCTCACATCAGAGGGATGTACTTTTCTCATTTTGGACAAAGATAAGATATCTTCCCTTTGTTCCAATTCCACCTCCTACCCTTCTAAAATAAGGGTCTTCCTTTTGACCCTCCTCATGGTCTTCATCCCCTTGTCAAAATGGAACTTGACCACTGATTACTCAATGACTGCCAGGTTTCCCCGACACTCTTCTACTTATTGTAGCTTTTGTAACCATTCTAGTATGTTTAAGGCTATTGAATTCTCAATGGCCTTTGTAGGATATATTGGAGTGGAGGATTGAGGCTTTCCTATATGGATCATGGGCTTAGGAGAAGAGGGTCCTATTTTTTAGGAATGGTGTGATTGTCTGCCTCTAACTAGTGACCTTTTTAGGGGGCATTGTATCCAAAACTAGCTTTCCCTTTTCCAAATACATTTGGGCAGTTACCACAACATTATAGGTGTGATTATGTTGGGTTAGTGGCATCCAAATTTAGGTGGATGGTTGATATGGGGCAAAAGGCGAAGCAAAAATGGAGGCTAAGACTAGGCTCTTAAATGGGACTCATTTCTATGGTTGGGGAGGGTTAGTTGTGCTAAGGTAGAAGTATATGGAGGGAAAACTGAGGAAATTTTATAAGTACTCAATGGCTAAGGCAAATATGATCCCATCAATAGTATTAGTAGGTGAATTAAGGAATAGACTAACCTGAATCTCATTTAAATAATTTAAAGAATGAGAGGGAGCGACAATACCAGTTACCACTATAATAGAAGTTATAGAAGTTGAGGGTAAAGAATAATGGGCCAAGGTGCTTACATGTTATATAGAAGTAGCTAGGGGAATTACTATAGTATTTATCATTTTTATTTGTTGGGATGAAGGACCTAGAGACACTCTCACTAATTTTCCACTTATGGAAGCCAAGGGTCTTGAATATACTTCATCCTTAGTGTCTCCCTCTTCTGGAAGTATCTCAGTGGAAATTAAACTAGTCCCCAAAATCTTTGTACCCCATGAATGGGCCTCTTATTCTTCAATTCATTCATCCTCAAGATCAATTTTAGTAGTCTCACTAATGGATACTAAGAGTGATATATCAGATTCACCTTCCCATTCTCCTTCATTTAAGGGTAATTTATTCAGTTCCTAGTCACTATCCAATACCTATATGAGTCCTATTATTCTAGAACCCTTCCCTACCTTAAATCACCCCCTTGATCCCTCATTAGTTGCCTCTTGGATCAGTTCATAGTATGGTGAGGTCATAAGAGCCATGGGTTTCCTTTTGTATATAATAGGCTCCATGGTGGGGTTAGAAGTTTGTGTGGAGGGAAGTAGAACAACAAATGATGAAACAAGTGTGATATTGAGTGGATATGAGGAGAGAGTGGATGGATTTAAACTAATATATGAGGTGAAGAAGGAAATAATAATAACTTATTGCAATGTGGTGAGTGGAGGATAGGGTAACATAGAGAAGGCTCCATCGGTCCCCATAATGGTGGTTGGTGCATGAACTAGAAGTGAAAGTGGAAGAGGATAATTAACTAAGGAGAGGAAGGAAGGAAGATAAACTTTTTGAATTATGGTGAGTGGAGGAAAAAATAACATAAGTAAAACCACACCACTACCCATGGTATTTATGGTGCCTTGTGGTGTAGAGGGTGGAAAAAGCATCATTTCCACTATAGTAGTTACTACAATGGCAATGGAGGGTGGTGAGGCATGAGGAGATGCTTGAGGGGTTGTCTTCTCTTGTGTTCTCATTTGTGAAATGGCCCCCTTGGGAGGATTCAAAACCTAGTGCTCATTTTCAATATTCTTAGCCTATTCTTTGGTGGTTTAAGTATTATACTATATGTGTCTGGATACCACCATTGACATGGTGATATTTTTCATCCTGACATGGACCTCTGAGTCATTCAAGTTGTTCATAAAAACCTCATCATGCCAAGTGTGGATGTGACCACATTCAATCTTTACCCTTCCTCTGAGTCTCTTTAGGTGTTTCCTCATGTTCTCTTTAGAGTCCCATTCTATGTAGAGTGCCCACTTGAAATCATAATGGGTTCATGTTTTTCCCACTAGCTAGAATTATTCCCATTTAGTGTATTGAATCGTTCCAATACTAAAGGGAGTTAGGTGCACATCTCCCTGCTTCTTATTTATTTAGTTGAATATCCACTGAGTCAGCCAATTGGGTAGTAATTTCTTATTTTATAACTTTGGCTAAGACCAACCTAGGAAGATACATAGGGTAAGCTTTGGTGCCCTCTATCCTAATTATGGTGTAGTCCTGATAGATCCAATAATCCTTCATCTTACCTATGATCTTCCTGATTTGATCTGAGAGAATGGGCATATCTTTTCCATAGATAATTTAGCATACCATCGAGTAGAAGGTCTTAGTAATCTTGGTCATATTCCTCCTAAACCTATGAATATGGAGGATGTTGAACCTTTGACATATCCTACTCATAGGGTACTCTTTGAAAGGCTCCCAAGGCTTCTCAAAATATGCATGGATGGTTCTATTTATAGCATCCACCACATAGGAAATCATATAGAAGTTATGATCTAGGGAGTTATTCAAACTGGTTATTATGTTGATGATGTTAGATCTAATGATTTACCCTATATAAATTATCCTTTTGAAGATGAGAATAAGATCAAGTATGGGAATCCACATCTCATTCACATTAGTCATTTTGGGGAAACTTTAGATTCTATTTAATAAGGCCATGGAAATTCTGACTCCAAGTCAGAAAGTGGCTATTGCGATAGTAGAAATAAGGCCTCTAATTGGAAAAGTATTAGGGTCATGGGCCCATTCTTTTAGTTTGGTGGCTACATTATTGGAATGTATCCATGTATTTACTAGAGTTTGGTTGGATGCCATCTTAAGGTCAAGTAGCCTGTAGTACATCTTGAATGCTCTACCACTAAGATGGGCCACTAGTGTGTGGTTTTGGTGAAAGTGCAAGATTTTACAAGAAATTTTACCATTTGTAAATAAATCAAATAATAAGTTGATTCATGGCATTACCTTAGGTTTAGCTATGAAATTATGTAGACCCATAGTCTTGATTACCAATAGGTCATCCTAGTACCTCCATGAGAATGTAAAGAGTTGGTCCTCTAGACTATAAGATTTGGCCTTGTGGACTTTTTCCCAAATAGAAGAGAATTTCTTGAAATCATGTTTGAGGGAAGCTTCATCAAACACTATGTCAATATACTCTATTATTCTTGTAATTAAATATACAGATGGAGGAGGTGAACTTTTAGATGAGGAGCCCATGATTATATGGATGTGAAACTTATGGTTTATGAGGGTTCAAAATTGGGCTTACAATTTGTTAGTTCGATGGAAATATGAGTGTAATTGGCTCTATAAATTACATATATTTCCTTTCGATTCATTGGATTCACCTATAAGGTTGTTCAATTCATGTGAATTAATGGTGTCAATGGATTTGGCAGTTCATTTTCATTTTTTATATTTGAATTTTACCCAACTCACAAGATGGTGACACTTTGATCATGTTGGCCTAATGGGATGGTGACATTTTGATCTCTTTGGACTAATAAGATGGTCACATTTTGATTGCATCAGACTCATAGGATGGGGCTACTTTGTAAGATCATGTTGAGTCACTTACTCAGGATATTTCATACAATGCCTTCCTTGATTCAGTCTCTGAATGATCGAGACGATGACATTTAGCATGATCTCGCTTGCCCACTTGCTCAAGGATTTCTCACATTAAGTTCAATTTATTAATCTTTGGTTAAATGGATTGGAAATAATTAGCATAATCATAGAGTGTCACTCGCTTGGTGAACTTGAAATATTTTTTAATTTTTTAAATGTCATAGGTTTGTAAGTGTATGCCACATGTCCTTGACTATTAAAAAATGAAGTCTTAATCTTAATGTCATAGGGAACCTTGAAGGTATTATAAGGCCCTTCACGGTAACACCCATTACTACTTTCAAACCTTCAAGGGTACTCATATGCATGTTTGTAAGGTATATCCTAAGAGATACCTTCAAACTTTTAGGTCCACAACAAAGGTTCAAATCACATACAAGATCCAAAAATATAAGAAACTAATCATTTTCCATTACTTTTTATCAAAACCTCCATTGCTCAATATCATTTTGTATGCTAATAAAATACATGGTTAAATAGTAACTTAATTAGCTATTTTTATCTACATGGCTATCTTCTCTTTTTCATGTTTGAAATGTATCTTTGAGGAGATACCTTAAAATTAGCATGAAATAAGAAATGAAGTATGTATTATATGATATTAAAAGCTATTATTTTTTTGGATTGACATAAACCATGTGATTAAAAAAATGTTATACATTATCTTTTTAACATTTTTAGGTTTTAACATATCTCCATGCTTATGTTATGGTACAAATATAGCTTTATCTCCTACATATAGGAATAAATTAGATTGATTTTATAAATATCTTGATTAATAAATCTTCTCATGTATTTTGTAAATGTCCATGCTAAAAAATCATACGTCAATGGCTTTCCAATTCAGACACTATGTTTTTCTCATAAATAATGGTAAGGTCATTAGTGAAGGAAGAATACACAAAGTGACAGGTCTAGATGCTAAATATCTGGAACCCATAAATCTCACTTCCACATGCCACAATGAGGAAGTGCTTATTGAATGTGTAAGTGTTAATGTGACTAAATATTTTGATCCAAATCTACTTCTTCCATTTCTTATAGCTTTTGTGGATAATTTGGGGGATGTAGTTGATAGTTTTACTATATGGAGCACAAGAATGATGTATAATGTCTCAAATAAGTTTTCTATAAATGATGACATGGAAAAAAGACAAAAATATTTGAGTTTAATTCTGCATATACAACCATTACAAAAAAAAACCCTTGCTTGGATTTATTTTTTTGATATATTTATGATCCTACCACATTTCAAAGCCTAAGAAAAACTTATCTTAGGAAAAGGGTACATTTGTTGCACAAATGTACATCTCTTGTGAATGATGAAAACTTGCTTTTGGTTATGTTGAATTTTCACAACCAAGGGATATTTTTCGTTGCATTCTTGTCCCAATGTTATAAAATGAATTAGGAATTTACATAAGGTAAGTTATACAGCATTATGAGACTTGCAGTGTAGAGGTAACTGAAACATCTATTGTTAGATGGTCTTCCAAAAAAATAGTGGACATTGAAACTTGTAGAGCAATCAATTACCATACATAACACTAAATGAGAAAGAAAATATAAATGTTTAGGATGTAGTGGATAATGAAGTCACTCCTTCCCTGACATTCCTAACACAAAGGTACCCAAAATAATTAACCCATGCTTATCAATACTCAGGCTAAAAAAGAAATCAGTCAAACACTTCACTTAGTCAAGTGGAGTTTGATGAAAGCATAGATAGTGATATTTAAACAATGTATACAAACAAAAGTTATATCAAAAATTGTTTTTTAGCCCACTGGTTACTATTGCACCAAAATATTGACCTGTTAGTACTTGGTAAATGACTAGAGTTAATAGATCCATGGGAGGCAGTTAAACCATGTCACCAATTTTGAGCACCATGATGACCCAAATACCAAGGGTGACACCTTGAAATATATCCCCCTTAGCACAAGCAAGGATTTAAACTTGAGACCTTTAGCTCTAATACCAATTTTTAGCCCACCAATTGTCATTATACCAAAATATCAACCTGTTAGTGCCTGATACAAGAGTCAGAGTTAACAGATCCATGAAAGGTAGCTAAACCATGTCACAAATCATGAGTGCCACACTGACCTGAAGACCAAGGGTGAGACCTTGAAATAATGTTTTTAGTTATGATTATCATTTGAGATGCTAAAATTTGCAAGGATAAATTTTCTTGATTCCACCATAATAGATAGTAGGCAACATGTCTTGGATGCCCTTTCTATTGGTTTGTTTAAGAAAAATAAAAACAAAAATACCAAGGTACAAATATCTATTTGGAATCTTGGCTTAAAATATATGGATTGAAGAGAAGTAATTTTTTTGACATTCAAAATTATCACAAAAATGGGGAACAAAATGCATTCCATGCAAGGAGATTTCAACAAAAGCCACAAAAAAAGACAATGGTAGCTAAATATTTGTTGGACCAATTGGTGGATTATTTTGTAGATGTTTTTCCATGACTAACATGCCAAGTAGATATAGATGGATCACTAGAAAATGTTTGACATCTTCCAACATCTTTCACTAAATAATTTATGAGGTGCCACATCAATGTACAACTAACAGATATGGAATATGAGCCAATATCCTATCCAAAATTCAATAACACATGGAGAAATAATTTTCATGATGTGACCATTACCATGTTTGATGACTTCACTAGGTGAAAAACATACATCTTGTTGACTCAAAAAAAATGCTTTGGGTACCTCGCTATTGATTAGGAAGATCATATCAATCAAGAATTTGTGATGCACTCAAATTGTATACTTTATGAAAGACAAATGTATTACACACATAAATGAATGTTAGAGCAATACCCTCAAGAATGCCTCAATGTCATTCATGAAAAGGTGGAACATCAAAAAACATTTGTGTCGAGGACAATGAAAAAAATCAAAGCAATTACCAATATAATATTAGAGTTGTCAATGGTAGGGATTATAACACATGGTCATGGTACAAGTGGATATGAGCATTTTTTTACCATACATTCTTGGAGGGTATAAATTTACTATCACCTCATTAAACAAGTGCTTCAAGGATATGAAAATAATAATGCTAGATACTAATGGTTATTTACTATATAAACCTAGATCTTCAAAATATTCATTATAAGATGCATTTTTGTCTAAAAATTGCTACCCTAACTGCAATAGAGATAATAAGCACATTTAATTGGTTCCTTCAAAAAACTTCCTTCTAAGATATACCTTAAACTAGACAACTATTATGGGGACAATAAGAATAGGTACTTCCATCCATAAATATATTTTAAAAATGTCAAACCTTCTATTCAATCATGTTTTTTTGTATAAGTATGTGTTGCAATTTATCTCTCCTTTTCTACAAAGGTGTTTTCCTTGATGTTGAGGTTGGATTTCTCCCTATAGGACATACCCATGAGGACATCGATGACACATTTGGAAACTTGTCTAAATGTATAAAGAGGAAAGATGTATGGAGTGTGGAAGAGATGATGGATAGTTATAGGATGTGTGAAAATACAAGAAACTTCATGCCATATTTGATTGAAGAGGTAGTGGATTTCAAAGACTACGTTAATAGTTACCAACTAAAGGGAAGAAATGAAATAGTAGGCTTGATAAAAGGTCAATACTTTCTTCTACACATGGATAAAGGTCAGCCCATTATGCATTATAAAAACTCTATAAGAGATATAAATTGGTCCCCCCGATTACATTATGTAGAACAAAAGAAAATGGTGAGCCAAATGTTCTAGAAGGTAATCTGACAAAAATATATTTCAAAGACTTAAAAAATAGAGAAATGTTTCAAGATTTCATTGTTACAAAAGTCCCAGATAGAAGCAAAAAAAAGAGTGAAAAATTAATTAAATATAACTTGATTATGTATAGCAATTTAATAAATTTGGTTTGACCAAAAATAGTAAGTGGAAGGATCTAGCATATTACTTCCAAAACATCCATGACCTAATGAAAGAAGACAAAATCACTTCTAAAGTTGAATGTACATGATATTTTTGGCCTAGAACTCACCATAACATACCCATACATAGAGATCTGCACAAAATGATTCATAATAGGACCCTTAATTTTGGAGTGGTATCTATAGATACATATGTTGGTCCAAGAAGCAAAAGAGCAAAAATTACATTTGATCCAGTTCAAGATGTGCAAATTAGAGATATGTTATTTTTTAGACCTAACAATTCTATAGGATTGGACTATATAGTATGGGATTCTAGAGATAAAAGCAATATTGAGATACTACAAATAAATGGAGATATAGAACAAAGGGTTAATGTATCTTGGTTCCTCCAATTTTATGTAGGGAAAAAAGATGCATAAGAAGCAAAAAGTTATCCAGGCTGCTTGGACAAGAAATGAAAAGCAAACTCAACTGACATATTTTTACCATACATACTCGTAAATAGTATCATCTATGCTTGAAAACCAAATAAAAGTTGGATAGGTCATACACTTGTTCTCACTAATTTTTTTAAATGCATTATAATAGACTATTTGAATGCATCTTCCTATTAGGCACTATCAAAAATAGTAATAAAAGGATTGAAATTTTTGAAATATTGTTTCCTTAATTTTGGAATGAGAAATATGAATTTTTTTTTCAAAATTTAGTCCATTTTGTGAGAATGTATGTTTTTTATTCTTTTATTTATTTATATTTATTTCTAGTGGCACTTCACATTTTGGGTCTTGGAAAATACACTTCGGCATTTGAGTTTTATATTTTCTATTCTGACAATTTGGTATTTTTGTAACTATGCATCTATTTAATGGTATTTGACTATTGGAACATCCACTTTACATTTTTGTGATTCGAAATGGTCTTTGGCTTTTATGTATTCCAAATATATCTTGATCACATTTTATGAATCATGAAAACCTCTTCGGATTTTTTATTTTTAAAATTAAACTTCACATTTTGAATCCTTGAAAATGGTCTTTGGAAAGTGGTCTTCATAATTTGCACATAATTAATTTACATTTCGGCTTTTATGCATTGAAAAATACACTTTGATATTCCTGTGTTTATGAAAAGGTCTTTAGGGTTTATGCCTCAAAATGTCCCACTTGCATGTCAAGATTTATTCTTTGGTATTTGTGTATCAACAAATGGTATTTGGATTTTCATTTTTTTATAGTATACTTCATAAAATCACTCAATATTATTCCATGCGGCATAATCTTGGTGACTTGGCTATGTGGAAGGATGACCAATCCAAACAAAAATCTTGAATAATACAAGCACCTAAGTTTGCAACATGCATTACAATTTTGATAACTTGACTATATGGGAGATTATATTAATAATATAATAATAGAACACCCGTGATCAACACATGGCATGTATATAACTATAAGATAAAATTTGATGGTCACAAGGATAGCACCTAATTTAGATTAAATAGATAGTTCATGATCCAAGAAACTATTGACATGTGGCATCCAAATCATCCTAGGTGATTTAAATCACATATCACCTGAGTGCCTGATTAATGTATGAATTATTTTTCCTTAATAAATAAACCACCAAGTCCTATTATCTGTAAATGCATGGTTAGTGAACTAGTTTGAATGGTCACATAAATTCTGAATGTTTTGCACATTTAGATAGATGAGATTTATTTGTAATAAGTTAGGCTAATTTTAATTATTTTGGATTATTTTAAATAATTTAGAATTATTTCAAATGTATTATATATATGTGATTTATTTTTAATAAGTCCAAGTAATTCTTAATGAAGGTTAATTTATTTATGATAGTTTTCAAATGTTAATTATTTTTTATCATTTTAAATAATTTAGACTTATTAAAAATATACTAGATAGATGGGATTTATTTATAATAAATCCAACTTAATCTCAATATAGTCCAATTTAATCTTGATATAGTGCAATTTATTTCTGATAGTTTTTTATAATTTGGACTATTGATAAGTCCATATTATCTAAAATAGTAAAGTACTTGTGATCAATGTTTCTTATTATATAAAATTTAGATCATTTTTTGATATATATATGATGGTGTTTCTTTTTTATATTCATTCTTATATGGATCTGCACTTTGTTTTTTACTAGGTAGAATGTTTTTTCTTTTTACTTTGTGAAATATACATTTGGATGTAATATGTGCACTTGTGATAAAATATGTTAAAATTTACTTTGAAACACGTTATTTTAGTGATATTGAGGAAATCATTGTATGTAATGGAATTTGGTTGGGAACAAGAAAGCTTGAATATAATGATCAGGTGGTAATTGGTTCTATGATATTGGTTCTAACATTGTAACTAGTGTATCTATAGGAGTATAAAGTGTATATGTCTAATCTAAATTTATGTGTTTTGGTTTTGGTACCCAAATTAGTTGTGTAGATATGTGAGTAGGTTCTATCAAATTTATCTTAATCCCTTCTCCACATGTCCCTCTAGTGAGTTCTCAATCAAATAATGGTTCCCTGGTATGTTAAGTGTGGGAAAGATCAATCGTAGTATAGGGTACACTACGAAAAGTATTTAATCTAGTGGTTAATTTATATGAAGGTTGATGGACCATGCATTCCTAAAAATTAGTAGAATGGGATGTCTTGACCCTTATAGAATGACCTCTAGAATAAGTACGATAAAAAATACCTTGATGTGTCTCTTTCAAATGTAATGATCCCTCAATATGAAAGTTATGAAATCTTGCCTAAATGAAAAATCATTATCATGATGTCCATTAATACATTGGTAAGTGTAAAGGGTTATCCTTTTTCACCTTTTCAAATTTGTGTGTTGGATGGTAGTAAATTAGAGGAAGATTCAACCATTTATCCAATAGTGCATGTAGTATATCATGTGGTCTATCTCTTCGCTAATCAAAATTAAGTGGTTTCCTCTTAGCAGAGATATAGGTTTTAAATACAGGAGATATTTTGTATATAGATGCATTTCCTCAGTGGAAAAATTTTGCTACTTGTTTCTTAGTATGAATTATTGGTTTGAAAGAAGATATTTGAGGTGGTTTGTGACCCTTCTTGGTTTTCTATCTGATTTTGTAGGAATTATTTATAACATGTTTTCCATTGGGTGAATTAGTAGGTGATTTAGTATTCATATTTGTTAAGGCACATGCATATTTATGCACATCCCAATATAAATTATCGATATAAGAAAAATGATTTTAAAATGCTCTTTTTTGAAGTGGAGAAAGAATACCCCTACTAAATATGAATTGTACTTCTAAATTTGAGGGGGTGTCATTCAAGAAATACAATATATCCTTAAATATAATACCATAGTATCAAATATATTCATCATCATTTTGAGTTAAGGATCTCAAATGATCCAATGGTAGATTTGGTAACTTATATTTATGGAAATCAGATAAGAATACATATTCATTTTTTCTAAAAGGTTGGTTAGAACCATTTGGAAGGCTATAGAACCAATCTAGATCTTCTTGAGTTAAGATTTTATGGAAATATTTAAGTAACAAGCATCCATCCTTATCCCAATTTTCAAAGGAGTGTACATATTGTTTCAAATGACTAATAGGACCTCATTGATAATCAAAGGAATAAAACATAGGAATGAAAAAAAAATATAAGGATGGGGAATCAAAAACATCCCATGTAAGGGGTTATTCATCTAATATATTATCATTAAAGGTAGCCTCATGGGAAAACACTTTTAACTTAATAATATTCATGTGATGTTGAAGGTCTCCTATGGTAGTCATCATAGATATAATGTCACTAGGAGGGTTTTTTAAATAGGTTTAAGAGGTGCATATAGGTTATACTTTACCTTCCATATGGAACATACTAATAATATGCTCTTTACAAACATCCTTGTATTCTAAGGTAGGATCATCATAGGATTTGTAAAAATTAGGTAAAGGAACATCCATTTTACATGATGAGGCAAGAGAGGTTATGATGTCATTTTCATTGTCATAAAGGATAATGCCAATATGTTGGCAAGGCATTAGACTATTTTCAATTTTATGACATATAATAGGAATAGGAATCGTAGTATAATTTTATTTATCTATGATTGGCACATGCTTTTGAAAAAAAAAGGTAAAAAATGGATGAATAGAAGTATTTTCTATTTTACTTAAAACATCACCATAGAAAGGAAAAAATGCAAGTTTCACTTTCACTTTTGAAATCAAAGAAGAAAAGGATATAATATGCAATATTAATTTCTAATTTTGATACAACATTATTATATGGGAAAGGAACATTAGCATAACTAACATCTACATCTCTAATTGCATTATTGTTACTTGAATTAGGAAATTATTTCATGAGGAAACTATTGAGGTCAACATACCCCTATTTTTAAAAAATGGGGACCCTTGTGTCAAATTGTACAAATTTATACCTTAAAATTAAAAATCTAGTTGATCAGAGTGTCACTAGTATGTTTTCATATTATTTGTATTTGAAGGTCATCCACACCATAGTCTAGTTGACTTATTTGTTCATGGTCCTTCTTTAATATTATCTAAGTTGATAACATTGAATATCTATGTTTCAAGTTGTAGGTTTAATGGAGCCCATTTGGGAATGAACATGCTTAAGGTTTTGTACTTCAATGTTAAATTGTTTTTTTACTAACCTTGGTCTATAATTGATTGATTAAATTCATATTTTGAAACACTGGCCTAATGTTTTACCTGGACCTTTTAATTCAAATTTAAATTTGGTGGGAAATTTTTACTAAATTTTAAGTGGAAATAAATTAATCATGCTAGGGACTTAGTTTGATTTTTATCCTAAGGCTTGGTTGTGTTTTTCAACATAACCAAACTTAGACTAAAAATCCTATGCTTTATCTATTCCGTGCCTTATGGTCCTTTGTTCCTTTTTATCCTAGCTTGGTCCAAGTAATCATATGGTCCCTTTGTTATAAGGCTTAGCCTAAAGTCTTATTATAAGGTTTATCATATTTATTAATACGATAAAGACCTTAGCCTAAGGCTTTACTCTATATATTTTTTTGGGGTCCTTTATTTTATTTTTATAGCTTTGGTTTATAATCTTCATGCCTTGGTCCCTTTTCTAATTTGTAGGGTCCTTTTTATTATGTTTCTAGCTTAGGATAAAAACTCCATGCTTTGTCTCTTTTATGGGGTCCTCTTTGTTATGTCTCATAACTTAGTTTAAATTATCCTAGCCTAAAGTTTTATTCATGTTTATTAACATGAATAAAACCTTCATCAAAAACCTTAGCCCAAATTTTATATGCTCTTGAGCTTTACTTTTATTATTTTATGCAAGATCAATGGCACACATTTAAGTGGAAAACCAAGATCAATAATTGAAAGGTCAAGTATTGGTCCCTAGCTTAAAGCTAGACCAAGTTTAGATGATCAATGGTACACGTTTAATGTATATATCCAATCGATGAATCAAAATCAATGAATACTTTTAAAATAAAGCTCTGAGTTAATGTGAGATTGCCATGTAGTGAAAGCATGTGAGCTAACAAAATTGATAAGATATAGAGCTTAGAAGGCCCGTAAAATTTCTAAATGACACAACCTTAGAGTGCATAATAAACCAAAAAATGACAAGTGGTAGGCTTGATAAATAGTCCTCATAACATGTTTAAAATTGATGATCATATGACCATCAAATACATTCATGCAGATGTCAAATGATGTTTTTGTAGATGTTAATTGTAAGATAGTTGCTTGGATCCAAATTTAAAAGCAATGGTTATATTTTAAATAATGATGAATAGAATGACACAAGGATGACATGGAAATGCCATGTCAAAGCTATGTGAGTAAATTAGAGACCTGGTGGACCTAGTAATGTAAGGGTTGATATCTAATCTCAAGATTTTTAAGATCATATCCACTATTAGAGCACTATTAAAACCTACAAGAGTACCCTGACATAGCATGAGAACCATAACCAAATCTTGTGAGTGTTATAATTGACCTAAGGGAGCTGAAGTGTTGATTATGAAAGGATAAATTGAGCTAGAGTCTATCAGTGAGTAGTTTAAAGGGATTTGAAGTAAATATGGGAGACCTCTCTCATATCCTTGAATATCTTGAAGATGGGACCATGTCTATATTGGGTAGCATCAGAGATCAATAAAGACCCTACGTTAGTAACTCAAAACTTTAGTAGTATAAGGGTCCTAAAGATCAATGAAATAGGAATATTCCTTTTATAACTAGCTTTATATAATATTTTTAAATAGGATATTCTTTTGTATAGATGTGTAATTTGTAAGAGCATAATGTCTATAAATCAGTCTTTTAAAAGGAAAAAGTCATTTGTTTTAGAATGCAATAAAAAGGACACCTATCATAGACACTTGTAAAAATGTAAGTAGATGAAATTGACTGACATGCTACCATGTATCTTATAAAAGGAGCATTTTCAATTATCAAAAAGGAGGGAGTTCTTAGAGCCAAATTACTTTGTAAACTAGGAGAAATTAATATAAGCAAGGAATTCTGCAAAAATTATTCAATATTTATGTGTTTTCATTGTTATCATGGCTTCTCTCTCACTTGTTTTGATTTCCATATTTGAATGGTTCTTATGAATTCTTGTTGTGTATATTTGATTACAAATTTTTTAACTTGTGCCAATGTTATGTTGATTGAAATTCCTTAGGTTCATTTCTTTTTCTTACTCTTCTTGCATTTGGGATAATGATGTTTTCTTGTAAGGGTAAATATTTAAAGTGAATTAGGTTCTAATTTACATTATTTTCACCTTCTTTAGGATTTTTCCTAATGTGTGATAGGATTCGGTATTAATCTATTTCATATTACATATTTTTTAATTGCATGCCTAGATAAAATTTGAACTTTGTCATGATGTTTGAAATGAATATCAACAACATTTCTTTCTATCTTATCCTTCCTTTTACTTCTTTTTAAACTAGATCACCTTAGATGAATGGTCATTGTAAATATCCACCTTAGATTATTTCTTGATCATAACTCACTTTTATTAGCATAGATACTTCATATTTTACATAAGATCTTCTATTTAACCATGGTGGCTCCCAACCAATAAATAATATAAATATTGTGAAATAGTCACTTGTTATGCCTCTACTCCACCAACAGATAATAGAATTATCATAACCTACAACTCATGCATTGAATTATTTGAATTATAAAATGAGAAGTGTTTATTAAACACTCTTGGCACCTATGGTACACATAAAGGCATCAATAGGAGGAGATTCCCTGTCACTCGAAGGAGGACTTTGGTTAGATCTCTTTGAATTGGTAGAATATTTGCTCATTTTGGTGAATTATATCCAAAGATTGGTGTATTATTTGCATATTCATGTTCCTTTTATCATAATTTTGCAAAGATCATTTATCTTGATGGTTTCAGACTAGTCTTTGGGTTTTCTTTTGATCTATAATCATAATCAAACAAGTGTCATAACAGCAAAATACACTTGCAATGGATCAAAATATTAATATAATGATTTAATTAAAATCATCACGTTAAGTGATTATAAAATTAAAATTGGATTTTAAATATCTAAAATAGACAAAATTTAAGAGTTTAATATAATAAAGAGACCAATTCGATAGAAAATATCACATGATTTGATAATGGAGTTCAGCTATAAGCCTACATCTCTGGATTTGCTCCAATGGGGGGATCACTCCTTATTAATTATCATAAAAATCACTTTAAAATATTAATAAGTCTTTAAAATCACCTATATAAGGTTTAATATATCAAAGATATACTCTCAAAATAAAACTATGTTGTTCGAGCCTTTTAAATTTCTCTAAGTCTCAATACTCCTTTTCATGCCTTGGAACCAAACTTGCCTTCAAATGTCACCTCGAACACTATATATAGTGCTTGCTCTCACGGGTGCAATGGTTAAGAGCTTATCTTTTTACTTAAGCATGCAAGGTTTGAGTCCCATGCTCAATGTATTAAATGGTTAATATTATCTTTTGTCCCACATTTGGGAAGTGGAAGACTATTTGGATATTAATATACCATGAAACTCATGGTTTATAATGCCAATTAATTGGCATTATCATGTATTGCATGGTAACCATGGTAGAATGTGGAAAGTGTATGACATGGAATGTAAGGTATGTGGGAATCATGGGTTAGAATGTGACATTTCATGGAGACTTGGTTGGATAGAGTCTTTGTGGATGGAACATGGAAATTATGTGGAGAACATGTGGCTTGGATTGGATATGTGGCAAGTGGAATGTTTGTTTGGAACATTCGATGGCATGATAATTAATTAAAATATACAAAATTGGATCATAGAAAATGGTGGCAATCCATGTGGTGGCTTGAGGACCCATCACATGGTCCAATCTTCTCTCACCACTTATCATTCACTCATCGACTATTAACTTCTTTCCACTTGTCAACATCCAAACCCCAATTTTTTTACTTGCCCATTTTGATCTTCCACATGTCATAACATACACATATGGGATCCATTTTGTGATCCATAAAATTCATCAAAAATCTTTCGAAGAGCCCTTCACCATGATAATGATCATCCTATGATTTTATGACTTATATTTTAGAGATAAATATAGATCCTCCTAGATCAATCCTCCCCACTAGGAGATTTTGGACCTCCAAAAGTTGATTAATTGGTAAAGAGGTGATGGTATTGCCTCCTTACTCTTCTGGCTTCCATCCATTTATCCTTGTTCAGGTGCATCCATTTGAGACCCACACAAAGATATTCAACATCTCCACTTTGTGAAGTTTGAACCTTCCTATCAAGTATCGTATCTTCTTGCAGTTATGTTAAATACTAAGGAGAAAAATTATCAACAAAAGGAATAGATACACTCTCATTATGATCTAAAATTATCATAGGCTCATACAATTTCATATTTTCCACATTCATAACTAAATAAATCTACATATAAGATGGAAAATCCAATTAGAAATTATTTTTACCAATCTTTTTCATAATCTGAAAAGGACCATACCAAATTGGTTTCAACTTTTTACCTTCACCTGTCAGCCTTTCCTTACTAATGTGAAGCCATACCAGATCACCTATAGTAAACTAGTGATCAACATGATGTTTTTCATGTCTTGCTTTGTATTTTGCTTAACTTTTTTCTAATTGATCTTGGATAATCTAGTGTACCTAATGTCCTTTTTCAATGAACTTCTTGGATTTAATAGCATCTTTACATTTATTAGTAGTTGAATCTTGTCCATAACAAACTTCAAAAGGATATTTCATAGTAGAAGAATGAAGTGCATGATTGTAAGCATGTTGTATATAGCATAAATTCTCATCTCACAACTTGGGATGTTTACTGTAATAACCCCTAAGTAAATGTACCATTGTGTGGTTTACAACTTTTGTCTAACCATTAGTCTATGGATGAAATGCAGTGCTCTTATTCAACTCAGTGTCCATCAATTCTCACAGTGTTAACCAAAATTTCTTAAGAAATCGAGAATCTCAATCAGAAACAATAGAAGTGGGAAAACCAAAATGAACCCATACATGCTGAAATAATAAGTATATTTTACCTTTCCCTAGAATCTGCTTAGTGTAAGGAATCAAAACACACATCTTGCTAAATCTATCCACTACCACATACAAGTAATCATGTTTCCTCTGTGACATAGGCAAACCCCCTATAAAAACCATGGAAATACTTTCCCATGAATGAGTGGGAACAGGTAAGGGAGTGGAAAGTCCCAGTTTCCTATTATTAGGTTTTCTTGTGGCATAAAAAACACATCCCTTGATATATTTGGCAACATTTTTCTGCATATGGGCCAGTAACAATACATTCTCAAATGTGCAACCATTTTATCAACTCCAAAATGACTAGAAATAAGAGAAGTATGTGCTTCCCTAATCATGTGCACCCTTTCATTTTAAGGAATGCAAAGTGTTGGGTGAATATTTTGTCACCAACTAACTAATGAGAAAAATAGGTTGCTTCAACCATAGCATGAGGAGATTGATCGGCCAAATGTGCAGGTTTACCACATCAAAAGGGGAGAAATCTCTCCTCTCAACAAGGGGAGCTTCCCTATAACTATAAGGTGCTATATACTATATATAAATAGAAAATAACACTCAAGGTAGGACAACACCATCCATCTCTCTTTTTTTAGGGATAATGTTTCACAGACATAGGATAATTCTAGTGAAAACACTGAAGGCACTTCTCTTCTTTTAAAAGTGGTCTGCAGCAAACAACAGGAATTCTTTTTAGTAGAGATAAGTAAATGTAATAGGGTGCAGTAACTAGTAGAATGAGGTGTAACACAAAGTTTCCACCTCTGCTACCAAAGAGTGAAATATATGAAAGACAATGGGGGCACAAAGTCATCCCAAGATCCATTGGGGATAGAACGTGTAGTTTGAAGCCTCAAGCTTCAAATTGAAGTAGTTCTAGTTCTTTCTATTTTAGTTTTACATTATGATAGATCCATGGTATTCTCGAAGCCAGAGAGCTAAAGGTATTGTTAACCCTATATTTGAGTTGGTATAGCAAAGTGTTTTTTATCCTTTCCCTTCACCATCTCACCTTTAGTGAACCAGGAGTTTTCCTCCTATAAAAGTCAAGTCTCCATTACCAGGTAAAGTGTCTATTTTTGATATTAGCAAAGCTTTGTCAATACATACCCCTTAGACTTTTGTTATCCCTCACTTCAATAATCAAATCATGGTGGTTCAAGGCCCCTGGGGTAACTCTTTTGGCCCACTCAATTTAACTCCACCTCTATATGAGCTACCATGCAGTTCAAGGAAGAATTTCCCCAAATTCTTTGGTGATGAGAGAGTTTATCTTGATGAACATATTGTAGCCTTTAGCATAGCCTGTGGTGTGATAGGTGTGGAGTATGAGGATGTGGTAGTCAAACTATTTGTGGAGACATTACAAGGCACTACTATAGACTGGTTCTAACATCTGCAGGCTTGGTCAGTGACTAACTAGAACACTCTCAAAGCCAAATTTAAAGCCAAGTTGAAGTCTATAGAAGATGTGCATGCCCTACTGGCCCAGCTTACAAAAATGAAGAAGGATCCTCATAAAGCTATGAGGGACTTCATTTCCAAATTTGACAAGCTAAGGAATAGGATTCCTATAATTTCTCAGCCAACAGTTGAGAATCTCAAATGCTTCTTCATAAACTCTCAGCTGCCTGAAGTAAGTTTTTTGTTGAGATGTGTTGGCCACATAGACCATGCTATAATGTAGGATTTGGCTACTGAGGTAGAAGATGATCTCATCTTGGCAAGGAAAATAAGGAGAGATCTTAACAGAGGTAAATCTTCTTCACCCTTTGAATATCTATCTACATGCACCACTGATACAATGATGCAAAAGCTAGAAAATGAGTTTCTAGCTCTCAAAAAGCAAATAGTGTAAGGGATGTCTTCTACTCCTTTATACTAAAATATACCAAGAAGAATATTCTCTAATCAGTCATATCAAGGCACTACTAGAAATCAAGGGAAACCAAATCATCTTCCTCCCCCACAGGGGAAGCTTGCCATTGAAGTAACACCAACCAACTCAGTAGTTAGATATCTCAAAATAGAATTTGATTTCTCCTTCTAGCCTGAGTTGAACCTAGAAGATGATGTTAATCTCTTCACAGAAGGAGAAGAAGAATTAGATAATGACTCCAACATTGATTTCCTGAATTACCAGGATGAACCCAAAAGTAAAGAAAAGCATTTGACAGATCATACACTGTATTCACCCAGTCCTAGAACTAGTCAGCCTAGCAAGTTGATAAGGAAATAATAGAGGTGTGACCTCAACCAGTAGTTTTAATTCCTAAGCAGGGAACCACTCTACCTTTTTAATCAAAGGACTCAGTGATCACTAAAAAAGTAAGTACCTCAAGTGCACCTTCACCTTCAACTTTAATTTCATAGATCAATACTCCCCCCTTAAAAACCAAAAGGATGAACTATCATCCCCTATTCCTAATTCATTTCAGACATTTGATATAATCGACCATGTCAAAAAAACCAAAATTCAAATGTCTGAATTTGAATTCCTACAATCCAACCCTGAGTAGCTAGATAAGTTGGTTCAGTGTGTAAAGAATAAAACCATCCCTATAGGACTAGCTATTCCAAAGGTGACTCCCAGATCCACCTAGAATAACCTTGTCATTACTCCTCTTACTTCTCTCGAGAGGATAGAACCATTTTGTGTCTCCCTACTGATAAATAGACACTAGCTGAACAATTGTATCATAGACTCAGATGCATCTGACAATGTCATGCCTGCCAAACTGGCAAAATCTCTTGGACTCACACTAACCAAGAGCTTTGAGAGATGTTTCTCTATGAAAAATAAATAAGTGCCACTATTGGGACAAATCAAGGATGCCCAATTTTCATTTGCATCATTCTTGGATATGAGAATTAAGATGATAGTCCTGGTGGCTAACGTCCCAGCCTCATACGACATTCTTCTTGGGTGAAATTTCTATAAAGACATTGGTGGAAAATTAAGTATGGACCTATCTGAAGTGAGGATCTCGGTCAAAGGTGTCATGTAGAGATTGTTCGTTAAGAAGGAGGTAAAATACATTGTCACTCAAACATTAGTGCTTGAAGCTCAAATTCTATTTGAGTCTTCAAGCATGGGTAATTACTTCCTGACTACAAAGGATGTTCCTGTTCTAACTGATGAAACTTCTAAAGATGACAATCTAAAAATTGGTTCATACAAAATAGTAGAAGACTTAATAGAGCATAGTGCAAGCCCAGAGAAATCCTCCCCTCCAAATGAAGAAAAATATAAGGAAAGGTCAGTTTTTGATAATGTGTGGGTTCTTGAATTTAATGACAATTGTTCTTCTACCAGCTCAAGAGCTGGGATTGTGTTTATATCTCTTCAAGGAGATATTTTCCTTTATTCTTATAAATTGTAGTTTAGCAACACCAACAATACTGTTGAATATGAATCACTGTTGCTCGAATTAAAGGCCACTCAAGACAAAGGTGTCAAACTCCTTCATGCCAAAGGAGATGCTAAGATGGTGGGTTTCCAGGTTAGGAACCTATACCAAACCAAAAATGAGAGATTGCACCATTACCACAATCTAATTTGGGATCAAATTGAAAGCTTTAATGCTTTTAGTATCTCTGCACCCAAGGAATTTAATGACCGAGCTGATGTATTAGCTATTTTGGTGACTCTCTTGGTTCCTCACCAAGATTTTAAGGGAGATAGGTACATTATCAAACTAGTCTTTCAACCAAGTGTGCCTAACAATACCAATTATTAGCAAGTGTTTAATGGCAAGAAACAAATCATCACCTTTTTAGAATAAAAAGATAGCTTTGAATAGCTTCACCTTGAAGGCAATGACCCTCAAAAACTTGAATCAGCCCCTGAAACAAATTCAGACACAGGTAAAAAATTCCCACAACTAAAAGGAAATAAAATTCCCAAAGGATTGGTTTCCCTTGAGAAACTATTTGACAAGCATGACAGGTTCATCAAACAGCAACAAATGGATTCAAGCTCCTCCCAGGAGTTTGATCAAATAAATTTGGGTACTAAGGAAAATCTCAAGATGGTGAACATTAAGAAGTGCTACACTCTTGAGGAAAATCTCAAATTTATTGCCCTGCTTCACCATTACATGGATGTTTTGGTGTACTTTTATGATGATCTAAAGTCACTCAAGCCCAAATAAATTTACCATGAAATTCCTCTCAAGAGTGATTCAGTGCCTTTCAAGTAGAAATCTTGGTAGTATACTCCAAAGATATCAGGTACTAATCTATCTAAAATATAAAAAATGTTGAATGCTAAGATAATTTTCCCAATCTATCATTCCACATGGATTGCAAACATAGTTCCTATGAGAAAAAGTTATGGCAAAATTCACCTCTACATGGATTTTAGGAATTTGAATCAATCCTCCCTAAAGGATAATTACCATCTGACCATCATAGATCAAGTCCTTCAAATGGTGACTGGTTCAGAGATGTTATCAATGTTGGACAGCTTTTCAGGGTACAATCAAGTAGAAGTTGGTGAAACAGACCAACATAAGACTGTTTTCACCACACCTTAGAGCACCTTTGTGTATCAAAGAATGCCATTTAGCCTAATAAATGCTGGCACCACTTTTTAGAGAGAAATTGACTTTGTTTGCAAAGATGAAATGGGTAAGTTCATTGTGGTGTACCTTGATATTTAATAGTCTTTTCCAAGCATCATGTGCACCATTTGTGCCATTTGCAACAAGTGCTAGAATGATGTCACCAGAATGGCATTTCTCTAAATCCCAAGAAGTCTATTTTTGGGGTAACATAAGGGAAACTTTTTAGACACATTGTATCTTGAGAAGGCATAATGATTAACTCAAAAAGATTCAAATCCATCTAGGAAATTACTCTGTCCATAAGTAAAACTATAGTTCATTCTTTCTTTAGAAAGGTAATTTTTTTATGAAGATTCATTCCTGAGTTCGCTAAGAAGACTCGCCACATTGTGGACATGATGAAGGGAAAGGCCACTTTTAGCTAGACTAAAGCAGGCAAATTGTCATTTCGAGACATCAAGACAGCTATCGCCCATGCCCCAATTCTAGTTTGTCCATATTATACAAAATATTTCACAATGTATAGTTATGCTTCTGAGCACACACTTTCAGCAATTCTGGTTCAACAAAACAAAGCAGGTGTGGAATCTCCCATATCTTTCATGAGCTATCCTCTCAAAGCTCATGAACTAAAATATTCAAATCTAGAGAAGCATGCTTATGCAGTGGTAAAGGTAGTAAAGCACTTCCATTTTTGCATCTTGAATTCACACACTATTACCCTGGTTCTTGATACCACAATCAAATCCATATTAACTCAACAAGAGTTTAGAACCAAAAGGGGTAATTGGATTGCTAAAATATAAGAGTTTGATATGATTATCAAACCAACCAAGCTTGTGTGGGGAAAGGGTCTCTGCTAATTAATTATTGACAACATACCAGAAGAAACAAGGCATGAAGAAACAGAAGTGGAAGACATACCAACAGTCCTCTTTGTCTCCACCATGAATGAGTGGTATTCAAGTATTGCTCATCTTCTTACTTATGGTGAGTGTCCTGCTCACCTCTCTTGTATAAAAAAGAGGACTATCAAGTTAAAAGCTGCCAATTTTGTCCTTTGGGACAATGGCCTACATAAGAGGAACCTTGATGGGGTGTTCCTTTACTGCATGGATAAAGAGCAGTAAAACCAACTTTTGGATTCCTTCCATAATCTAGCATATGGAGGACATTTTTATGCACTTATAACTACCCATAAGATTCTACAAGTCAAGTATTACTGGCCTACTTTGTTTCAAGATGCATATAAATGGGTACAAAGATGTGAACTGTGCCAACAGTTCATTGGAAGACTCAAGTTAGTTGATTTGCCTCTTAAGCCAGTGTTAATAGAAGAGCCATTTCAGCAATGGGGAATCAATTTCATTAGTGCTATAAACCCATCTTTAAGTGTTGGACATGATTATGTCTTCATAGCCATAGATTACTTCACCAAATGGGTGGAAGCTATTCCAGCCAAGCATCCTACTTCAAAAGTAGTATGCAATTTCCTCAAAGAAAACATCATTTCCAGGTTTGGGGTCCCAACCAAGATTATGACAGATAATGCAGCCTATTTCTCTTCTCATGAGATCACTCAATTCTATTTTTATTATGGGATTACCCTCTCCCACTCCTATGATTATTTTTCACAAGGGAATGGCCAAGAAGAATCAAGCAATAAGAACTTGGTGACCATCATCAGGAAGCTAGTGGATGACAACCAATGAACATGGCATAAAGCATTAGTTGATGCTTTATGGGTAGACAGAGTTACACCCAAGAGGGTGATATGTATGTCACCATTCCAAATTTTGTATGGTCTCAATGCAGAGATACCAATCACCCTAGAATTGCCAGCACTAAAATTGGCAAAGGTGGTCGAAGATCAGACATACGAAAGCTCCATCGATAAAAGGATCATGTGCTTGACTGAGCTGGATGAGTGGTGAAATATGGTGGTGGACTAAATTGTTATACATCAAAGTTTGGTGAAGAAGCTCTTTGATCAGAAAGCAAAAACTCATGATTTTTAGATTGGAGACCAAGTCTTGTTATGGGACAAGAGAAGAGAACCAAAGGGAATGCATGGGAAATTTGATTCCCTATGGAGAGGTTCATTTGTTATTTATTAGCTCAATGGTGAAAATAGTTTCTTGCTAAAGTATCAAGATGGCATGCCCTTTTCTCTACCTCACAATGGGTAGCATCTGAAGCACTTCAATTCTTGAAGTATTAGATAAGATCATTTGTACATATGTATAATTTTTGTATAGTCTTTAGTTCTATTTTGTGTTTTTCATTTTCATTTTTTTGTGCCTTTATTTTTTTGGATAGCATGACTCCATGGCCCAATGGCATACTTAAAGGCACTAGAGATGTTGGAAAATAAATATCAGAAGCACACAATTGATTACCAAATACAAGCAATTTACATGAAGAAATAACCAGAATCAACCAGTAACTAGAATCCAAAAATGACACAGAATATGAGAGACAATACACAACTTGTATTAAAACTCTTTCAGAAGGAAATACAACAAAGAAGGCTGCCACAGTTCTTCTTCCTTACACACCTCTAGGGCTCCCACACCTCTAGGGCATAAATAGTAAATCTTCCCTCAAAGCTCTCTCCCTTAGGTACCAACACCCAACTCAAACACAGAGTTGGTGTTCACCTTACACTTGTGCTCCATGCACTCCACAAGTACACACTATACTCCAAGTAGATCCCACCTGATTCTACTCCCTATTGTGTTGCTATCCTCTCTGATCTTGCACACCTACAAATTAATTTAGTTCTGTACACCTGGGAACCTTGACCTTACACACACATACACCTATAAATCAATTATCTTACTTACCATGTAGATCTCCTAAAGTAGTCATGCTCACCTGATGACCAAGATCATACATACATGAAGAACCCTGTTGATTCTCTAATCCAACACCCACACTTGGTACTGTGGCACTAAGAGGAACACACCATTGCTCACCTCACACATAGAAGGAGCTTATATTATTGCTCTCTTACTCTTTAGCACAAGTTTACAATACAACCAATGAGTCTCTTAAATAGATCTCATGCAAAAAATAATTAGACGCCTAATTACAATAATTAGATCCGCAGCTCTTAGTCTAAAATTGGCTCTAAACATGCAAACACTTGGTTCATCAACAAACTGCTCACAACATACTCATAGCTCAAACCACAGGTGACCAACGTCAGTCCCTATATGCCTAGGGGTGTCGACACCAACTGACTTCTGACCGACGTCGATTGCCTTTCTGTCTCCTCCCTGTCGACATCGGTTAGCTTGACTGACATCGGTGACAGTAACACTCTGAAACCCTTCTTCAACCTCCTCCATGTCTGCATCAGTGAAGCTTTTAGCTCCACAACCTAATAATCTCCCACTTGGAGATAAATAGCTGCATTGTACCTATACCTGTACCCTATCTAATCTATTTCCTGGCCTGTATCTCTCTTCAAGATCAATCCTGAAGACAACCCACCACAAAACCTATGGTGTACCTCCTGTCATCCAAGTACCCTGCCACATACAAACCTACAATCCCATGTAGTGAAGTCTTGACCCTGAATAGCATGAATCCCTGCTGCTGGTCCTTTTCACATCCCTGAGAACCCACTTCTTCGAATTGGCTTCTAACTCTCTGACAACACCCACTGCTTGGGCAAACTCAGGTCTATACCAGACCTCATGTAATTTTAGACACTGAACTGTCTAGCCCTTAGTGTGCTCTAGCTTTGAATCTTGAACCTCGCCAACACTTGATTCACATCAGCTCCAACTGGAGATAAAATCAACCTATGATCTCCATGTCTCCCATGCCGAAGAATTTTGCTGCTCCAAATTCTTCATAGCAATCACTAAACTGATCTTACCCTTAGCTCAGCAAAACCCTGTATGTACAAACCTGATAGCAAACATACCATCCACATATAGTAACAAAATGATGTCATGACTCTTCATCCACCTGGTAAGACAAACCACAGTAGTTACCCTGACATTGACTAAAGCCATGCTCTATCCTCCACCTGTCAAAACTTGTACCACTATCATGCAGCTCCTTAAGACCATATGACCTGGCCTTCCATCTCACATGTCCATTCTCTCTATTCTTTAACTAAGTATCCATTCATCTCTATGCTTTCATACCTGCTGGCAACCCTACCAAATCTTCTATTTGGTTCTGCATCCTATTCCTGCCATGCTCCCACTGTTTCCTGGATCCTTCTTGCTCTGTACTCAGCAACTAGTATAAAGAAGAGGAACAACAAATTTGAGGCTTACTTACCACCTTCAGTCTTTTATATGGGCATTTGAGACTCCTTGACAGCTCGTTATCCACCCAAAATCTGTTACAGTGACTGACCTCAGTCACCACACAGTTTGCATTCGATTGACGTCAGTTCCTGTGCTTGTCCTGACTACCAATGTCGGTGTCCTCCTGCTACCGATGTCAGTCCTCATGATCAACATCAGTCTTACCTACTGTTGACATCAATTTTCCTATCGATGTTGGTACCTGTGTTTTCCTATGAGTGATGACTTTTTACCCGTGAGCTCCTTTGAATCAAGTCCCATGTCCAAACTGCCCTACTTAGAAGTATCCAGCCCCATCCACTGGTCTCTATTTGCCATCTCCTCCATAAACACCAAGGCTTTTTAGTTCTTACACCTATCAAATATATCTATCTTTCACTTAAAAACATGCATCTCCTTCCTACTCATGTGACCAAGCCTACGAAGCCACGTCTCCACAATAAAAGAAAAATTAGTAATATAAACAAGTAGATAAAGAGTACCTATTTTCTTACCACTAGCTAATTCAAATGCATCCACTGTGAGAGTTCTTGTGCATCTCTCATCACCCAACCTTTCTGAAGAAATTAGCCACATCTCCAAACCTGGGACCTGCATGACCTTCTTCAACACCCATGTGTTGGCTGCCTGCAATTTCAGCTTCACTTCCCCTTTGCCAATTCTTTGGCAAGGCTCACCAGCTTCTCTACCTGGGGCTGCATGGAAAGAGGTAATAGAATCTATAAAACAAGATTCTACTTTATCCAAAAAACCTCCTAGAGCATCCTGTGCCACATCACCTGCAACATCTGTTTCTTCAATTCCTTCATGCTGATCTTCCACAAACCAACAATTTTCTTTTACCTACTCTTTCTTTCTATAGGACTGTAAGTGATCATCTGTGCTTTTCAACTACTCCATTCTTAGCTTACTTTGATCTACCATTGCTCTATTCCCACTCAATCAGAAACCCCTGAGAGTGACCTGTAACTAAACACAAAATTTGCTCCCTGCAACCTTAGCTCTGATACCACTTGTTGGGAAATAAATACCGGAAGCACATAATTGATTACCAAATACAAGCAACTTACATGCAAAAATAACCAAAATCAACAAGTAACTAGAATCCAGAAATGACACAAAATATGAGAGATAATACACAACTTGTATTAAAACTCTTTCAGAAGGAAATACAATAAAGAAGGCTGCCACAGTTCTTCTTCCTTACACACCTCTAGGGCTCCCACACCTCTATGGCATAAATAGTAAATCTTCCCTTAAAGCTCTCTCTCTTAGGTCCCAACACCTAACTCAAACACAGAGTTGGTGTTCACCTTACACCTATGCTCCATGCACTCCACAAGTACACACTATACTCTAAGTAGATCCCACCTAATTTTGCTCCCTATTGTGTTGTTGTCCTCTCTGATCTTGCACACCTACAAATCAATCTGGTTCTGCACACCTATGAACCTTGACCTTGCACACACATACACCTACAAATAAATGATCTTACTTACCATGTAGATCTCTTAAAATAGCCATGCTCACCTGATGACCAAGATCATACATACATGAAGAACCCTGTTGATTCTCCAATCTAGCACCCACACTTGGTACTATGGCACTAGGAGGAACACACCATTGCTCACCTCACACATAGAAGGAGCTTATATTATTGCTCTCTTACTCTTTAGCACAAGTTTACAATACAACCAATGAGTCTCTTAAATAGATCTCATGTAAATAATAATTAGACACCTAATTACAATAATTAGATCCGCAGCTCTTAGTCTAAAATTGGCATTAAACATGCAAACACTTGATTTGTCAACAAACTACTCGTAACAGACTCGTAGCTTGAACCACAGGTGACCAAAGTCAGTCCCTGTATGCCTGGGGGTGCCAACGCTGGCCGACTTTTGATCGATGTTGGTTGCCTTCTTGTCTCCTCTCTGCTGACGTCGGTTGGCCTGACCGACGCCGGTGATAGTAACACTCGGTAACCCTTCTGCAACCTCCTCCATGTCTGCATCAGTGAAGCTTTTAGCTCCATAACCTAACAAGAGATTCTATATTTTACTCCCTTCAATTATTTTTACAATCGATAGAAGTTCCCCAACTAGAGCCAGTTGTTCCCAAAATCCATCACTCATTTTTGGGGACAACATATCAACTATTTAGGTCCTGCAAGCCAAAATTCTCTCTTCCCTTCTCAAAAAATGTTCTGAGCACTCCAATTCTTCAATTATTCAATCTTTTTTAGCTAAGGGACTCACAGGTTCAACAACTTCAAATAGGCAAGCTCTCATAAAGGAACAAGTTCCAAACACTTAGGCAATTTTAAGGTTGGTTTAACGTCAAGGTTCAACCAAAAGGTCCATCAGTAGGCTTTAAACAAATGGAATGAACCATTAAACCATTTAACCCTACCTCCAAAGGTTTAAAGGTTTAACGGGTTCAGAGGTTCAACAACATTGGCAGGCTTAAAAGGTTAAGCGCTTCAGCAAGTTTAAATTTCAATGGCTTCAAAGGACATAAAGAAAAGAAGGCTTCAAAGAGTAAAGGTTGAATGGTTGAACCATTGAACCTTGAACCCAAATGCTTCAATGAGTTCAAAGGTTCAATGAGTTCAATAAGATCAAAAGACTTATATGAAAGAAGACTTCAAAGAAGAAAGATTGAACTGTTGAACCTTGAATCAAAAGAGTTCAAAGTTCAAAGGTTCAACAAGTTCAATAAAGTTTGAGATACTTAGAAGAACAAAGGATTCAAAGAGCTAAGAAATAAAGGTTGAATCGATTGAACCTTGAACCAAAATGGTTCAAAGGTTTAAAGGTTCAAAGGAGCCTCCCAAAGCCTGAAGGATAAGTGCCCTTGTAGAGGGCAGGGAACATTTGAGAAAGGATCAAAGAGAAGGCCGAAAGGGTAAGGTTTTATTCAAAAAAAAAGGCAAAAGATGAATTTATTTAGACAAAATGTTTGAAGGAATTCCTTTAGACATTTTATCTGAAGAAATTGCCAAGTTAAGGAACAAAAAGATATCTTTCAAAAAGATTTTCCATGATAAAATTTCATAAGAGAAATCCTTCGAACAAAATATCTGAAGGAATTCCTTTGGACATTTTGTCTAAAGGAATATTGAAAGGCCCAAAAAAAAGTGGCAAAGGTAGAGGAAAGATTTCCTTCAAACAAAATGTCTCAAGGATTTCATTTGAACATTTTTTCTAAAGGATTTGAAGAACACGGCTGCCCGAAGGACCATGAAGGGTAGGTATCCTTGTGGGGGACTCTCAACAACCACAAAATGGACCATTCTTAAGGCTTGAAGGGACACATTCCCCTTGGGGGGTTCCAAAGATAGAAAGCTGAAAGAATTTCAAATTTTAAAGGGAAGCTTCAACTGAAGAAGAAAGAAGTGATTGAACCAAGGAGCCGATAGGACCGCCTGAACCATTGAACTATTGAACCAATGAACTCTCATGGTTTAAAGGTTTAAGGTTCAATGTGGTTTAAGTGACTAGCAACTAATGACATCCCCAGTGGAGTCACCAAAAATAGTTGGGTTAATATTTTGTCACCAACTAATTGATGAGCAAAGTAGGTTACTTCAACCACAACATGAGGAGATTGATTGGCCAAATGTGTAGGTTTACCACATAAAATGGGGACAAATCTCTCCTCTCATCAAGGGGAGGTTCCCTATAACTATAAGGTGCTATATACTATTTATATATATAAGCAAAAAATAACACTCAGGGTAGGACAACACCATCCATCTCTTATTTTAGAGATGAAGTTTCATAGACATAGGAGAATTTTGGTGAAAACACTAAAGGCACTTCTCTTCTTTCAAAAGTGGTCTACAGCAAACAGTAGGAATTCTTTCTAGTAGAGATAAGTAAATGTAATAGGGCACAATAACCAGTAGAATGAGGTGTAGCACAAAGTCTCCACCTCAGATGCCAAAGAGTGAAATATATGAAGAATAATAGGGGCACAAAGTCATCCCAAGATCCTTTACATAGAAACATAAAAAAAACACGTTAAAGACAATTATGGCAGCACAAAGTCTCTCCATAGTTGGCTTCAGGACACCTTCCTGATTACTTCCACTAGTCCTGCTTGTTAAATTAAATGGACAAGAATGATTCTAGGAAATAGAAATAATAACAATTTCCTAAATAACACAAGCTATTCCAATAAAAATTTTGAAAGGTCACTTATTTTCTCATTCAAATAAAGAAATATGATTAACAATCTGAGCTCAAAGTCTAAGGAAATGCCTTTCAATTTGGGTAGAGTTTTGCTTCTATATCAGAGAGATCCCCTCTACATAAAATAATAGATTACAATAAATAGCAGCCAAGAAAGTCTTGGTGCTTTATTTTATGGAAAGGCCCATGTTGCATTTAATGCCTTGAATTCATTTTTAGTTCAGTCAACGGGCCATGCTAAAACAAGGCATCAGCCTTGACTTTGGTGTACAAAATCATCTCGAATGTCTTCTCCTTGGCATGGGTCATTTGGTCTGTCTCAAGATATGTACACAGCTGTCCACTCACTTTTATTTAAAGGGAGAAAAATAGGCTATGCCTTTTAATGTTTGTGCACTCAGATGTCTACTTGGTGGACTATTCCAACTATTGGAATAACTCCCCTATAGATATTTTAGTATCTCCTATATCTTTCCCTCTTTCTTATTGAAATTTGAGCTCTTGAGCTATCTTCTTACCTTCAGCAGGCTCTTTGGGCTTCTTTCTTCAACTATTCACTGAGTTTTGTTCTTCAGGTTTCATGCCATATTTGAAAATAAATGGGCATTTCATTACCTTGAATTTGACATCCACGAGAATGTCACTAGTTGCTAGTCACATGAACCACACTGAACCGTTGAACCATTAAACTAATGAACTCTCATGGTTCAAAGGTTCAAGGTTCAATGTGGATCAAGTGACCAAAAACTAGTGACGTCCTTGTGGACGTCAAATTCAAGGTAATGAAATGCCCATTTATTTTTGAATATAGTACAGAACCTGAAGAATAAAACTCAGCGAACAGCTGAAGAAAGAAGATGAAAGAACCTGTTGAAGGTAAGAAGATAGGTTGAGAGCACAAATTGCAACAAGAAAGAGGGAAAGCTATAGGAAATATTGAAATATCTATAGTTGAGTTATTCTAGTAGGTGGAATAGTCCACCAAGTAGACATCTAAGCACACAACAATTACAAGGTGCAACCTATTTTTCTCCTTTTGAATAAAAGTGATTGGACAACCGCGTACATATCTAGAGATAGACCAGATGATCCATGTCGAGGAGAAGACATTCAAGATGATTTTATACACCAAAGTCAAGGTCGATGCCCTATTTTAGCATGGCCCCTTGACTTAACTAAAAAAGCATTCAAGGCATTGAATACAGCATGGGCCTTTCCATGAAATAAATCACCAAGTCTATATTAGCTGCTATATATTGTAATATATTATTTTATGTAGAGAGGATCTCTCTGATATAGAATCAAAACTTTACCCAAATTAAAAGGCATTTCTTAAGACTTTGAGCTCAGATTGTTAATCATATTTCTTTATTTGGATGAGAAAACAAGTGACCTTTCAGACTTTGTGCTAGAATAGCTTGTGTTATTTAGGAAATTGTTCTTATGTCTATTTCTTAGAAGCATTTTTATCCATTTAATTTAACAAGTAGAACTAGTGGAAGTAATTAGGAAGGTGTCCTGAAGCTGACTGTGGAGAGACTTTATGCTACCACAATTGTCTTTAGCATGTTTGTTTTTTTATTTATATGTAAAGCATCTTGGGATGACTTTGTACCCCCATTGTTCTTCATATATTTCACTCTTTGGCAGCTGAGATGGAGAAATTATACTACACCTCATTCTATTGATTACTGTGCCCTATTACATTTACTTATCTCTACCAGAAAAATTCTTGTTATTTGCTACAGACCACTTCTGAAAGAAGATAAGTGCCTTCAGTGTTTTCACCAAAATTTTCTTATGTCTGTAAAACATCATCTCTGAAAAAAGAGAGATGGATGGTGTTGTCATACCCTGACTATTATTTTTTGCTTATATATATAGTATATAGCACCTTATAGTTATAGATAACCTCCCCTTGATGAGATGAGAGATTTTTCCCCTTTTGATGTGGTAAACCTGCACATTTGGCCGATCAATCTCCTCATGTTGTGGTGGAAGCAACCTATTTTTCTCATTAGTTAGTTGGTGACAAAATATTCACCCAACATAAAGTTTTCCCAAATGATACAAAAGTCCATTATGCACATGATAGTCTAATTTTTCTACATGTTTTCTAGTCATTAAGTCTTTATACACATCCTTAAAGTTAACATCATCAAAATATTATTCTTTATAACTTTCATGAGTCAAAGAACTATGTTATAAAAGAATAGATGCAACTACCATAGGAGGCCTAGAAATCATGTTAGCAACTTTATTCTAAATACCTTTCTTATACCTGATCACAAGATGAAACTCTTGTAGGAAAGCCATCCAACAAAAATGCCTAGACCAGTGTAGTTTGGCCTGTGACTAGAGATATTAGAGGGGCTGATGATCTATATGTATTACTATCTCCTTGCCCATCAAGTAATGTTTCTACTTCTTAATATTTTGAACCAATGCATACAATTATTTGTCATAAGTCAGATAGTTTCTTACCACACCTATGAAGGTTTTAGAATGATAGCATATTGGCTTCTTTCCCTACATCAGAATAGCTCCCATAGCATAATCACTTGCGTCTATCTCAATCTCAAAGGGCTATTGAAAACTAGGAAGTACCAAGACAAGAGCAGTACTAATCTTTGTCTTCAAAATGTCAAAGGCTTTTTGTTGTTTGCCTCCCCATTGAAAGACCTATTTTATACTAGTCATAGAATGCAAGGGTGATGCAATAAGTGAGAAATTAGTAATAAAGTTTCTCCAAAATTATATTACACCAAGAAAACTTCTAACCTTGACTACATTATTGGGTTTAATACATTTAACTATAACCTCCACCTTTGCAACATCAATTTTCAATTCACCATGTCCTACAATATAACCCAAGTAAACCAAAGAGGTCTTGGCAAATTCACATTTCAATAATTTCAAATAAAGTTGATCCTTTATTAATGCATCCATGACTTTCCTAATATGAATCACATGATCTTCCCAAGATTGACTGAAGATCAAAATATCATCTAAGTATACTATAAAAAAATCATCAAGAAATGACCTAAAAACATCATTCATCAAATACATGAATGTAGCCGATGCATTACACAATCCAAAAGGCATGACAAGCCACTCAAACAATCCTTATTTTATCTTAAAAGTAGTTTTTCAAATACCACCATCATTAATCCTACCCTGATGATAACCACTTTTCAAGTCTAACTTAGTGAAATAGATAACATTTCTTAATTGATCTAGTAAATCATTAATATGAGGAAGAGCGTAATGATTCTTAATAGTAATCTTGTTCAAAGCATGAAAATCAATACACATTCACCATGTGAAATATTTCTTTGACACTAAAATGATAGGCAAACTAATAAGAGAAATATTAGGATGAATAACACCCTTTTCTGAAAGTTTCATTACCTGCTTCTTGATTTCCTCATTTTCCAACACTGATAACCTGTACATGCGAATGTTAGGACGAGGAGAATATTGTAACAATTGAATTTCATGTTGAACTCCCCTTTTAGGGGGTAACCATTTGGGATCCTAAAACACATCATCATAACTAGATATGATTTCAACCAATTCTTTCTTATGTTTAGGATCACAATTTATCATAGCTTGGAAATATTTTTTTTCCTTAGACTTAATCAATATGAGACAAAAACTCTTGCTTGAATTGACTAGTCTTTTCATTTGTCTTGTTGTAACCAAAGAAAGACTCATCTTAACATGATATGCTCTGACTATATATTTAATTCCATCCTTAACAAGCAAGTATTTATTCTCCTCCCTATAGAAGATTGATTTTCTATCATAAAGATAAGGACTTCCTAAAATAATCCCGCATATGTCCAAAGGAACTACATCTAGATCAACTTCATCCATAAATTTAGATGCAATGATAAATTTCAATCTACAAGTTTTGGTTACTTGTAGTTTGCATCATCACACATCCAACCAAGTGGATAGGGTTTCAGATGGGGAGTTGTTTGTAGGCCTAACTTTTTAACAATCTCTTTAGAAATCAAATTTGTTTGTGATCCACTATCAAATAGAGTGTTAATTTTAGTATGTTTTGAAACAACCTCAATGTGGAACAACTCATTTATTTTCTTATCATCATGCATAGTTTTTTTTTTAACAGAAAGAAACATTGGATGACTTAGTACTAGAAAGAGAAGAACAATTTTGCATACTCATAGTTGTGATCTTAGTTTCATCCCTAGAGTCTGAACCCAGATCTTGAACTATAGTATTAGTTTTATTATCTTTCTTCTTAAACCTATTAAAAATACTTAACTTAAGATGTAGTTTCTAACACTTAGACTCATCATGATTTTGTTTACAATGATTACAAAATGGCTTATCCTCTTCTTTATGAACAGTAACAGTGGATTTTTGTTTACCTTTTCTATAACTTTGCCCTTTAGAATGATTAACTTCAGATTGTTTACTTTGAATTTTAGGAAAATATTATTTTGTTTGTTTTCCTCTAACCTCTAAATGAATGTTTTTAACACATGTTTCATCTAAACTAGTGAGATTGAGAACTAGAATCATGTGTTTCATGTAACTATGCAACCCACCTATATATTTAAGTAGTGTTTCCTGTGTATAATGAGGAATATTCAACAGTAAAGCTTTTTTTCTAAATTCATGTGTATAATCTTGAAAACTTTGGCCTTTATTTTGTGTAAAATATTTTCAATCCATCATGGCTTGTTATATATAGCCTAAAAGATAAAATTGTTTTCTGAGTGCATCAATAAATTCTCTTCAAGTGGAAATCGAGTTACCTGTATTAATCTTGATTTCCTTCAAATTTCTCTCCCACCAAATGAGAGTTGTGTCTCCCATTTGAAGATTATCTAGGTGAATTTTAACCTCGTCATCTGTAATCTTTTGGACCTTACAATATACTCCAATTTACTTTATCTAGTTAACCATCTTTTCTGCATTAATCTCACCATTAAACATCGACAATTCAAACTTAATATCTAGATTTAGTGAAGGAAGAGATTCAATAGCCTTTTTGTCTTTACCATCACCCAAAGAGGAGGAATGTTTCTTAGAATATTTACCACCTTCATCATGCTCCATCTTAATTCATCGTTCATGGTAAAGTTCCTCGACCATATCCTTCATTTCTAAAAAGGATTTTTAGAAAACTCATTCAGACTCAAAGTCATCTCTCATTTTTACAATATATCTTGATCCAATCTCTAGATTGTATTTTTCTAATTCAATTTCACTCCACCTAGATCTCAACCTTATCAATATACACTAACATTTCACACGGTTAACTATGAATTCTGCTTTGATACCAAAAATTTGATCCATAATCATAATCAAATAAGTGTCGTAACAATAAACACACTTACAATGAATCTAAACCTTAATATAATGATTAAATTAAAATCATTTTAAGTGATTACAGAATTAAAATTAGATTTTAAATATCTAAAATAGATAAAATTTAAGAGTGCAATATAATAAAGAGACCAATTCGACAAAAAATACCACATGATATGATAACAAAGTTTGGTTATAAGCCTACATCTCTGGATCCACTCTAATGGGGGGATCACTCCTTATTAATTATCAAAAAAATCACTTTACAATATTAGTAATTCTTCAAAATATCCTATATGGGCTTTAATCTATTGAAGAGATACTCTCAAAATAAAACTATGTTGTTTAAGCCTTTTAAAATTCTCTAAGTCTCTCAATACTCTTTTTCATGTCTTGGAATAACATTTTCCACATCTAAACTTGCCTTCAAATGTCACCTCCGTCACTTTATATAGTGCTTTCTCTCATGGATGCAATGGTTAAAATCTTATCTTTGTACTCAAGCATGCAAGGTTCGAGTCATGTGCTCAATGTATTCAGCACTTGATATTATCTTTTGTCCCACATTTTGGAAGTGGAGGACTATTTGGATATTGATATACCATGGAACTCATGGTTTATAATGCCAATTAATTGGCATTACCACATATTACATGGGAATTGTGGTGGCATGTTGAAATTTTATGGCGTGGCATATGAGGTATGTGGGAACCATGGGTTAGAATGTGACATTTCATGGAGACTTGGTTGGATAGAATCTTCATAGATGAAACATGGAAATTATGTGGAGAACATGTGGCTTGGATTGAATACATGGCAAGTGGAATGTTTGTTTAGAACATTTGATGGTATGATAATTAATTATAATATACAAAAATTAGATCATAGCAAATGGTGGCAAGCCATGTGGTGGCTTGAGGACCCACTGCATGGTCTAATATTCTCTTGCCACTTATCATTCACTCATCAATTGTTGACTTCTCACCACTTGTTTAATCCAAATCCCATTTTTTTTAAGTGCCGATTTTGATCTTTCACGCGTCATAACTTACACATACAGGCTCTATTTTGTGATCCATGAAATGTGCCAGAAAGATCTCAATGAGCCCTTGCCATAACAATGATCATCCTATAATTTGATGACTTCTATTTTATAGAAAAATATAAATCCTCCTTGATCACATTTAGCCAAATATGGGTGTTATTTAATGATATAAGAGTATTTTTGGTAAAGATAGCTTAAATCCAAGGCATTTGAGGTTAGTAATAGTGGTTTTGTTCAAAAATTGACTAATTCTTTGAAAATTGGAATTCATCCAAGCTTGAAACATGTAAATATTATTCATATTGATGTATTTAGGCATATATTTGAGCTAATTTATTTAAATATCAATGTCTTTTGCTATTCTTTATACATATTTATGCAAAATTTGCTTAATGTATGAGTCTGATCATTATTTTTTGTAAATATGAGGCTTACACATCATATTTTAGACAAGATTTGAAGCTATAACTACCACAAGTAAGATCCTCATCAAAGTATGACATGGTTAGGTGGATCTTCTATTCATGTGCTTGATCAAGTACATGACTTACCAAGAAATCCATTAAGATATTTACCATTTTTCAATCCTAATGGCATTTTCACTATTGAAGAACATGTAAGATCTTTCAAAGCTGCTTTAAGACTCTTGAATGTTGTTCAGGAAGATGTAGCATGTAGATTTTTCTCAATTACATTCAAATATGCAACATATGAATGGTTCATTAACCTTATAGAGGATTATATTGCTAATTGTGATGATTTTGACAAGATCTTTATTGATCAATTTGGTAAAATCATTAGTCTATGCATTCTATATTAGAAATTCACCACTATTAGAAGAGACTCAAATGAACCCATTAGATCCTTTAATTCTAGGTTCCAAAACATGTTCAAATGAACTATATCCCCTTATAGACCTAAAGAGGCCTTAGCATTAGAGATTTACAAAGATACTTTGGAGTTCATGACTTATGTATTTCTTAAAAAGTCTGTTGGAATAAACACCTTGGCATTGGCTTATATTGAAGCTATAATAATCAGTGATCAAATATAGCCTCAAGATCAACTTGTTTATGTTATCCCAAATGTCAACCTCAATTTTCTAGCACTGAATGTCATTCCTAATGTCAATCAAAGTGTGTTTGACTTAAATCAGACACTGGCATTAAACCAATTACCCTTAACCCATGCCTATCTTAGCTAAGATTTAGGGTTCTACAATAATGATACAAATGGATTTCATCCACAAGGATAAAGAGCTTTGGTGCCCACTAGTAACGACAATCAAGTTAATAAATTGAAATCACTAGTGAATGAGAATGAATCCATACTAAAGATGGTTCAAAAGTTGAACACTAATTTTTTTTAGTTTTAAAAACAAGTGGGAAATTCTAGGGAAGGCTCCAATAGATGCCATGTTTCTCAAAGGTTTAATAGGTTTTAGATAATAGCCACAATGAGTCATCTCAGGACATACATGAAATGAATCTTTATGATATAGGTCTAGCTGATCATTATAATTTCTTAGAATCATGTCAAAGTTGAAGGGAGACATCTGAACCTATGCTTAATCAAGACTTTGTTATAGGGACATTTGGATTTACAAGAACTTATAAATCTTTCATGTATGCTTTTGATTTTCCATTTGATGAAGAAATTGAACTAGAAGATGATCTAGAAGATGAAATGAATGTTCAAGATGATCATCCCCATGAACAAGATTAGATACAAGCTAACTTCTCATCAGAAGATAGCTATAAAGGCAATTTATATGAGGTCATTGCTGAAATAGAGTTTATCCTTAAGAAGAAGACAAGTAGAAACATTTATGCTAGAATTTTTTGAAAGATATTCAGGTATTTAAAGATAGAAATATCATTCTAGAGACCCCAAAGCAAGATGATTTGGGACTCACTTGGGTATCCGAGATACTATGTTGCATGGAGTATGAAGATGAAACAAGTGAAACAGATCAAGAATTTTCATATCATACCTTCAAAAGGGTGGAATAATATGATCAACTTAATTCATATGGTAAATTTATAGATAAATTTCATGCTCTTTCAATTGATCAAGATGAAGTAGCTTTTCAGGATGACTTGAAAAGTTTTGGTACAAGGATTGATAGTTTATCCCCACCTAAAGCTAAATTTAATAAAAACATTAGGATAAGAATGATAGCTAAGCTGCCATCATTGAATGAGGATGATATAGGTCACTATCTATCTATGATTGAAGGAGAATTAGAATTCTTAATGCAAGAAATAAGGGTTTAGGAGGAATACGATTGGGTTTTAGATTCATACCTTTGGTCCATACATTTAAGAATGTCAATAGGAGGCCAAGCTACATCACCTAGAAGGCACAAGCATACAAGTGATCATATCCATAATAAGAGGCCATTGAATGGAAGTAATCATGCTTCAAAGTTATATAGTAGGTTAAACAATTTTTCATTTGATCCTAGAGGTAAATACTTTATGGAGTTAGTGTAGGGCTTAGTTTAGTTTCTTTCTTGTTCTTTATTTCTTGCTTTTCTCCTTTCAATCACTTGTTTGTATGTAGTGCCTATTTATATTTTTTTGTTTTATCTTTCTTTGTTCCTTACTTTTAAATAAGTCTTTTTGGATAGCCCTTAGCTCAAGTTTCATCTAACTACCCAAGAGATTCATAATTTAGAAATGCAGGGATGACTTTTCAACATTGGTTGATTATGGATTGTTGAAATATGAACTTGATGTTATAGTTTAGATAATCTAGCAAATACTAATGGATAAGTTAATTATTCCTTGATATTTTAAAAAAAATTATGATCTAAGATTAGTTTTAATAAGGATTTCACATGTAGGATGAAAGCTTAAACTATTAGGACACAATCAAGCTTGTACTTAAAAAATATCATTGCCTGGGACAAAGTTTTCAACCAAAGATGATTGTCTAAAAATCAAACACTTAACCAAATCTATAAACCTAGCTAATCTAATTCCTAACTTTTTTGGAAAATCCAAAAATGATTCAGAAAATCAAAAAATAAGATCTTTACTACAAAATTCAGATATCTTTCTAAGCAGAGGTGATTCTAGTAATCTCTATTAGGGTTATGGATGCCTAGATAGTAGTAGAGCAAGGCCTTGAGTGAATTCAAAGGCATCTCTATTGGGGCTATAGACGCCTGGCTAGTAGTAGATCAATGTCGAATCCTTCTTTGAGCTAAAGCATGGTTCTTAATGAATATTCAAACATGTTAAAAATCAATGTTAATAATTAAAATCATAAACCAAGAAGTTGTTATCTAAACCCTTTGGTAATTAGTAAGTGGAATCAAAGCACACACATAACATAATTGAGTTGAATATTTGATCCTAATTTTGAAAATGTGAGATTTATTCTATGAACTGATCTTAATAATGGTGTTTGATAAAATAGAATAAGTAGCTTAATTATTAGTCTAAATTTGAGTCTCTAAATTTTAATATATTTCTATATTTTCAATCACCATTTGTTGAGGTTGGCATACCCCCATTTCTAAAAAATGGGGACCTTTATGTCAAATTGTGCAAATTTATAACTTAAAATTAAAAATCCACTTGATCATAATGTCACTAACATGTTTTCACATCATTTATATTTGAAGATCATCCATACCATGGTCTAACTGACTTATTTATTAATGGTTCTTCTATAATATTATATAAAGTGCTAATATTAAATATCTATGTTTCAAGTTGCAAGTTTAATTAAGCCCATTTGATAATGAACATGTTTAGGGTTTTGTGTGTCAATGTTAAATTGATCTTTTACTAACCTTGGTATATAATTGATTGATTGAATTCATATTTTGAAACCCTGACCTAATGTTTTACTTGGACCTTTTAATTCAAATTTAAATTTGGCAGGGGATTTTTATTTAATTTTAAGTGGGAAAAAATTAATCATACCATGGACTTCATGTGATTTTTATCCTAAGGCTTGGTCATGTTTTTCAACACAACCAAACCTTAGACTAAAAATCCTATGCTCTATCTATTTCATGCCCTATGGTCTCTTTATTCCTTTTTATCCTAGCTTGGTCCAAATAATCATATGGTCCCTTTGTTATAAGGATTAGCCTAAAGTCTTATCCTAAGGTTTATCATAATTATTAATATGATAAAAACCTTAGTCTAAGGCTTTACGTTATGTCTTTTTATGAGGTCTTTTATTTTATGTTTATAGCCTTGATCCATAATCTTCATACCTTGATCCATTTTTTGATTTGTAGTCCTTTTTATTGTGTTTCTAGCTTAGACTAAAAACTCTATGCTATGTCTCTTTTATGGGGTCCCCTTTTCTATATCTCAGAACTTGGTTTAAATGATCTTATACTAAAGTTTTATTCATGTTTATTAACATGAATAAAACCTTGGTCCAAAACCTTAGTCCAAATTTTGTATACTCTCGAGCTTAAGTTTTGTTCTTTTATATAGGATCAATGGCATGCATTTAAGAAAAGTACCAAGATCAAATGGAGTAAGATAAATAATTGAAAGGTCAAGCAGTGGTCCTTAGCTTAAATCCTAAGCAAGTTCAGACGATCGACAATACACAGTATAATGTACACATCTGATCGATAGAGCAAAATAAATGAAGACTTTTTAAATGATGCTTTGAGTTAATGTAAGACTGACACATGGTGAAAGTGCATGAGATGATAAAATTAACAAGATCCAGATCTTAGAAGACCGATGAGACTACCGAGTGAAACAACTTCAGTGTAGAATGAACTAGATAATGATAAGTGGCAGGCTTGGTAAACAATCTTCATAACATGTTTAAAATTTATAGTCATGTGACCATCAAAGATATTCCAATGGATGTCAAATGATAGTCATGCAAACATTAATTTTAAGATAGTTGTTTGGATCCAAATTCAAAGGAAATGATCATATTTTGAATAGTGATGAACAAAATGACATGGGGATGCCATGAAAATTCCAATTCAAAGTCATGTGAGTAAATTAGTGACCTGATGGACATAGTAATGTAAGGGTTTATATCTAATCTAAATATGTTTGATCTCATAAACACCACTAGAGCACTATTAAAACCTATAAGAGTATCCTGACGTAGCATGAGAACCATAACCAAATCTTGTGAGCATTATAATTGACCTAAGGGAGCTAAAGTGTTGATTATGTAAGGATAGATCAAGCTAAAGTCCATCAATGAGCAGTTTAAATGGATTTTTAGTGAATATGGGATACCTCTCATGTATCTTTGAGTATCTTGAAGATGGGACCATGCATGTATTGGGTAGCATCAAAGATCAATAAGGACCCTACAGCAATAACTCAGATCTTCAGCAGTATAAGGGTCTCAAAGATCAATGAAATAAGAATATTATTTTTATAAATAGATTTATATAATATTTTGAAATAGGATATTCTTTTATATATGTGTGTGTAATTTTTAAGAGAACAATGTCTATAAACCAATCTATTAAAAGGGAAAGGTCATTTGTTCTATAATACAACAAAAAATACCCCTTTCATATACACTTGTACAAATGTAATTGGATAAAACTGACTAACATGTTTCCTTGTATCTTATAAAAAGAGTATTGTTAATTTTTTAAAATGATGGAGTTCTTAGATCTAAATTATTTTGTAAGTTAAGATCTATTAATATAAGTTATAAATTTTGCAAAGATTGTCTAATATTTGCTTGTGTTCATTGTCATCATCGCTTCTCTCTCAATTGTTCTAATTTCTAGATTTGAATTATTCTTATAAATTCTTGGTGTGTATATTTTATTGTAGAGTTGTTAACTTGTGTCAATGCTAGGTTGACTTAAAGTCCTTAAGTTTATTTTGTTTTCTTACTCTTCTTGCATTTGGGCTACTGTTGTTTGCTTGTAGGGGTAATTTTTTTAAGTGAACCAGGTTCTGATTTACATTATTTCCACCTTTTTTAGGGTTTTTATTGATGTGTGATAGGATTTGGGATTAATATGTTTCATGTTACACATTGGTTAAGTGTATGCCTAGATGAAATCTGAATTTTGTCATGATGTTTGGAATGAAGATCAACAACATTTTTTTTGCCCTACCCTTCCTTTTGATTCTTTTTTAACCAAATCACCTTATATTAATGGTTATTATAAATATCCATCTTAGATTAGTTCTTTATCATAACTCATTGTTCTTAGCATAGATACTTAATATTTTACATAAGATCTACTATTTGGCCAAGGTGGTTCCCAGCCATCAAATAATATAAATATTGTGAAACAGTCACTTGTTTTGCCTATATTCCACCAATAGATTATAGAATTAGTGAAACCTACAACTCATTCACTAAATTCTTTGAATTCTAAAATGAGAAGTGTTTCTTAAACACCCTGGGCACCTATGGTACACATAAAGACATCAATAGAAAACTTTGGTAAATGGGATTTGATGTTTATCTTGAATTGGAAGAAGGTTAGAAGGGAATGCATATAAATTACTATGAATATCATTATTTCCATCTTTATAACCTAAAATGATAGGGAGAGGAGTAGTCTTTTTGACATTGAATTTCATGTGTGGGTTTAATAATATCATCACTTTTTAGAGAAATTTAACATAAAGTAGTATCATTGAGATCTAGAGATAGAGAAGTATTTTCACTATTTGCAATTACATGAACTAAAGAAGGAATGGAATCCTCAATAATATTTTAAATATTTTAAAAATAAGGTAAACATTTATCATTTTTAACAAGATCATTAGTGAGTAAATAATATTTACATTCAAATATTCAATCATATTTATAGTTATCAAGTGTTACATCATTAGAATCATAAATACATAACATAGGAGAAAAATGGAAACTAAGCTCTTCATGTTCTACTTCAAAATATATAGAATAAAAGTCATAATCATGAGGGAAATAAGAATTTATGATATCCATTTCACCATATTCATCAATATTTTCATTTTCATTATCAGTATTTAAATTTTTTTTATTGTAAGAAGTTGCTACAAAGGAAGACTATGTATTACAATTTTGATTAGCCTTAAGATTATCATAAACAATATATTTATCATTAGGAAGATTAAAAAATATATAATAAATGAGTTTGTTTAGGGTTATCAATAATATCATCCATGATGAGGGATCTAAGTTTGGATAAAACCATAAATAAATATAATAAGGCCTAGGGAAAAAATATAAAGAAGGATTCCTTAATTTATGCCCATGAAAATAAATTTAGATCTCGAGAATAAATATAAAAAATGAAAGTAATTTTTTTGGAAGGAGAAACCCTAATGGAATTTAGGGCTTGGTTCAAATACAAATGACATGTTAACCAAAATTTTTTATGTAAAATGGGTCTATAACATAAACACACTATGTCAATAAAATGTTTGAATGCAACATAGTAATATTTAGATTTGAGAAATAGATGACAACTTATTGTAAATTAATCTATTTAAGCAAGTGCAATAAATGCAATGAATATTTTAAAATAAAGGGATAAAGAATATTTTGTTTAGTGTTTTGTATTGAAATACAACAGTGGCTTCGATTCATCTCATATAGGTGAATAAGTTATTTTTTATTCATTTTGTGTTTTGACTATTCTTTCTATCTAGACACTACCATCACCTACAACACTATCATTGAAGTAGGTGTCTAAATCTGATGTGGGTGTCTAGCCCTAATTATGCACTAGAACTGATCCAAATTTTTCCTAGAGTTGTGATGTCACTTGTAGCCCTATTTTTTCCTTCTAAACACATAGACTTATGTGTGAAATATATTTAATAATAAATACCTAGTTTCTTATCTTTTGACCTCTTATAACTCAATAAATATGGGTTAACAGTTGATTTGAGCTAACCCCAATGACCCAATTGTTGTTAATTTTTTCCTACATAGCCATATACTCTAAAGAGGGTCTCATATTCACATGTAATTCTCCCTCTTAGGTATGTGTGTGTAATGGTGATTATGAAACTATATACTATTTCTCCTTTTAGAACCCTTAGTATAAGTAATGTGAATAAAAATTAACTTTTTAATACTTCAAAATTATAATTCTACTAATTTTGTATATAATTTAATTCAATAGATTTTGAATAAGACAAAGTACATGATAATTGATAATCCTATTTGGTAAAATAAATTATACCATAGCTTTGTATATATAGAGTATAGACATCCAATTTTGGCCACAATTGGCTTTTGATCAAACTTTAGACTGATTCCTACCAATCATTGCAAATTAAGCCTAGGAATCAGTGAATGTCCCAATTTTGACCATGCATAATTTCTCAATGCTCAAAATTATGTTGAGGCATTCCTATTTGAGGTACTATATTGTACACAATAATAATTTCTCACATATTCATCCCTAATAACCTTACAACATAACAACTATCAATTTAGCCTATTGACACATTTAGTAGAGAACTTAATCAAATCTTGAAAGAGCTAAAATGCTAATCAAAATCAATTAAAAAATTAAAAAAGATTAAATGCCTAGTTGAATTATCCATTTATAATTAATGAATATCTAAAAATCAAAATATCAAAAATCAAAATATCAAGACTTTTCATTATTGTCTTTATGAGTTTTCTAGCTCTTTCAAAATATCTAATTTGAGAGCCACGACTAGTAATTGAAAATCATAATTACATGATAAATTTTAACTTAATTAGATTTAGTCTTAACTCACATAGGGTTACTTTTAACTCATTTCATGTTTAAATTCAACCTTAACTCACATTGGGTGAGAGTTAATTCTTGAGGCTATAAATACAAGGCCATACCCATTGATGTTCAAGCTCATTTGGTGTAAAGTTATTATGCCTAAATGTAACATCCCCACTAGAATCTAACTATAAATATGGTTTTTTTATAGAAACAGATATAGAAAATCACACTACATCTCGAGAATCTAACAGAGATAATAATAATAGTATTCACATGTAAACATGACATCAACTCATATTACAACATAAAATACAAATCTCTAATATCATGAGAAAATGACAACTCAAGATAGAAAGTAATTATAACATTTTTAACTCAACTTATCAAAATACACAATCACCACTGTCAATGTGCATCAATGTATAATAACAAATCTTCATGATTATTTTATAATAAGTACAACACAATATGATGTACAAATAATATAATTGGCTATCCCAAAGCATAGTTCATAAACTTAGAGTATATGTGGTAATCTCAAGTGTCATCTTAATAAATAGTATTGTTATGAAGAGGAAGAGCATCATCTGAGTGCTTGTTCACACTAAATATAGACCAACAATCCTCCACACTAATCCTATGAGGAAATAGCTCTCCATTCATGGATGGGTAGATAGTGACAGCATGGGAATCTAGAGAGACGATCAAGTACCTCTGTGATATATGATTTCTAACTAACTAAAAATGTAATGTATCATAGACAACTCTATCTATTGAAACATATCGCACATACATGTAAATCATACTCATGAAATGATAATATCGCATTAAACATACTTTAGCCTAAAAGTTTACAAATAGTAATATAAAAGTGATTTATAGATCTATCAATTTTATACACACCACTTGATCGTATTATATTCAATGTCAGAAGCCAGTGAATTCTATCTCACTCACTCTACATTAACAATGCAAATTGATCAAATATAATTCAACCACAAGATTAAACAACTTACATCTTACTAACAAATGCATCACACAACACACCATATATAGGACTAATAACAACATACTTTTAGTGTATCAAACATATGCATGAATATTTTATTATATACTATCTCATATTATAAATAATGATTATAAATATACTACTCAAGTAAATATATAATTTAACAATATATTTAGTTTCTAGTTATCGACACCTTATGGTAACCTATATTACCATAGTCCAGTGTTCAAAGACTTAACTACCAATTTTACACAATAAAACATATGAAGTAGTCTCAAATACATAGAAACATAAGTATTGTACAAGTAACTATATACAACCAACAAGTCATCATTCCCATAGAACACAAAAATATATCAACACAACATAAAAAATTTAAAGTTTGCATGCACGCATACATAAGTCTTACCAATTATAATAACACACACACTATCCACAATAGTAACCAATATGTATACAGTCAAAATTTTAGATGTAGATAAAATTTTAGGATAATAACTATAGTAAGTACCACTTAGGTATAAATATACTTTTATATTATAGTACCCTATAATATCCCATACTATCATAGGTTCCTAACTACATAACAACACATACTCCAAACTTATAATTTTCAAGACTCAATCAATTCATGCAGATAACAAGCAAATAATAAAGTATTATACTGCCTGAGTACACTGCATACAAGCTTACCAAAGTCTCACATCATATAAACATGCATCATGATGCACCATTATGCACTAAGTGTAACTAAAAATTTATAAAAATTCTTAATCATGTATTTCACACAAATATTCAATATTAAATACATATAACTAGCTACCAATTATTAATTTGCATATGGGTAGAGAACTCGCGACTATGATACACCTCTAATAAGCATAATACAACAATATATTACTCTACTAGGAAGTTGTATCCATATAGTTATATTTTTGATCCTTCATAAACCTATAACTTGTTAGTTATCTATTATTATATATATGAGCATATGCTTCAATGTATCTATGTAAGTCATATAGTTATATGAACACCTGAGTCTATTCATATGTATATTTCTATGTGAATACCCTCATACACATTAGCAGCATTCGACTGTGCTTACCAAAATACAAATATGTTAATCATTAAAATTTAAACCAATAATTTAACATGTTTTTAGTAACCAGCAACCATTGTAATCATACATTCAAGTTTAATAGTTCAGATTTAAACATGAACAGATTAGCTATATACCTATTCCACTGTGCTTAAGTAAACTTGGCATCAACACTCTTATGGATATGACTTAGAATATATTCCACCTATATATAACATCATACTAATCATATATATATATATATATATATATATATATATATATATATATATGACTAAGATCACATTGCCATGACTAAATTATAATTACCTCTCAACTTAGTTTTAGAACTGGATCTATATTAGATCTATCTTCCCATTACAACCATTAAATTATGGAATCTTGATATGCTTTAGAATGTTTCTAGGTTTAATATTGATATACCCGACGCTAGCTAACTCAAATAATCAAGACTTCATGAAATTTGTTAGCCTAAAATTAGATCTATATCTCAATATATTTGTGCTTGACTACTACACTATATGTCCAAGTAACAAGGATATAATCAAATATCGGGTCTCCCATAAATATTAATTATATTATTTGATTAAACTAATGTTGACCTATTCAAGTAGAGGGTAAAAATATGATGGTCTTGATATCTCCCACTAATATACTAGTAATACCACCAAAATTTCATAGTTCAACCATGTACTATGCTTTGTTACAATATTTAATATAATTGGAAAAAACCTAGTTCAACAAATATTTGTCACAATAAAACAATGTTACAAATATTTAATATATGTTTAGTACAATATTCATTACAATCATTGAAACCTCATGCCCTCAGGTTTGACAAATGAACCAAATCATTCTACTGTGGTTGTTAATTATAAATACTCAAATCACTCCACATGAATATAAATATAAATGATCAATTTGCTATAATACGATTATGCTATTATGGGCTATAACATAGATTTAGTATTTTCTTATTCCTTTATAATTCTATCCCACACTTAAATTGGGTAATGAAAGTTTCAGCGATGCCTCATTTTTAACCATCTTCCTACTAAAATAAGGCAGTTTTGATTTTTTCAAGCATACAAATACAAAAAATTAACCAACATATGATATTATATTTTTAATAATTAACTTATACATATATTTTAATTAAATTTAGACAACTTATATTTGATAACCAAAACAAATATAAGACCTCCAATGACCTTGCAATGTATCTTCAATGAATTACACTATAGCATCAATGACTAACAAAATTGGCATTGACAATACTCAGCTTAATAGTCTTTTAGGCATTAATGTTGCTTGCAGCAATCTACTTCACTTAAAATTCATTGTATAAATAGTGTAAGTTACCTCTTAAACTAGTATAACTGGATAGATTGATGCCCTATCAAGTTGGATTAAGACACCATATTTTTAAATCTCTATATATAAGGTGTCAACCTACTATGTTAAAATTTTGGGTATTCTAAATTCTATTTTAATAATTTTGTTAATATGTTTATTCTAAATAAATATATCCAATAAAAAGTATGTCTACATCATACTAAATAAAAATTATTATTACTAAACACAAACCCAACACCCACTAGAATTCTAATTCCATTTATCCTCAACGCCTAGCTTAAAAGCAAATTGACTAAGTGGTATGATGCCCACCAACAAAAAATTTTAAGTTTAAATCAGAGTAACAAGATATGTAAGTAGTGCTATAGGGTTTTGTGACCAAGAAAGGCAATTCAACATAATGGAAAATACATATAACCAGTTATATGAAAATACTTAGATCGCTAGGAAGTCAGGTTTAAAGGTGACATCTTATGTAAAATTGTCTTTAAAAACATCTAGTCACTTCCTAAATCAAATATCTAAACAGGGTTTTAAGTATTAGTTAAAAAAGAAAATGGGGTGATGCCCTTTTATGAAAAATCTAATCTAAAGTTTAATTCTTTTAATTTATAACTTAAGAAATTTATTCAGGTATAAACTACTTAATACAAGATTTCCAAGACCAATACCATATCACCCCCTTATTTTATATTTTTTATATGTAACTTTTAGAGTTAATACTCAAAACACATACTTCATTGATGCCTTATTGACTTGACTGAAAACAAGATTGAATTCAATACTATTTCAATTTAATGATAAAATATTTCATATCCAGTTTAAAAACACCAACTACAACTTCCTAAAATAGAACACTCAGAAGACAAAATTATTTTAACATGGCTAAAATGCTTACCTAGCAACCAAACTATCATCTTCTCATGTTGACATGCTTGCTAGCTTCTTTTTCTAAAATTTGTTTTATTCTTTCTTCTCTTAGGCATAGGCTATGTCAATTATCTTCCATTGTATCTTTTAAATAAAAATATATATGTTAAATTCTTTTTCAGATTTTTGGTTTTTTTTCTTTTTGTTTTTATGTTTTTGTGTTTGTTAATTTTATATCTTTAATTATTTTCTTGCTTTTGTTGTTTTCTATTAATTCTAATTTATTCTCCTTTTTTTAAAATAATTTCTTTTTTATATTTTAATATGAAATTCTAATCTCATATTAAACCCATTTTAATATTTAATTACACTTTAGCAATTTAATGGTAAAATAATAATCCGTATTAATTTTACCTTTATTAAAAAAAAAATACATACATTAATGACACATTAGGCTAAGTATATAAGATAATTCATTTTATAATCTTATCTATTCAAGAAACCATAGAAAACTTCAATTTAATCAAATACTAAAAGTAATGTGTTTTTTCCCATGATTAATTATTGTGGTGTGTGCAAGGTTTTCTTATCTCTCTATCAACTTTTGATATCTCTATCTACAGCATCCTCTCTGATGATGTTCTCCCTCTAGTATGTTCAAGAGAATAATTCTCTTGTGTCCACCTTAAAATACATAGGTAATTAAATATTTTTATTTGATAATCATAAGCAATAATATATAACTAAAATGATTCATTAATATGCCTAAAATATAAATACATACATAACTAGTTCATAATAAGTAATCATGTATTATCATTTAACTAAGCAATATTTTATTATCCTGAAATAACATAAATCTCAAGCTTAGTCAAAAATATAACCAAATCTAAATTTGTCAATTGTAGATATCTATGAATAATCTAATAAATTTGTCTAATGAAGAATCGAGATGTAACATCTTTCTCTCATAAAACTAGTCATCATCCCAGATGACTATTATTCAAAGATAAGTTCTCAATAAAAATATTTCTTAGTAAAGCAATTAAATGATATACAATATCAAACTAAGCAAATAATTAGTAAATTACCTATAGAACTCTCTGTGATTCCTTTAAGTTGATCTATTCTTGAAGTATTGGTCCTATAAGACCTTACTCAATGACATCTCTAAATTAGTCAAATACGGTTATGAGTATTGTTTACTCTAACTGATTCTATCATGACCACTCCAGAATTTAGAATTGTCAAGACAAGTCTATATAAAAAAAATACTGACCACTTTTTTAACCTCAAAGGGTCCCACATTTCTTAATGAAAGTTTATTAACCTCTCAAAATGCATAAGATCACTATACAAGTCAAAGTAAATTATCTAAGAGAGTTTCACAAAATCTTTCATCCCTCAATACATCTCTCTATCTTAGAGAGTGTTTTCTCATTCTATAAAAAATAAATTAGAGAACCTGACAAAAATAATGTGTATATGTTAATACTATCACTACTCCATGTAGCTTTAGATAAGTATAACATGTCAATACTATCAATACTCCATGGAGATCCTGATAAATATGATGATAAGTAAGAATACTAAATATAAAGTATATAAAAGTCATGGAATACTCATCTATATGGAACCTATATCCATCATATAAATGCATATGGCCATAAGACTAAATTTTATTATTTTTGCCTATTAAATCTTTGATTCGATAAGTTTATCTGTTGATCAAACTCAGTACCAATAATCTGAGTTAATGTGAGTCTAAGCACGATATCATCCTATGACTTAGAACTCATGTTCCCAATTCACCACTCTTATCTTTGGTCTTCACAACCTAATGATCTTAAAATATGCACATTGTTTCAAAGAATCACAATTTTATGCTATCAGATCATTAAAATTAAATTTATATGCTAAATAATTTTATATGTATCCTCATACACAAAAAAGAGATCATACAATCAATCGATAATTATATTAAGTTATTACTATCCACACATAACTAGTATCAAATTTCATAGTCTTAACTTATAAAGTTATCTATTCATAGTTAAGAGAAAATAATGTTAAAATTAATATAACACACAGGCCAAGAATCACACCATTTTCTCAGCCTTATAGGGGAATAAACAAAACATCTCCTTATTTTATCAACTAGCACACAACAAGTTAAACTTCTATTTCAACCCTTAGATTGATAAGATATTCCACTTCTCCTAAACCTTACTCACTTCCAACAACAGTTATAAATTAACTCTTCCAAAACAACATGCTTTGAGCAAAAATCAAAAGTCAATCTAATCATGAGTGTATAGCATTATACTATTTATAATCAACTTATAATTTTTAGTATAAAAATTAATATATAAATCAAGGTTTATCACCTTATGTGGTCTAAAAATCATAAATTAGATCAAGTAGCGACTCTAAAGAGTTAAAAATAAAGAGTAGAGAACTACCATCTCAAAAAATCCTACTTACCCTCCCAAGGTAAAAATAAAATATCACAACTCAATGTTTCCCAAACACTACCTACTTACCCAATCTTGTAAGTATGGTATCTCAATCTACTTCCATAACTGGGAGAGATATATGCTAATTTAAATGTGTCCATCCATCCATTCTTAAAACTTATCTCTCACCAAGAGTAGAAAACGTTCTCAGACAAATTCCAAGGGAGTATAGTTAAACAACATTTTAAAAGAATTCCCATAAAAGATAATGTTAAATCAACATCATTATAATATTGTCAAAAAAGAATAATAAAATTTAAAAAAAAATCACCTCTATGCTAACTCGAAGATATGACACTTCTTCCTAATCCACTTATCTTAGGAGTGCAAATTCCATAAACAAACTCTTAACATAAAGGAATTATCAAACAATACAATAACACTTTACTAATAATATTTTTGCCTCCCTAGGTGGTACTAAAATAAAATTGGTCTTAATTAAATCATATAAATTTAAATGAGAAGCATCTTGAGCCTATTAAACATTCACAGAATTCAAAGACAAAGATGACTTGAAATCCAAGAAAGATGTCATCATACTCAAAATGTCTGATCTAAGTGATCAAACTATGGTAGAAAGCTTTTGTTCATAACTCATGAACTATGATATATACCCATATACTCAAGTCTTGAATACAAAAATCATGAAATGGACACTCGATAAAATGATCTCCTAAACAACTCAAAAGGGTATGAGTGCTCTTAAGGATACACACTCAATGTTTCACACACACTCTATGAATGTCATAAACTCCAATTATAATGTAACATGGTTCTGCCCTAAGACACCACAAATCTAACTACCTAGTGCAAAATTTCATGTCACTAGACATAAAAATACTAATGGAATCATTAGGTCCTAGAGTTTGAGCCACAGCTCTGATACCACATGTAACATCCCTGCTAGGATCTAACTATAAATTTGATTTTTTTTTAATAAATACATATACAAAAGTAGACTATATCTCGAGATTCTAAAAGAGATAGTAATAATAATATTCATGTGCAAACATGACATCAATTCATATTACAACATAGAATATGGATCTCTAGTATCATGATAAAATGACAACTCAAGATAGGAAGTAATTAGAACATTTAAAACTCAATTTACCAAAATACATAATCACCACTGTCAATGTGCATCAATGTATAATTACAAATCTTCATGATTATTATATAATAACAAGTATAATATAATAAGATGTACAAATAAGATACTTGGCTACTATGGAGCATAATTTTTAAACTTCAAGTATTTAGAAAAATCTTAAGTGTCATCTCAATAAGTAGTATTGTTATGAGGAGGGAGAGCATTATCTAAACACTTTTCTACATCAACCACAGAGCAATGATCCCCCACACTAATCCCATTAGGGAATGACCCTCCTTTCATGAATGGGTAGATAGTTATAGCATGAGAATCTAGAGAGACTAGCAAGTACCCATGTGTTGTTTGATTTCTAACTAACTAAACATGTAGTGTATCATAGAAAACTTGATCTATTGAAAGATATCACACATACATGTAAATCATACTCATAAAATAATAGTGTCTCACTAAACGTAATTTGGCACAAAGTTTTACAAATAATAATATAAAAGAGATCTATGGATCTATCAATTGTATACACACCACTTGGTTAGATTGCCTTCATCTAACATTTCAATGCCAGTAAGCTAGTGAAGTCCATCTCACTCTTTACTCCACATTAGAAAATTAGATTGGTCAAATACAATTCAACCATAAGATTCAACAACTTACATTATATTATAAAATACATTACACTACAAATAATACATAGGAGTAATAACAACATACATTTAGTCTGTCAAACATATGCATGAATCTTTTATCATATATTATCCCATACTAGAAATAATGATTACAAATATACCACCTGAGTAAACATACAATTTAATAGTACAATTAAAAAATATAATTGATTTTTAGTTATATGCACCCTATCGTAATCCATATTATCATAGTCTAGTGTTCTAAGACTTAACTACCAATTTTTCACAATTAAACATATGAAGTAATCTAAAATACATGGAAACACAAGTATTGTGCAAGTAATATATATAACTAACAAGTCATCATTCCTATGGAACACAAAAATATACCAATATAGCATAAACTTTCAATGATTGCATGCATGTATACATAAGTCTTATCAACTGTAATAACATACACACTATCCACAGTAGTAACTAACACGTATACAATAAAATAATTAGATGTAGATATGAGTTTAGGCATATTAACTATAGTAAGTACTACCTAGTTATAACATATTTTTATATTATAGTACCTTATGATATCTCATACTATCATAGGTTTTAAACTACATAACAACACATACTCTAAAGTTACAATTTTCAAGATTCAAATGATTCATGCAGATAACAAGTAAACAATAAAGTATTATACCACTCAGCTACACTACATACAAGCTTACCAAAGTCTCACATCAGATAAACATGCATCATAATGTGTCATTATGAACTAAGTGTAACTAAACATTTATAAAAGTTCTTAATCATGTATTTCACATAGATATTCAATATTAAATACGTATAACTAACTGTCAATTATTAATTTATAGAGGGGTAGAGAACTCTCAACTATGATACACTTCTAATAAGAATAATACAACAATTTATTACTCTGCTAGGAAGCTATATCCATATAATTATATTTTTGGTCCTTCAGAAACCTATAACTTATTAACTATATATTACTATAAATATAGACATATGCTCCAATGTATCTATGTAAGTCATATAGTTATATGAACACCTGAGTCTATGTATAGGTATATTTCTATGTGAATACCCTCATACACATTAGCAGCATTCGACTGTACTTACCAAAATACAAATATGTTAATCCTTAAATTTTAAACCAATAATTTAACATGTTTTCGTCAACCAACAACCATTGCAATCATATATTCAAGTTTAATAGTTCAGATTCAAATATCAACATATTGGATATAGACCTGCTCCACTTTGCTCAAGTCAACTTGGCATCAACACTCTTATGGATATAACTTAGAATATATTCCACCCAAATATAACATCATACTGATCATAATGGAATGTGTGTGTGTGTGTGTGTGTGTGTGTAATTGATATATATTTCTAATTAGGATCACATTGCCATGACTAAACTATAATTACCTCTCAACTTTGTTTTAGAACTAGCTCTATATTAAATTTGTATTTCCATTGCGACCATTAAATTATGGAATTTTGATATGATTTAGAATGTTTATAGGTTTAATATTGATAGACCCGACACTAGTAAACTCAAATCATCAAAACTTCATGAAATTTGTTAGCTTGAAATTATATATATCTCAGTATATTTGTGTTTGACTACTACACTATATGTCCAAGTAACAAGGATATAATCAAATATTAGGTCTCCCATAAATAATAATTATATTATTTGATTAAACTAAGGTTGACCTATTGAAGAAGAGGGTAACAATGTGTTGGTCCTAATATCTCCCACTAATATATTGGTAATACCACCAAAATTTCATAGTTCAACTGTATACTATGCTTTGTTACAATATTTAATACATTTGAGAAAAACCTAGTTTAACAAATATCATTACACTAAAATGATGTTACTAATATTTAATACATGTTTAGTACAATATTTGTTACAATTGTTGAACCTCATGCCCTCAGGTTTAACAAATAAACCAAATCGTTCTACTATGGTTATTAATTGTAAATACTCAAATCACTCCACACGAATATAAATAAAAATGATCAATTTGCTATAATATGATTATGTTGTTATGGGTTATAACATAGATTTATTTTTTTCTTATTCCTTTATAATTCTATCACACACTTAAATTGGGTAATGAAAGTTTCAACAATGCTTTATTCTTAACCATCTTCCCAATAAAATAAGGCGGTTTTGATTTTTGCAAGCATATGAATACAAAAAGGTAACTAGCATATGATATTGTATATTTAATAATTAACTTATACTTATCATTTAATTAATTATTAGATAACTTATATTTGATAACCAAAATATATGTAAGACCTCCATCAACCTTGCAGTGTATCTTCAATGACTTGTATTGTAGCATTAGTGACTAACAAAATCAGCATTGACAATACTTAGCTCAAAAGTATTACAGGCATTAACGTGTCTTGCATCAATCTCTTTCACTTAAAATTCATTGTATAAATAGTCTAATTTGCCTCTTAAACTAGTATAACTGGGTAGATCGATGCCCTATTAGGTTGGATTAAGACACCATATTTTTAAATATCTACATTTAGGGTGTCAGTTTATTGTATTAAAATTCTAGGTATTCAAAATTTTGTTTTAAGAATTTTGTTAATATGTTTATTCTAAATAAATATATCTAAGCATAAGTATGACTACGCCATACTAAATAAATTTTGTTTACTAAACACAAACCCAATGCCTACTAGAATTTTAATTTCATTTATCATCAGTGCCTAGCTTAAAATCAAATCAGCTAAGTAGTATGATGCCCACCAACAGAAATTTTCAAGTTCAAATCAAATTAACAAGAGATGTAAGTGTCATTGTAAGGTTTTTTAACCAAGAAAGGCAATTCAACATAATGGAAAATATATATAACTAGTTATATGAAAATACTCAGATGGCTGGGAAGTTAGGTTTAAATGTGATGTCCTATGTAAAATTATGTCCATAAAAACATCCAATCACTTCCCAAATCAAATATCTAAATAGGCTTTTAAATCCTAGTTAAAAAATAAAATGGGGTGATTCCCTTCTATGGAACTCTGATTCAAAGTTTATCTCTTTTAGTTTACAACTTAAAAAATGTATTCAGGTATAAACTACTTAATACAAGGTTTCTATGCCCAACACCAAATCACCCCCCTATTTTTTTATTTTTTTATTTAACTTTCAGATTTAATACTAAGAACACATACTATATTGATGTCTTGTTGACTTGACTAAAAACAAGATTGAATTAAATACTATTTTGATTTCACGATAAAATATTCCATACCCAATTTAAAAACACTAACTACAACTTTCTAAAATAGGACACTCAGAAGATAAGATTATTTTAACATAGCTAAAATGTCTATCTATCAGTCGAACTATCCTCTTCTTGTTTTGTCATGCTTGTTAGCTTCTTTTTCCAAAAGCTCTTTTATTCTTTCTTCTCCCAGGCATAAGTTATGCCAATTCTCTTCCATTCTATCTTTTAAATAGAAAATATATGCTAAATTATTTTCTACTTTTTTGTTTTTTTCTTTTTGTTTTTATTTTTTTATGTTTGCTAATTTTAGATCTTTAATTATTTTCTTGCTTTTCTTGTTTTATGCTAATTTTAATTTATTTATCTCTTTTATTTTTTGATAAATTTCTTTTTATATTTTAATATGAAATTCCAATCTCATATTAAATCCATTTTAATATTTAATTACACTTTAGCAATTTAATGGTAAAATAATAACCCATATTAATTTTACCTTTATTAAATTTGTCTTTAAAAATATTATTGACACATTAGGTTAAACAAATAAGAGAAATTATTTTATTATCGTACATATTCAAGTAGTCATAGAAAACATCAATTTAAATAAACACCAAAAGTAATACATTTTTTTACCTTGACTAATTATTGTGGTGTGCACAAGGTTTTGCTAGTTCTCTATCAACCTAAAATGTCACAATCTATAATATCATCTCTAATAATTCTCTACTTTCGATATGATTGAGGGTATAATTCTCTTACTTCCACCTCACAACACATAATTAATTAGATCTTTTCACATAATAATTATAATAAATAATATATTACTAAAATGATTCATTAATATGCTTAAAATGTAAATACATACATAACCGATTTATAATAAGTAATCATGTAGTATAATTTAACTAAGTAATATTCTATTATTCTAAAATAATATAAATCTCAAGCTTAGTTATAAATATGACTAAATTTATATTTATTAACTGTAGATATTCATGGATAATCTAGCAAGTTTGTCTAGCAAGAAATCAGGATGTAACACTAAATGTCTACAAAGCTTTTAATAGTTAATGTTATAATTCCAATTTGGAGATAGAAGATTCATGAAAGTAATGTTACCGTGCTCAAATTATAAGCCAAGGTGCCAAGGAGAGATAGAAAAAAGCAAGCTTCATTGACAAAGACTTCCTAATGCATAAGTTGAGTAAGCCTCTTCTACAAGCCATTTAGAGATCTAATGAAGGTAAAAGAGGTTTAATTTTAAGTTTTATTTGTGTTTTATATGCATGCTTGTTACCTATGCTATCCCTAGTGTCTATGATAGAGATGTTAATATTTTAGTGTGTTTATTTGAGTTTTATTTATTAGACTAACACAAGACTAACCTCTCCTCTATGAATTTCTTGTTCACATGTTGGCATGTACGGTGAGACCAATCATCCCAAATAACTAAGGAGATTGATATCTTACTTTTATTTTTGCTAATATATGCATAAAAATCTTCAAGATTTAACTTCATTTTTTACATCTTTTTGTTTTAAACAAGTCATAGGTCGTAGGGATCAATGTCGATTTTCAATTACAAGTTATAGGGATCGATGTTGATTTTCTAGATCAACATCAATTCAAGGAATCAACCACAATCCCTATGGTAAAAATAGAACATGATAAGGAACATAGCTAATAGTGATTTTTCTTCAGTTTTCTTCCCTTCTATTTATGTTATATGATTTGTACATTGTTTGACTAACTCATTTCTTACAGAATCTAGGAGATGTTTTGGTTTTAAGATCATTTTATTAACCATTTTTTCAATAAAATAGATTGTGTTTTTGTGTGTTTTACATGGAAATGTTAATGATATGCTTAATCAGCATCGATATTTATTGATTGACATTGATCTCTATGGATTGACATCAATCTTTATGGATAGATGATGATCGGTCTCTAAGACAAAAATTAGTAAACCCGAGAGCTAAATTTTAAATGTTATTTTCTCACTTGATTTTAGGATTCTAAATAGGCAAACCCTATAACAAATTGTAGGTCCTAAGGTGAAAAAATCAAATATTAATCATGGTTAAATCTTACACACATTATCTTTGGTGCTTAAAATGTACTTAGTTGTTTTAATCTCTTAGTTATTTTTGAATTATTTTTGCGGTTATCAACAACAAATGCCAAGGGGATCAAAATTCATTACATACTTCATTTTGGTGATTAAAATTAACTCTCACATTAGTTAAACACTCATAAGATTTTAATTTTTATGATTTTTTGTTGAAGTGTTAGTTTAGTAAAATAAGTGTCATGTGTATACTCTCCCCATGTTCCCTTTATGGAACTTGGGTGATAAAAATACTTATTCTTTACATTTGTCGCATTGGTCCAAAAGTGTGGAAGGAAAGTCACTAAGGCCCTCCCCAAAATCCGTATGATTTGGGTGACCCCAAAATGACTCTAAAATCTTTCCACTTTTCTTTATTTCATGCATTTTTTCTTATGGGTGAGAGTTCACTTCCTCATAAGTTCTCTAGGAAAGTGTTGACCCAGAAATTCATCTCTCAACAGCATTTCAACCCCACTTCATGGTGGGGTATATAAATTGAGGGTGACCCACTAGGGTGCTTGTTTTGAGTAGTTAAAACAAGCTATTTTAGTGGTACTTAATCTCAAAATATAGGGGCAATTCAGACATCTCACTACACTGAGAAATTAATGAATGTAGTGGTTGTGATAAAGATAAGATATTTTCACAACAAGTTAGTTGATGCAAGTCCAAATAATGTGATTGTGCCCTAATTTTTGCCACACATATGGGACCATATATAAATAAATTAAAATTGATAGTTTAGACAACCCCACTTACCGTGGACATACTGTTGATGTAAGGGGAGTAGACCAAAGTTCCATATTATTATACGAACTCTTGAGATAAGAGGGGGCCTAAAAACCCTAATTTCCATGCACTTTTACTTTTTGGATTAACAATTTAATATCCTCTCAAGAGAAAGTATATAGATGGAATTTGACAATACGATGAAAGCTTATCAATTTAGGATTTAGGATAGTACACTTAGGTGTTTATGTCATTTTTTTTCCATTTTACTTACATGGTCTTAAGTCAAAACTATTTGTTTATCTTACCATGTCCAAAAATGAGTCTTGTTTATACATTACTCCTTCATTTGAAAGATGAATTAGGCCATCACACCACACATTTGCTTTAATCATTTGTTAAACCTTTGTGTGTGTCACTTGTTTTGAAGAGGGTATCGTTATGTTGTTCATTTCATTTCTAAGTCTTGTGCCTTAGAGTCTTGAAACAAACTATTTACCATACCTTTAGAGCATGATAATGTCGTTACACTACTTGAATTATTTTAAAGACTTGTTGCCTCATGTCTAAAATTGCAATTTCAAAAATTGCATGTGCCTTTTAGATTTATGCCTACTACCATCATGCCATTCAATTTTGTTTAGCTTGTTGTCTATTTAAAGAATCCTTGTTTTCTGAGTTGAGTTTGAAATTAGACTTTATAAGTTCGGATCTAAACATTGAGTGGTTTATATCTAGGCCTTGTGTAATTTTGGCTTAGAGAATTTTCATTTCACTTTCATTTTATATAACTTAGATTAATTCTTTATTTAAATTGAAAACTATTTTTGTGCCTAGATTTTGGTAAGTGGTATATCTTCCTTATGCCTAATATCCCATGCATTTTCCCAAAATATCAAGTTTGTGTCTAAATATGAATGCCTATTTTATGTCAAAGTGTTTCAAAATTATTAGATTAAATATCATGCCTTTTAGACCTCATTTTGTTTAAAATCTAGCTTTAGTGCCTTTTCCAAAAGACCTAGAAACCTTTTGTTTCTTTAGACCTAGTTTAGACTTGTTTGAAACACTTTGTGCCTAAGTTTGGCATTCAAATTTTTATTCATCCACTTAACCCTTTTTGTTAAGATATTTGATGTTTGACATTTGATGTTAGACTAGTTTTTACAAAGTTTTTAGCACTAAGCTTTTTAGAGATATAGTTCTATTTCTTAGACAAATTTTTACCAAGTTAGACCAAGTTTGGTCCTTTTATCTTTTAGACATTGTTTTTAAGAGTTTATATAACTCTAGGCCTTTTTCACAAAACATTCAAGACCCCTATAGTGATGATGTTATTTGTGAGATGGATCCTTATCCTCCTTACAATACTCAATATAGGGAATAAATCCAAGATCCCTTAGCCCATTATTTATTTAACACACCTACATACTCGGAGCAGGACCAAGAGCAAACCACATATTACCTTTTTAGTATACTATTGGTTTTAGACCAAGTTTAATAACAATTATATTATGTTACGATATCATTGACATATGATCCTTATTTGTTTAATCATCACTTACTTGAAAACAAGGATGAAGTTTTAGTCAGAGTAGCAGAGGTAGGGGCCAAGTTTCTAGTAGACTTCACCCACAAAAATTTGCCTACTTTAGTTAGAGTGCCTTTCAACATGCCTTATACCCAAATGATTGAACAAGCCTCTTCTAGCAATCTTTAAGTGTTCATGTCAATGTCGTATCAAGACCCACATATGCTTATCATAGGAAAGGGCCTCATGGAGGACCACTTTCTACAAATTTAAATGGCATATCAAACTTATTTGAACTTATCACATAGTTTTAATAACATGGTCATGTTAAATGCTCCACTCATAGAGTTAGTTCCTTCAACATGGGTATTAATTGAATTGATAGGTCAAGATAATTTAGGTTTAGACCCATTTGTGCAAATCACTTTAGTCAATGACATGTTCCACATTCCACCTACTAAAAAAGTGTCTACTTCTACATAGAATAATATTTCGAACATAATGAATAACACACAAATGTCTTCCAATCTAGGCCAAAGTAGTTTAAATACAATAAAAACTAATCTAAAATAAGTGCCTTTAGTTAATACCATGAGTGGTTTGTAATAGTATGGGGTAGGAACTCCTACATTCCAACCATAATAGGTTACCTATAATCCTTAACTAGTTGCTTATTTGAGTACACAACCGCAAGGATTAAGTAGTAAAATTCCAACTAATGTCTTGACTCAACAAAACATGATGAATGCTACTCCACCTAAACAAGTGATGAGTAACATTCCATAATAATAGGCATAGTCTAATATACCAATGCAACAAAGCCAGAATATTTTGTCACCTCAATAGGGGGCAACAAATGTTCCACCTCATCAAGTAGTGATAAGTATATCTCAATATTTGTAGACCAATATGCCTTTATAATCATAAACATTATCTAATCAAAAACATATATCCATTAGTCAAAACAAATGTATAACCTATAACAAACTCTGTCTAGTTCACAATAGGTGGTTGTGCAACAAAGAGGTACCATTATCCCACAAGTACTAATTAGGCAATAATTGCCTTTTCTTCTAAATATTTCACAAATGCAACGATAGGGCCTTGGTATACAACATATTCTCCTTATTTAGATAGGTATGACTATTCAGCAATAAGTCCCTACTCAACCTCAATAGGCACAATATTTTGCCCCAAGCCATATCCTTCCAACACAGTCATAATTTCCTCAAAACTATGCTTATATATCAAATCCAAATTAGAATATCATCCCATAATGCATTTAATTTCAATAAATGCACTCTAATATATGCATGCATATTCCTTATTTAATTCCTAACCAAACCAACATCACACAACAAACCATGCCTCCATTATACCCTGATCAAAGTAATCCACTTTTAATTGTCTAGCCTTCACTTCAAGCTAATGTTCCATCTAGTTTCTTGGCACAAGATTTCCAAAAAATAAAGGATGTAATTTCCACCATTCAAGATGAGGAAAATACAAATAATTTCAAGCTAGATGATGTGTGTTCTTACCTATTTAATATATATTACCTGTAGATAACATTTCTTCTAGGGGGTGAACCACTAAAGTTTGATAAATACAAGGGTAAAGGAGACCCCAAGGCTCATTTAACAAAATTCTTTGTTGCTTTCCATCTAATGGCTTATAGTGACATATACCTATAAATTTTATTTCCTTGAAGTATAGCAAGATAGGCTTTGTAATGGTTCTTAAAGTTTCCAAAGAATTCAGTATATGATTTTGATGACCTCTCAAATAAATTTGTGCAACATTTCTCCTACAATCTTGAACATGAGATTTTATTGGTAGATTTAACTCAGGCCAAGCATAAATTTGGTGAAATATTCCCATGCTATCTATAGAGATGGAGAAAACTTGCTATCTGATTCACCCATAGCTTAATAGATAAATAATTGGCCACTATGTTCACTAAAAATTTTATACAGTGAGATATATTATCATTTAGACCTATAGTGTGCACAAACTTTCAAGGAGATCATCAAAAAAGGTTTGATAATTAAAAAATACCTTATTAACAAAGGTATCATCAAGTTAACCTCATCTAACCAAAAATAGAACAAAAACCAAGGAATAATCCAAGATTATAACCAACATCAAGTCTAATCGCAAACATCAGTACCAGCCCAGGCTAGTAATTATGAAAAGTCAAAACAATTCAACTACAACAAGAATGTTATTGTAAATGGAGTAACTAAATTATGTGATGTCTAAATGGTGAAAACACTATCTACTCAACCAATGCCACACATGCAACTTACTCCTCATTACCAACCCATTCAATAAGTGCATCCTTCACAGTAGCTTAGACCAGCTCAATAAACACAATAACCACTACCTTTACAAACCCCTCCTCCAAGGAGAAATGTGCCTACTCATCGAGTCTCTAACGACCTTGGAAAACCTATTGAATCCATGTTTCACAAACTAACCATCACTAACATGATTAGTTGGCCAATACTGAATCACTATCCTGAGGGTATTCTATATCCAGACTGGTATAGAGAGAATGAGTTCTATGAATACCATCATGTTCATGGACATAATCTACATTGTTGTGTGAAAATCAATCACCTCATTGAAAATATGTTAAAAATTTGGGATGTTACATTGGATAATAGAGCATCTACATCAAATCAAAACTTGGAAATCTATCAAAACCCTTTTCCATAACATAATAACAACCATTAAAAACAATAATTAAGGCTAGAATAACAACAACAATAGTAGCAATAACCATAACAACAATAATATAAATATTATTAGTAAGAATAACAACATCAACCAAATGGAAGGAACCAAGGCTAGAATGATTCTAACAACCAACAGAATTACCATGCAATTGTACATGACTACATCAAAGTTGTAGGTCATATTATAGGAGGTTACATTTCCACCATCACCATTAATCATTGACTAAGTGCTAACAAAACAAGACTATTGCTAAATAATTCAAATCAACCCATCTATGCCTATAATCCTTCCTTGACATGGGACCACAAATAGGTGCACCAATAACTAGGGATTATTATTTTTGAACCTTATACTAAAAAATCATCATTACCCTATGACCATAAACAAGTGCACTATAAATTGAGACTTATCCTATCTAGCCCCCCTCCATTATCATTTTTTAGTAACAATGGCCTTGTATCTAATCCCAATTATAAAATCACTACTCAGCAGTTAAATATTACCATTCTCAACCCAAAACTACCTACCACTGAACCCATCCAACCCACATTATGGCTTAGAAAATGGTAATATTAGGTATGGTAGTAGGTGGTTTTTACATTGTGGAATAACTCCAAAATTTTCTCACACAAATTTCCATATTTGATTTATTAAGTACGTCTACTATCCACAAAACTAACCTAACAAAATTCCTCAACCAATCCCAAGTTCCCAACAACATAACCCTAGACAAATTCTAAGCTTTGGTTGGACATGTAGCCATAAGATAACAATTAACCTTTGACTAAAGTGATATGTCATCCCTTGAACCTCTCCATGACAATCCCCTATACATTGAAGTTGTCATAACGCAACACAAATTCAAATGTGTCCTCATAAACAATGGATCATGCCTAGATATTGTGTCTCTGAATCTCATCATGCATCTTGGATACACAATATCCAATCTCTAACCATAAATAATCACTATCAAGACCTATGATAATGAATAAAGAGAGTCACAAGGCACCATAAGCTTGTAAATTATCATTGGGCCCTTGACCTCTGATACACTTTACCATATGTTAGACCTAGACCTATCATATAATTTTCTCTTGGATAGGCCTTAGATACATGAAATTTATGCAATCCCATCAACATTACACTAGTGTCTCAAGTTCTCTCACTCAGGCATGGAGGTCACCATCAATGGATATTTGCATTCCTACAAACATTACAAACATTTAGAGGCTGAGTATGAAATTTATAATTACTACCTAGATCTGGTTACCAAAAAGGACAAAGGTAAAGAAATACTTAAATTAATAGAGACCAATTGCATAGACCTAGATAGTCTTGACTCATCTTCATATATGCCTCCTCTTAAATTGTCTAATCATTTTACCATCTTGGCCAATGGCCTAGGGGAGTATTTGGCTCATGACACATTTCAAATTACCAAGATTCCATAGAAACCCAAGTCCTATGAAATACCTAAACTCAATCCACCTTACGTGGAATGGCAATGAAAGAGAAAGGCTAAACTCGATATTCTAACTCCTATCATTTTCACACTGGCCATAGGCCAAGAAGAGAACCCACTTTCCAATGATTAATCTTGGTCATACAGAGACAAATTGGTCAAATGCTAAAAAATTATAAGTATCCCATCCCTAACATGATCATGGAGAACCAAGCCTATGAAGGAGGAGGTCTCAGGCCAAATCAACAAGGAACACTTGAGCCAATTTCTATCACTCAGTACAAAAGAACCTATGGTCTCATATTTAAATCACTTGAGGGTAACCCCATATATCTTTCATGTTCCAACACCAATGACTAGTGATGATGATGCCAACAGCAAACTACAGTCTGATCACAACATTTATGAAGACCTTGCCAATACTAATATGTTTGACCCACATGCCACTTGTACCATTACCCCACTAGTCAAACATAACCTACCGCCTCTATATCACCTTCAACTTATAGCCTGGGACCAATAAGAATCTATAGTGCCTATAGGTGAGTTTGAAAATGATGAGACCTTTTGCAATTTTAGGCCTTAGAGATAATGTTCCATTGGGAGATCACAAATAATGGTTCTCTATCAAAATGGATCCTGTAGCCTATTTTGGAGAAGGATGAACACCCTTAGCCACAACTAAATAAATAAAACATTAAGGTCCCAAAGTCAAAACCTCTTTGAGATGCTTTTGGACCAGGTTAAAAGTAAAGAGAAAGGCCAATCATTTGGTGAAAATCTATTCTAAGCACCATTAGACAAGGGTGTTCACCTTTCCTTAAATGAAGCTTAGGAGACCACTAATAATGAACTTACTTCTAGGTTCAAGTTCAATTTTGAAGAATAGCATGCCTTTAATCAAATCATCCAAGATTTTCTAACAATGTTTGTAACTTGGACATCCCTACCATTGGGATATTTTGATTCATCTTATTTAGGCAAATTTGATGAGCCAACCTAAATAGAGGACTTTGTCATTACAGGCCAATTTAAATCATTGCTAACCATTTTAGAAGATGGATCAACTTTCTTGTAGAAGACACTATGAAAGTCAACATCAGGACCCCAGACAACCCAAAATGGATCAAATTAGGTGTGTCTCTCATTGAGGGGAACATGAAATATTTACAACCTTTTTGAGGGAATTTGTTGACATATTTACTTGGACCTATTCAAACATGCCTATTTTTAACCCTACCTTGGTTGTACACCACCTTGTTGCACATCTTGATGCCAAAATTGTTAAGAAAAAATTGAATAAGATGCACCCTTGCATTGATGTATTAGTAAATAAAGAGTTGGGAAAACTCTTAGAAGTGGATGTATTTGACTAAAAGACTACTCAGAGTGGATCTCAAATGTTATGCTAGTTAGCAAGAAGCTAGAAAAAATCATAATCTAGACCAATTTTAAAGATATAAACAAGGCCTTCCCCAAGGACAGCTTTCCTCTACCAAATGTTGACATGATGGTTATCTCCACAATGTGGTACAATATGATTTCACTTTTGGATAGATTTTCAAGATACAACTAGATCTAGAATATGCCAGAAGACCAACATAAAATAGTGTTCACCTCTCCATGGGGAATGTTTTTATCAAGTTATGGCATTTGATCTCAATAATGTTGGGTCCACATACCAAATATCCATGATTTATATATTTCATGATATGATTCATAACATTGTTGAAGATGCTATGTACCTAGGGATATGATGTATTGATGTATATGGGTTGATGGAGATGCCGACATGTGGCACACATCCCCTTAGTTAGTTATATGGGTACAATATATTAGGATAATAGAGTAACTTGTGGAAGTAGTATATTGGGTAATGGTCAGCCTACATTGGGATTAGGAGGTTATCCATCCATGGGTTAGATAGATGTATATATATAGGAGATGATTATCATGGTAAAGATATCAGGTAAGCATTGAGTCTTCTATTGTAAGAAGATATTGGAGGTTGTCCCCTCGAAGAGACATTATGGAGTTATTCCTTCCTAAAGGAGTATTATATAATGTTTCCCTACCTTAAGGGTATTTCCATATATATTGTATATCAATAACATTACAAGTGGTATCAGAGCTTCGATTTGGGCAATTTGAGTGGAGAAAAACACTAATTTCACTATATATTCTGAAATATAAGGAATTTTTATTTGAAATTTTTATTGAAGTTGTAAGAAACTATAATACAAGCGTAGTAAAAATTTCAGAATTTTTTGACTCATTTTGAGGGATTTATTGATATTTTAGTTTTTATAATAATTTTGATATATCTTCCAAAATATAGGGAATTTTTATTCAAAATTTTTACTGGAGATGTAAGCAGATATAAGAAAAGGATTGTCAAAAATTCATAATTTTTTGAGTTGTTTGGAGTGATTTTTTATGATTTTATGGATCAGTTTTGACATTTTAGGGTTTCATGAACCTTAATTTTTTTGTGGATCATGGAGTTGAAAATATTTTCAGGGGAAGATGATATTGATGCTAAAGAATGGTGGCTCCTTTTGGAGAATCATTTTATAAAAACTTTTGGGCAAATATGATTAACTCTTTTTTTGTCTGGGCCTGCACTAGATTGGTTTGATTAGTTGCGCTATACAGAAAGGTTTTCTTCATGGAAAAAAATGGAACAGATCTTTTTAGATCGTTGGGCTATAAAACAAGAAGTAGAAAAAGAAGAAGCAATAGAAGAAGAAGAAGCAGAAAAAGAAGAAATAGAAGAATCATCAGAATAATAAGAAGAAGTAGAAGAAGCAATAGAAGAAGAAGAAGAAGAAAGAAGGGTTCAAATAATTTGGCTCCAAAGAAATCTGAGTCAATTTTTCAATTTCATGGATACGTTCAAAAGAAGAAGGTAGTTGTGTCCATAAATCCTACCAGCAAGTATAACTTCATTAACATGAATGTGGTTAAGCATCTACATGTTCAAGCAAATAATATCAAGGAGGTTCAAGTAGATGGTAAGAATATTTCAATGTTTGAAGATCTAAAGCTCATTATGGAAAAATATGTTTTGCATTCATATTTTTATGCTTTGGATATGAATGATATGGATATAGTTCTTGGATATCCATGGTTAGAGACTTTGGAAACAATGAATATCAATGTTCAGAAAAATTTCATGAAGTTTTGGTATAGGAAAAAGAAGATCACTTTATAAGATATCATAGTGAAAAAGGCACCAATAACAATCCAGGTAGATCATGAGGATAAGATGGAAATAGGTGATGAAAAACATGATGAAGATTCAGATGATATAGATAAAGACACACTACAAATGAGCACTTCATCTACTCAAGAGACAAAGGACAAGGTGGAAGAGGTAGAAGCAAAGGTAGATAAGGTCAAAGTATTGGAAAAGGTGGAGGTATATAGAGACCCACATCATCATGAGAGGAAACAATCATGGAACCAGGTGAGGAAGTGTCATAATAACAATCATTTTGTCTATACAAGAAATAAAATTTCAAATCATTATGGATATGCATGGAATCCAAATAAAAAATACTATGGCACATGGAATGAATGGGGAAAACACTATAACTATGCATGGAAGAATACCTACTATGGTCATGGTTGGAATCAAAGTAGCACAGCGGAATATGGTACATGGAATAAAAAGAGGAATAATTATGCTTGGACACCAAAGTAGTATAATCATGATCATGAATGAAATCAGAGGAGCATAATAAAATTTGGAAACAAACTTGGAGAGATATCACCTGCCAATATCACATATGGATGGCTAGATGATCATGATTGGAGACAAGTGTGCAATAATTTGAAGCACACTCATTATTTCATTTCTTCCTATGTTTTATGGATGAAACATGTCAAGGAGGGAAGGAATGTTATGTACCTAGGGATATGATGTATTGATATATATGGGTTGATGGAGATGCTGACATGTGGCACACATCCCCTTAGTTATATGGGTACAATATATTAGGATAATAGAGTAACTTGTGGAAGTAGTATATTAGGTAATGGTCGGCCTACATTGGGATTAGGAGGTTATCCATCCATGGTTTAGATAGATGTATATATATAGGAGATGATTATCATGGTAAAGATATCAGGTAAGCATTGAGTCTTCTATTGTAAGAGGATATTGGAGGTTGTCCCCTCTAAGAGACATTATGGACTTATTCCTTCCTAAAGGAGTATTATATGGTGTTTCCCTGCCTTAAGGGTATTTCTACATATATTGAATATCAAGATCATTACAGATACCACATGTAATTAACCACTACACCAAAACCTTGAGGCATTAGTGAAGTCCACCCACCAGGACCATAGCATCCCACCATGCTTCCAAAGCCCAGACTCTAGGCTGGCTTTACACACGTACCACCAGGAACCCTAGTGTACGAGCCCCAGCCAAACACTACCATACTGACATAACCACCTGCTTTGTGACTTGAACTTAGGTGGAGGCTCTAATACCACTTGTAATGATATTGATCTTCAATATATGCAAAAATATCCTTAAGGTAGGGAAACACCATATAATACTCCTTTAAGAAGGAATAACTCCACAATGTCTCTTTGAGGGGACAACCTCTAATATCCTCTTACAATAGAAGACTCAATGCTTAATTTATATCTTTACCATGATAATCATCTCCTATATATAGACATCTATCTAACCCATGGATGGATAACCTCCTAATCCCAATCTAGGCCGACCATTACCCAATATACTACTTCCACAAGTTACTCTATTATCCTATTATACTTTACCCATATAACTAACTAAGGGGATGTGTGCCACATGTCGGCATCCCCATCAACCCATACACATCAATACATCATATCCCTAGGTACATAGCAGAAGATTATGTCAATGACATATTAGGTAAATCAAAGAACTGGGCCGATCATCAAGTCACACTATGATGAATATTTGAGAGGTTTCATGAATACAAGGTTAGACTCAATCCTAAGTAGTGTTTTTTTGGTGTCACTTTAGGCAAATTACTAATCTTCATCATCTCTTATAAAGGCATTGAAGTTGATCCAGCCCAAGTATGAGCTATTATAGATATGTTACCACCTTCTAATTTGAAGTATCTCTGTAGTTTATAAGGCAAGATCTAATCTATTAGATGATTCATTTTTCAATTGGATGATAAATTCCATCCATTTACACACTTACTAGAGAAGGGTGTCACATTTTTTGGAATAAAGAATGCCAAAAATATTTTCATCACCTCAAGAAATATCTTGTCAATCTACCTATTTTATTACTGCCAATGCCAAGAAAGCCATTCCTACTATATTTATCTACCATAGATAATGTCATGGAGGCACTCATATCTCAGCATGATGACATTGGAAAATAATATGTCATGTACTATTTAAGTCATACAATGGTCATGTATAAACACAAATATACACCCATTGAAAAATATTGTTTATCTATGGTCTTTACATCACATAAAATATGGCACTACATGGTAAAAAACAAGACCATAGTTATATCCAAAGTAGATCCACTTAAGTATCTATTATCCAATACATCTTTACAAGTCTAAATGGCCAAGTGGATCATGCTTCTAAGCAAGTTCGAGATAGAATACATAACTAGAAATCTATAACGAGACAATTTATTATAGATCAGCTTGTTGAAGCTCCCCTTGTAGATATTAAACCCCTCACTTTTCAATTCCTAGATGAGTCTATTATGACCATCATTGAAACACATCTTGAGGAGTAATACTAGAAGCTATATTTTGATGGATCATTCACATCACATAGATTAGGGGTAAGCCTATTATTTATTACACCATAAGAGGACCTTATCCCTATATCATTTTGCATCAACTTTATTTATACTAAGATCATGGATGAATAAGAAGCATTTGTTTCAGGAATTCATTAGGAAAGACAATGGCATATTCATCATCTCAAGATTTATGGTGATTCTCAATTAATCATTAATCAAATTATAGACCACTTTCAGATGAAAGATGATCAACCTGTGACATACAAGGACATGATTGACACTCTCAAACAACAAATTGCCAACATACAATTTAAACATATACTAAGGGCCAATAACAAGACAATAGATGCCATGGCCACCATTGGCTCTTTGATCTGTCACACTAAAAAGGTAAAATAATATCAATTCATTATTGAAAATCTTTTAGCACCAGCTCATGAACCTTTAACCATCATAATGATCTATGATATTATTTGTCTTATATCTATATGGTACTCAAACCTATTTACCTACCTTCATGACCATACCATTCCACTAGACCTATCACACAAATAGCAAAAATACTTTACCCACCAAGCCACATGTTATACCTTACTTGGTCTAACCCTATATTGTCATAGTTTTGATGGAACTTTCTTTCATTTTTTAAATTCAATATAATCAACATTAGTCTTATGGGAAGTTCATGAAGTAATGTGTGGATCCCACACTAGCAGGGCTATCCTAGCTAAAAAAATCTTACATACTAGCTATTATTAGCTAAGTATGGATGTAGATGCAGCTGCTATGTCAAAAGGTTTGATAAATATAAACATCATGCCAATCTTATTTATGCCTCAGCCAAAACATTAAAACCAATTATTAATCCATGGTCATTTTCTTTATGGGGACTTGATCTCATTGGGAAAAATAATTTAACTTCATCAAATGGCCATAAACACATCCTTACTACTACCAAATATTTCACTAAGTGGTTCGAATGTATACCCCTCACTTACATGATTGGAAAAAAAAATTCAAGTTCATTTTAACCATATCATATAATGTTATGGTATCCAATCTAACATTATATATGATAATAGTAGATCAATTAAAAAGAAGGATGCTAAAACACTTTGTGTTGATTACAACATTACTCAACATTTTTCTACAACATATTACCCACAAGGTAACGATCAATTAGAAGCATCCAACAAAACCATTCTCAACATCCTTAAAAATATTGTTAATGATGTTGGCCATGATTGGCACCTCCAAATATTTCATGCCCTCTTAGCATACCATACTAATTATCATACCCCAATAAGAGCCGCTTCATATTCCCTAGTTTATGGCATTGAGGCCATTCTTCCCATTAAGGTTGAGTTACCTTCTCTGCACATTTTGTTGAAGCATATCATGGATTATGAATAATATTTAGTATCTCACCTAGAAGATCTAGAGTTACTTGATTAAAAATGCATGACCACTATCAACAGCCTTCAATCATACCACAGCCGACTCTGTGACCACTATAACTAGTGGGTCAAACATAGAGAATTTGAGCTTAGCGATCTTTTTCTCAAAAAAAATCAAAATAAAACCATAACTAAGAATATTAAGTTCAAACCCAATTAAATAGGCACATATATAATTATTGCAAATTATGGATCTAGAGCATACATGCTCACTACACTAGATGAAGATAAACTTGATGAGCCAATGAACATTATACACCTCAAGCATTACTTCACTTGACCAACTTGAACTACTATTTATGACACCCATTTCCATTATACCATAACATCATCAAATTATTTGTACCATATAACATTCTACCATAACTTTCCTATCGACCATAATTTATTTTACCCTCCCTACCCAACCCATTAGACCTTGGTTTCATTCCTTGCTTTTTTGGGCACCTTCAATGAGAGGATTTAGATCAAGTATCAATAGTTAATTCAATATTATATACTAAGGTCATATCTTAGACTAGTATGATATTGGTTTAGTAGTTTCACCCTTCATTTATTACTTTATTTCATTCCAATTATCCCTGATTATAATTGTCTTTAGGTAAATCACTGTCTCATGTCATGCTATTAATTATAATCACCTTTGGGCAAATTAGTATAATTGACCCATGCCATTATTTCCTAATTATAATCACTTATGGATAGATTAATAACATCTTTATCATGATTTGATGTACCAACTTGCCATTCATATGTCATACTATTCCATTTTCTTAATGGAAGAACTTATTACTACCTAGTTAAATTCCTCCACTATAAGGTGGAACTATAGTGACTTGAGGTCCCATCCTGTGATTATGTAGGTAGCACTCGATTCACATTGAGCTTAGCTCAGTCACCCTTTACCATGTTCTCAATTTTGATCAATTTCCATATTTTAATGCTCTCACCATTTTATGAGTAGGATCATTTAGTATTTATAATTTTCAATCAAGTTGAGATGCTTGGAAAAATCCAAAAACATTTGAAAATGATCTACAAAATCCTAGAAATCACCACATCGACCACTTAATTGCCTCAAGGATTCTAGGACCCCTAGATAATTCATAAGAAACTACTTATTATTTATTTTTCCCATCCTTATTGACAATTAATCCTTACACTCTTGCCATTTTATGAGCAGTCATTTCAACACTCTTTGTTGTAGAAAAAATAGGCCAACCTTCTGGAGGCCATAACTTTTGAATCGTAACTTTGTTTGAGGTCTTCCACGTGCCAAAATGACTGTATCAAAAATTTTGATTCTTTCCTAAGTTGTTCTATCTATTCAGATTTGATTTTGATATGTTTTGGAAGCCAAACATGATTATTTAAGGGGTTGAAATTAACATTTAATGATTTTTTTGAAAATTTTCCATTTTTAGAAATTATCTATTTTTAGAACCGGAAGTCAACTTCAAATGAATTTCATTTCATAGAATAATTTTAGTATCTAAGTTATTTTATAAAAAATTTAGAGCCACACATGCTTACATGTGAAACTTACTATAAATAGTGGTTGATAAAAATAGACATTTTTTTAAGGATTTTTAGTTTTTTCAAAGTTTGCATGTAGACTCTAATTTCTAAGTTTAGGCTTATTTAAGCATGGTTTAGGTTTTTAATTATTTCAAAAAATCAATATGAATCAATTCTGAGTATTGTTTCAAAATCTTGGCCTATTAGTAATTTTCTTATTCTTATTAATTTTTAGGTTCATTATCTGGTATCAGAGCAAGTTCAAGTCTTAGAGGAGTAAAGAATGGTGAGAAGATGAGGAGGTGTTTGGAAAATGAGCTAGACTATACAAGAGTTGTAGATGTAATTTTAATAATTAACAGAGGTTATCATTAATTATCAAAGAAGACAAGTTGGTGATGAGGAAGACACAGATCGTGATGAAAAAATTCAACAAGAACAATAAAAGCAACCACCAATGCAGGAAGAGATGATGGTTCAGGATTTATAATAAAGAAATGAAGGAATCAAGGTTGATGTTCTAGATTATGAAGGTAGTTTAAAACTAGAGGAGTTGATAGATTAGATGAATAGTATGAAAAAGTTCTTCGAGTTGAAGACTATGAGAAAAGACAAGAAGGTAATGTTTGCATGCATGAAATTGAAAGATCATGTAATGATTTGGTGGGATCACCTGCATAAAGAAAGACAAAGAAAATTTAAAGAGAATATTAATTCATGTAAAAAGATGAAAAATAAGATGAGGGAGAAATTTCTTCCTGTGGATTATGCACAAACATAAAAGATTTCATAGTTTGAGGCAAAAAAATCACAATATAAAAGAGTATACAAATGGATTTTATAAACTTTTTATATGAGTGTAGCATGATTGAATAGAAGAGAATATGGATTCAAGGTATTTAAATGGTTTAAAATTTTATATTCAAGATGAATTAAGTATGCATAGAATACTTAACATGGAAGAGGCTTATCAATTAACTTTGAAGGTAGAAGAAAAACAAAATAGACAAAATTTGAGGACATTTACTGGTCCAAGAAGAGGTGGATCCCCTTTAATAAGGGGATGAGGTGGATTTAATACCATCAAAAGTGGATTTAATGCCAATAAAGGTGAATTGTCACGTGGTACAGAAAGGCTAGATGATAATAGGTAAGGGTTTCAATACTAACAAAAAAGAAGAAGATTTTAGAGAGGACAAGGTTATAGTGGTACTAAAGGATGGTTTCTGAATAAATGTAGATCTTATGTTTTTTATAAATATGTAAAAGAAGGGCATAGAGCATTTGAGTGTCCAAACTATCAAGATCAAGAAAGGAGGTAAGAAGATTGCCTAAGAGTAAATCTAGTTGAGACTAAAATAGAAGAGCAAATTACTGAAGTGGAACCAACAAATATTAGAGAGAATTTCATGATGAGAAGAACCTGATCACTCTAAATAAGGAACAAGTGAAGAATAAATAAGGTGGTGATGCATGGTTTTGATCAAATATTTTTTAAACAAGATGTACTTTAGATGGAAATGTATGCAAATTAATTATAGATGGTGGTAGTTGTGAAAATATAGTTTCTAAAGAAATGATTGAGAAACTAAATCTGTAATGTAAAAAACATTCTAACCCTTATCAGATTTCAAAGTTTAAGAAATGAAATGAGGTTACATTAGATAAAAGTTGCTTAATCAAGTTTTCTATAAGCAAAATTTATAATGATGAAATATGGTGTGATGTTATTCTGATGGATGCATGTCATGTGTTATTATGGAGGTCATGGCAATTTGACAAGAAAGTAGTTCATGATAGAGCAAAGAACACATACACTTTTTGGAAATGTGGTACAAAAGTAGTTTTGTTACCTCTTAAAGAGGAAGAGAAGATAGAAAACATGCTCTGTACTAAATAATTTATCTAATATATAAAGTTAGTAGATTGTTTTTATGCACTATAGTAAATAATGAAGAAATAAAAATAGTGCCAATACCAATATAAGTAGCAAGTATTGAAAGAATATGGAGATGTTATGCCTGATGAGTTATCAGATGGTTTACCACCAAAGAGAGATATTCAAAATCATATTGATTTGATTATAGGATCAGCTCTACCCAATCAAGTAGCTTATAAGATGAGTGTTTCTATGCAAAATTGCTTTCTACATTCAAAGAAGAAATAAGAAACTGAAAGATGGTTAAGGCTAGAAGTACCTGATATAGTCGTGCGCACCGAAATCAGACGTTGAAAGATTCTCCTCTTTGGCTGTGGAGGAATGACACCTGCGAAAAAGAAACTGGATGAAAAACGTTAGTCAAAGATATGGTGGGTTGTCAGGCGAACGCCCGATCCCGGAAGTACAAAGACTCCCTAGAAGGATATCAACCCACTGATAAAAAAGAGTAGAAAATTGGACGAAAGTATATGATAATGACAGAAATAAATGACAAAAAAATAAAAGGCGTACCTGATAAGCGGCACTGTTCTGCACAGTCGCCGGCGTCGGTCTCTGTGGTGCCGGCGTCGGTTAGGGAAGGTGCCGACGTCGGTCAAGGTGCCGTCGTCGGTCGGGGAAGTGACCGGCGTCGGTAGGGGCAGGTTCTGGGAAACGGTTTGGGACAGGTTCTAGAGAGTCAGGCAGGTTCAGGAAGAGTCTGGGGGGTTTGAACAGAGTCGGGATAGGTCTGAACAGTCGGGACAGGGTCTGATATGGTCAGGGTAGGATTTGATAAAGACAGGGACGAAGTTTAGACAGAGTCGAGACAGGGTTTGATAAGGACAGGGACGAGGTTTAGACAGAGTCTGAGGAGTTTGAACACTTGGGAAGACAGAAAATAAATAATAACTAAGAAAGAAAATGAAATAAACAGAATAAAGACTTACTTGGTAGAAGACCCGATGAAAGCCATGAAGTGCAGATTAGTTGATGTCGTAGTGTCGATGATTGCTCAGAGTTCGCAGGTTCGTGGAGAAATTCGCAGGTTGGTTGCTCAGCGTTCGGTTGATCAGCGTTCTGTTGATTGGATTCGAATGGCTGGCGGAGGTTGATGAAGGCGGGGGACGGGGACGGTTCCAGAAATGGTTCGTCAACCGTTTCGGGAAACCGAATGGTAACTGATAACGGTAAAGGGGAAGGTGACCGACGTCGGCAGGATTGCCGACGTCGGCCGATAGGTGACCGACGTCGGCGACATCGGTCGGGTAAAGACCGACGTCGGCAGATGCATAATGGGGATAGAGTCTAGCTTTCGCTCTGTGCTCCTCTTTACATGCTGCCAGGGTCAAGGTTGGTGAAACAAGTGATCGGCAAGGGTTCAATAGGCGAAGAAGAAAGAAGACGAGGAATGACCAGGGGAGTCGACACGATTTCGGTGTCTACATTTGCCCCTTTTTGTCTTGTTGGTTGTTCTGGATGAACTGCAAGACAAAAATAGGAGTGAGTGCCCCAGGTGAGGGATAAAGGTGATTTCGTCTTGTTGGTTGTTTGAATGAATTGCAAGACAAAATAGGAAACGAAATGCCCCGAGTAAGGATGAGGTATTCCCCTTCAAAGCAGGAGTCGAGGGAAGGGAATCGGGAATCGGGTACTGATTTGATAAAGAGCGGATGAAAAAGGGGTGAGGGTGAACGCTGCAAAGGTCGTGATTGCGCGCATACCACTGCACGAGATGGTCAGGTCAAAGTGTCACAGGTCAAGGGTCGAGGAGTGCCAAAATTGAAGTAACCGGGCCCCAGCATTTAGTCATCTGCTGATCGGGTCACTCAATCTAAGCTGAAGCTCCAAATGGGTCATCGCGTTTCAGGTATCCCGGGCTCAGGAAGTGCTCCTAGAAATGCGAAAAAGTCACAAGTAGTGCGGATCAACCGGTGTGCGATCCTATACTTGTGAGGGTCCAAAAAGGTCTGCGCACAATTCTGCTAACCAGTCATGAGGTAGCATACATGCAAAAACAACCAAGGCAACAACGTCTTGGAAGTGGTCGAGGGCGGAGGAGATAGGTATGATCTCCAATGGTTGGTGGTCGATGGATGGATGAATGGACGAAAGGATGCGGCCGAGCTAACCCCAGAAGACCCCATGTCAACTGAGTGCTGCCTACATAGTCCTGGTGATAGGGCCTCAGGCCGATGTAGTTCTCCCTAGAAGGGAGGGAGGGTCAAAGGGATAAAATGGGTGGTGGTCAAGGACAAGATTATGGTTAAAAGAAAGAAAGAAGGTTTGTCCATCAGAGAGACGGACAAACGAGAATGGTCGAGCTAACCTCAGAAGACCCCATGTCAACTGAGTGCTGCCTACATAGCCCTGGTGATAGGGCCTCAGACCAATGTAGTTCAGACAAAGGGTCCGAGTGGTAGACAGGTGGTTAAAATGGTTGATAGATTGGTCGATGATTGGATGAAATGATGAGGAAAAAAAAAAAAAAAGATGTTGCAGCCTTTTCCAAATGGTGTATTCTGCAACATTGGTTGACGGGTTTTTCATCCCTAGCAATATTCCATATTCGTGATGGATGTATGCTAAAAATGAATTGAGGTCTATTTATGCTTCAGCAAGTATTGGTTTATGCTTAACATAAATTGGGTCGAGTCGATAGTTTCCATGTGTATTGGTGTCCATAGAAACTAGGGTGAATAGGCTAGGTCAGGTTGATGGTCTGAAAAGAGAGTTGAGCTGAGTCGATTGACAAGTGATGAAGGTGAATGTGACCAAAGTGCAGAAGAAGTGAAAAGCATATTGCTCTTTCATTGACAAGGACCAAAAAGGAAGCATAGATAGGGGGTTATGAGAACCAAGAGCCCCATTCATGCGTGACGTCGTTGACCGTGGTTATGTTAGAGCGGTAATCGAATCACTTAGACATTAAAGTGAGCTCGAAGTCCCTTGAGCGGGTGAAAGGAGGAGGAAGGAGGGTAACCCGTTTTAAGAGCAGAGATAACTTTGCCCCTTTTTATAGGAGACCCTGAGACAACTACAAGTCAAGTCTGTGACTCATTTTTTTTTTTTTTTTTTTTTTTTTTTTTTTGCGCAGACTGATCAATGCGGGAAGCCTGCAGAGAGATGTCATTTGCTGTAGTGGTCAGGTTGTGAAGCTGATCGATGCGGGAAGCTTCTAAAATAATGTTGTTTATTGCCAGAGTAGTCATAGCCATCCTTCGAAGGAGTGGTCTAGATTTTTGTTTAATAAAAAGGCTTTTGAATAGCTGTCCTTCGAGGGAGCAGTCTATTTATTACAGCAATGATAGTACAGCTATCCTTCGAGGGAGCAGTCTATTTTTTTTTTTGATTTTGATATAGATATAGTGACCATGGATATGTTTTGACATCTTGATTTGTTTTGATAGAAATGGAGTCATGGATAAGACTGTAGAAGGTCAAGGGCTCCCTTTTAGTAGGACAAAGTATCCATATATCATAAAAGGGTTATAGGAATTGTTAAGAGGAATAGGGTTGAAAGGAAGTAGGATGAAGAGGATGGGGATTGCTCAAGGGACGAGCTCAAGTTAAGTGTCAAGTGGACGAATACTCGACTAGCAGTAGAACGGTCGCAGATGCAACGCATAAAAAGGGGTCAGGGTCTGATAAATCCCTGGTATATACATGTGCATGATAAGGTCCGAGTCAATTAGGAGCAAACTTGCCCCATTTGCCTCTTTCCAGATTGGTCAAGTGTTGATTGATGAGTGGATGTGAAGTTGGTTGATATGGTTGTTGATTGATTGAAAAAGGGTTGAATGTTTTGATAAAAAGATTGGGTCGAATAAAGGTTGGGTCGAATGTTTGGTTGAGATTTGGCCATTTGATAATTGGTCAATGGTTGGTCGAGGGTTGATTGGTTGGTATTTGATCTTTGGTTGGGTCGAATGTTTGGTTGAGGTCGGGTTAAATGTTTGGTTGCTAGTCTGGTTGAGGTTAAGTTGAAAGAGTGATTGATATGTGGTCGAGACTGTGTTGAAAAATTGGTCGAAGTTTGGATGAGGGTTAAATTCCCCCAGCGGCTAGGGAGAATGTTTGACGGATTAGTTAAGGTCGATTGAGGTTTAGTGGTCAGATGGACGGTGTTGATGTCGAATAAAGGGGTTAAAGGCAGCGAAGGGACCTTAGTCTGACGTGGAGATCCCGATTTAGATGACGAGGTTGGAGAGGTATGGGTTGGTGTTGATAATTTGTCAGAGGTGGGGTCAAGAGGATCCTTGATAAGAAGGGTGTCCTTTTTCCGGTGGTGACGAATGACAGCTTTAAGAGCACAACAATGCTCGGTGTCATGTCCCGGAGTGTGATGATAGTGGCAAAATTTAGAGTTGTCGAACCAAGATGGCCTTGATCCGAGGGTTGATGAGTGGGGTGGTGTTGAAGGTTTGTTGATAACGTGGTCGAAGAGAGAGGTGTCATTCTCCAAACATTGTTGAACGATGACCTTGAGGGCATGACAATGCTCCGTGTCGTGCCCAGGCGTGCGATGATACGCACAAATGCAAGTGTCATCGAACCATGGAGGTTTTGGTCCGAGAGAGTGATATGGTCTAAGAGGCGGGAGAGAGAGACGAGAGGACTGCAACAATTGCCGTAAGAGCAAGGCATATGATCCTGCTAACGGGTCGGGATGTTTTATTGCAGAGAGGGTTGGTGACATTGGTTTGGGAGGCGTAAGAGGCGTTGGTCGATGGTTTGAAGAAGGTATAAGTCTAACGGGTTGATAGAATAATGGAGGTGACTTACCTCTGTGAAGAATGGGAGTGAGAAGCACTCTGAGTAAAGTAGACGGATGTGGGCCCAAGATTGAAGGTAATGACGAAGATAGGGGAGGAATCCTCCGGTGTGGTTTAGTAGCCTTCTTTGGTTTGGGTTGAGGGCCACCTTTATGCGAGGCAAGATTAGATGTGGGGCGAACACCAAGAGGTTTAGTCTCTTTGGGCATGATGGACGCCTGCGCGGGTTTGGACTTAGATGTGGACGATTTTTCTCTCGATTGAGAAGAGATTAAAGGTATGGGCTCTTTAAGTGGAAAGAGCTCTGGAATAGTCATGGCTTCTGTGTGTGGTTGGAGAGTCAGAAAGGTATGATCGTCTATGGATGATAATAAGGATGAAGGCGAGGCAGCTGGTGTTGATGTGGTCAAAGCGTCCTCCAATATAAGAGAAGTCGCTGGAGGAGAAGTGGGAGAAGAAAGTTCTTCGCCATGTGGAGGAGGTATAGGGGAAGAAAGGTCTTCCACCTGTGAGAGAGGTTGGTTAGGGATAAGAGAAAAGATAGTGTCGACCATGTGTATATCATGGTCTTGAGGGTCATTGATTATGGTTTGGACGTTGTCTTGAGTAGGCGGGTGATTAGAAAGAGGTTGCTTGAAGATGTCAAGGTTTTGGTTGGGCGGTGCGTTCGGGTTATCCAAAATAAGATCCCCCTTGTCAAGTTTATCCAAGACAGAGGCATATGACTCCCTAATTGGAGTGAATTGACGCTGTATGGATTGACGTTGAAAATGTTTATTGATGTAGTCTAATGTTGAAGATGATGTTCGGTTGGTTATTGTTGAAGATGATGGTCTAAAGATGACAGTGTTTGCCGACTCCTTGGAGTGAGAGTGGGCAGAAAAAGGTCTGGAAGAAGAATGGTCATTGGTTCTTGTGTTAGTGTTACACAATTTGACCTTATCTTCTTCAATAGCGCAGAGTTCAAGCTTTCGGGCCATGGTGAAGGCCTCGTCAAAAGTGTGGAATGTCTGAACCCGCAGGGTGGACGAGATATGACTGACACATGCTCGAGAAAAGAGCTCAATGAGCTCGGGTTGAGGCAAGGAGAAGGAGAGCTGATTGATCAAGCTTCTCCAACGAGCGACAAAATTGATGATTGATTCGTCGTCAAATTGCCTGATGGAGTAAAGGTCTGTGATCGAAACTTGTTTAGTGATATTGATAGAAAAATGGTCAACGAATAGTTGGGCAAGTTGGATGAATGAAAAGATAGAATGTCTGGCAAGAGAACTATACCAGTCAAGGGCAGGGCCAGAAAGCGACATAGGAAACGTGCGTAGAAGTAACGCATCGTCGTGGGCGATAAGGTAACAGGCATGTCTAAATGCCCGTAGATGTTGTTGTGGGTCTTCCTTACTCTGAAAGTGAGTAAATTTAGGAAGCTCCCAATGGTTAGGGTATGGTCGAATAGGGACAGAAGGGTGGATGGGCTCGCTGCAAACTTGTTCATATGACAAAGTATTGCTTGAACTAGAGATAGAAGCTTCGAGACGGGACATTTTATCTATCAGCATCTTGATGACGTCTGCTGACAGATTGGCAGGTTGAGCGCCTCCTAGGTTGTAAGGCGCTTGAAAGAGGTTAGAAGAGGCGTGCGACATAGTCGGTTGTACAATGTACGGATGGCTAGTTGCAGGGGCAGAAGTAGAGGTTAAGGGTGGTTGCGTTATGAAGGTAGAAGGCATAGGCTGATTAGATACCGCCAAAGGAGGTTGTGTGATGGTATTGACAAAGGGCGAGGTAGGCACTCTTGCATATATAGGCGCAAGAGTGTGTGGGGTCGAGGCAATCAAGTTCTGATATGATGTAGAACTTGGTTGAATTGCAGGTGGTTGAGGGGGTAATGAAACCTCGGTGGAGGTTGGTCTAAAAATAGACGAGGAGGCTGAACTTTGCGTATAGGCCATGGTTGGGTTAATGGTTGAGGCGAAAGGTTGAGTCGTAAAAGGTTGGGTGGCGAACGGTGTTGATGTCGTCGCCACGTCGTCCGAAAGGTCCCGCATTGGTTTTCTTGTGAGATAGTTTTGGAGGGCTGTGGTATTGAGGTCCAAGAATCTTGCAAAGTCTTGGTCCCCTTCTGGGATGATAGGCGTCTGGGTTGGAGATAGTCTAGTAGGAATTCTTTCGGTCTTCGAATAGAACTCCATTATATGATTGGTTGTAGGTGGGGTAGGCGAAAGCGATTGATGGCTAGCGTGGTCAAGAAGGGCCTTGGTTTGACTACGTGTCAGAACCATTCAAGGCAAGAAAGAATGTCCTCACAAGCTCAAACAAGCAGATAAGAACGAAAAAGAAGAAGACACAAGCAGATCCTGAAACTCTAGAAATAAAATTTTAGGATTATAGTGGCTTATGCCTTAGAATGTGTGTAGAGGAGGATTGGTTGAAAAATGGGTCTTAGTAGAAGTAGTCTATGGATGGTTTCGGGTTTTGTTATGGTGCTCAAGAAGTCTGTGTTAGGGTCTGGTACGCAGCCTGGTGCTAAGGAGCAAGCTCCCCTCACTTCACGATTCCAGTGGTTAGCTGGTTTCGCTTAGCCAAGATATACCTCGCCTAGAGATTATACTCCGCCAGAGAACGGAGTGGGCTTCCCCCTTGGTGATGAAATCCAAGTAGGGTCACTGGGACGGGTAAGGTATCCGCTGGGGGATGAAATCCCAGTCGGGCCTTGTCTCAGGTAAGTTAAAATGTTTGTTTTGTGCAGGTGGTTTGGTCGTGTAACATGAAGTGATCTAGATTAATTCAATATGCGGTTTAATTACTATGTGTGGTCTAAGAGATGCAGGCAAACAGAAATGAATGCAGAGTGTTTTAATGTCCAAGTCAAAATGTTTGTTCGTATGAAGACGAATGGAGAAAGAGTCGAAGAGTATGAGTTTAGCTAGTCTAGAAATGCAAGAAAGAAAGAAGTGTTCGTTTTAGTTCTGCTTATGATGTTGTTTAAGAAGAGACGAAAGGAGGCGAAAAGGAAGAAACCTAATGCGCCTAAATGAACGAAAGAAAGAAAGAACCCAAGGAGGACCTAGGGTCCCACCGGGCGTGCCAGAATGTTTCTATGCAAAATTGCTTTCTACATTCAAAGAAGAAATAAGAAACTGAAAGATGGTTAAGGCTAGAAGTACCTGATATAGTCGTGCGCACCGAAATTAGACGTTGAAAGATTCTCCTCTTTGGCTGTGGAGGAATGACACCTGCGAAAAAGAAACTGGATGAAAAACGTTAGTCAAAGATATGGTGGGTTGTCAGGCGAACGCCCGATCCCGGAAGTACAAAGACTCCCTAGAAGGATATCAACCCACTGATAAAAAAGAGTAGAAAATTGGACGAAAGTATATGATAATGACAGAAATAAATGACAGAAAAATAAAAGGCGTACCTGATAAGCGGCACTGTTCTGCACAGTCGCCGGCGTCGGTCTCTGTGGTGCCGGCGTCGGTTAGGGAAGGTGCCGACGTCGGTCAAGGTGCCGTCGTCGGTCGGGGAAGTGACCGGCGTCGGTAGGGGCAGGTTCTGGGAAACGGTTTAGGACAGGTTCTAGAGAGTCGGGCAGGTTCAGGAAGAGTCTGGGGGGTTTGAACAGAGTCGGGATAGGTCTGAACAGTCGGGACAGGGTCTGATATGATCAGGGTAGGATTTGATAAAGACAGGGACGAAGTTTAGACAGAGTCGAGACAGGGTTTGATAAGGACAGGGACGAGGTTTAGACAGAGTCTGAGGAGTTTGAACAGTTGGGAAGACAGAAAATAAATAATAACTAAGAAAGAAAATGAAATAAACAGAATAAAGACTTACTTGGTAGAAGACCCGATGAAAGCCATGAAGTGCAGATTAGTTGATGTCGTAGTGTCGATGATTGCTCGGAGTTCGCAGGTTCGTGGAGAAATTCGCAGGTTGGTTGCTCAGCGTTCGGTTGATCAGCGTTCTGTTGATTGGATTCGAATGGCTGGCGGAGGTTGATGAAGGCGGGGGACGGGGACGGTTCCAGAAACGGTTCGTCAACCGTTTCGGGAAACCGAATGGTAACTGATAACGATAAAGGGGAAGGTGACCGACGTCGGCAGGATTGCCGACGTCGGCCGATAGGTGACCGACGTCAGCGACATCGGTCGGGTAAAGACCGACGTCGGCAGATGCATAATGGGGATAGAGTCTAGCTTTCGCTCTGTGCTCCTCTTTACATGCTGCCAGGGTCAAGGTTGGTGAAACAAGTGATCGGCAAGGGTTCAATAGGCGAAGAAGAAAGAAGACGAGGAATGACCAGGGGAGTCGACACGATTTCGGTGTCTACAATGAGTCCAATAGAACATGCAAAATTAAATAAACAAGTTACTGAATTGCTAAGGAATAAAGTGATAAGGGAGAGTATGAGTCCATGTGCAACACCAGTGTTGCTAACTCCAAATAAAGATGGAGGATGGAGAATGTATGTAGATAGTAGAGCAATTAACAAAATTACAATAAAATATAGGTTTCTTATACCTCGTTTAGATGATATGATGGATGTGCTTATAGAAGCAAAATATTTTACTAAGATTGATCTAAGGAGTGGTTATTATAAAATTTGAATTCATGCATAAAATTGAAAGGTCATGTAATGATTTGGTGGGATCACCTACATAAATAAAGACAAAGAAAAGGTAAAGAGAAGATTAATTCATAGAAAAAGATGAAAAAGAAGATGAGGGAGAAATTTCTTCTTGTGGATTATGCACAAACCTTATATAAAAGATTTCAAAATTTGAGGCAAAAAAATCATAATATACAAGAGTATACAAATGAATTTTATAAAATTTTCATATGAGTGAAGCAAAATATTTTACCAAGATTGATCTAAGGAGTGTTTATTATCAAATTCAAATTCATGAAGGAGATGAGTGGAAAACTACATTCAATACTAGGGATGGCTTATATGAGTGGATGGTGATGCCATTTGGATTATCTAATGCACCTAGCACATTTATGAGGGTTATGAATATAGTGCTATGAGAATATATTGATAAGTTTATGGTTGTTTATGATATTTTGATATTTAGTAATTCTAAAGAAGAACACTTATAACATTTGATAATGGTAATGGATTTGTTAAGGAGAAGTTGTATGCAAATATGAAGAAGTGTAGGTTTATGCAGAATAGTTTGGTATTTTTGGGATTTGTATTTTTAACAAATAGTGTGAAAATGGATGAAGAAAAGATAAAGGCAATTATTCCAAAAAACATTACAGAGATAAGAAATTTCCATGGTTTAGTAACTTTTTACAAAAAAATTTATTAAAAAATTTAGTAGTATTGTGGCACCAATAGCAGATTGAATGAGAGGGAAAGAATTTACATGGACTATATTAGCCATAGAAAGCTTTGAATTTTTGAATAAAAAGATTATATAAAGACCAATTTTAGCATTACTAGATTTTAACAAAATATTTGAGGTTGATTGTGATGCTTTATTTGTGAAAATTGGTGTTGTGTTGAGTCAAGAAGGAAAGCCAATAGTGTATTTTAATTAAAATTTGAATAAGGTAAGAACAAATTATTATTTTTATAATTTTTAAGTCTATGCAATTGTAAAATCATTAAGACATTATAGGTATTATCTGGTGCCTAAAGAGTTTATACTATTTACAGATCATGAGGTGTTGAAGTATGTGAATACACAAAAAAAGTTGAATAGTAGTCATGCAAAGTGGGTTTTTTTATTATAGGGGTATACTTTTGTGTTGAAGCATAAATCAAGAAAACAAAATCAGATAGTTGATGCATTAAGCAGGAGGGTAGCTTTTTAAACTTTTATGATGAGTGAAATAGTTGGATTTGAAGCTGTTAAAAAATTAAATGATATTGATCCATATTTCAGAAAGGTAGTTGAGTAATGTATGAATCCATTAATAGGTGAGACAGATGATATTCATGATGAGTATCTTAAACAAGAAGGTTATCTCTTTAAGGAGAAATAATTATGCATTCTAGTTGGGTCTCTATGAGACAATATAATAAGAGAATTACATAGTGGTGGTTTGGCTAGACATTTTGGTCAGATGAAGACAATAGCTTTGGTGGAGGAAAAATATTTTTGGCCAAAGATGAAGAGAGATGTGATAAGGTATGTTTCAAGGTGTAGAATATGTTAGGTGGTTAAAGGACATGCACAAAATACTAGATTATACTTGTCATTACCAATTCCAACAAAACCATAGATAGATTTGAGTATGAACTTTGTGTCGAGATTGCCAAACACATAGAGAGGTAACGATTCAATTTTTATTGTTTTAGATAGATTTTCTAAAATATTTCATTTTATTGCATGTAATAAAACCAATGACTGCCATTAGAGTTATAGAACTATTTTTTATGGATATTGTGAGATTGTATGGTGTTCTAAAAACTATTAATTCAGATAAGGACACAAAAATTTTAAGTTATTTTTGGAGGAATTTGTGGAAAAAGATGGGTACTAAGCTACAATTTAGTAGTGCATGTCACCCATAAATAGATGGACAGATAGAAGTTGTAAATAGAAGTTTGGAAAATTTATTGAGATGCATGGTGAGAGAAGCCAAAGCAATGGGACTTGACTTTACCACAAGCTGAGTTTACATATAATAGTTTAGTGAATAGAACAATAGGAAAGTCACCTTTTAAAATTGTTTATGGGAGAAATTCTATGGCTATTTTAGATTTGGTACAATTTTCAATTGTAGATTAAATTAGTGATGATGTAGAAGTGTTTGCAGAGCATATATAGCAATTGCAAGAAGGAGAAAGAAGAAAGTTGCAAGAAAGTAATGAAAAATATAAAATAGAAGAAAATATCAAAAAAAAATCCAAGGTATTTGAATAAGGAGAGTTGTTAATTTCTTACTTTAGAAAATAAAGATTTCCTAAAGACACATACAATAAATTAAAGTACAAGAAAATTGGGCCATGTATAATTGTGAAGAAAATCAATGATAACACATATGAGGTGAGTTTACCATAGAATTTTGATATATCTCTAGTATTTAATGGTTTATATTTATATGAATTCCATGGAGAAGATGGTGAAGATGATGAATATGAAGAAGTAAATTGGGAGTAGCAAGTTCTAAAGAAGAAGAAATAAAAAATAGTGCAGGGTTTGTATATGAAGAAATTGAGCACAAGGCAAGGGAATTATAATAGATATTTGGTGTAGTGGAAAGGATTTCAGAAAGAAGACAACATTTATATTATCGAATGGGATCTAAAGAATATTGATAATAAAAAATGACAGTAGTACAATTAGGGCAACTCGCAGGAGCTAAGTTGTTTTCAACCAGAGGAGAATGAGATAGAAAAAATAGACCAATCTTCTGGAGGCCATAACTTTTGACTCGTAACTTTGTTTGAGCTCTTCCATGTGCCAAAATAACCATATCAAAAAAATTAATTCTATCTTAAACTGCTATATTTTCTTATATTTGATTTTGATATTTTTTGAAGGTCAAACGTGATCATTTGAGGATCCAAAACTAATGTTTAATGATTTATTTGAGAATTTTTTATTTTTAAAATTTGTCTATTTTCAGAACCAAAAGTCAACTTCAAATGAATTTCATTCCATATACTAATTTTAGTATTTAGGTTATTTCAAAAATAAATAGAGTCACGTGTGCTTGCATGTAAAACTTACTATAAATAGTGGCTGTTAAAAATAGACTTTTTTTTTAGATTTTAATTTTTTTCAAATTTTGCATGTAGACTCTAATTTCTAAGTTTAGGCTTATTTAAGCATGGTTTAGGTTTATAATTATTTCAAGCAATCAATATGAATCAATTTTGAGTATTGTTTCAAGATCTTGGCCTATTGGTAATTTTTATGTTCTTATTATTTTTTGAGTTCATTACTCTCACTATTTTGCAAGCCCCTTCCCATATTCCTCTATAACACAATCATATTTTTTTTTATCATAATATTCTTCTATCTCATATCCTGAGAGAACTACATTTGATTTAAAATCTATGTTAGATATTACATCTATGGAATCATGTAGGCAGTGTCCACTTATCTAGTGCATTTGGAGTCATCTTAGCTACCCCTTCCTTTTTTTCAATTCCTCCCATTTTGTTTGTTTGTTTTATTATCTCTTATAGTCGTGAGGTAGTGTTTATCATCTTTTTACTCTTTGTTTATGCTAACATTGTCATTAACCATTGTTTTTATTTTTTCTATTTTATACTCATTTTTTTGTTTGGTTCTCTTTCTTTTATGTATTCTTAGGATTTTGCCTTTTTATTTATTTATTTATTTTCTATTTGTTTGATTTCATTATTATACCTTGACTTAGTACATCTGCATTCATTAGGTGATTCCTTGTGCATTATAATTAAGTCGCTCCATATTCATGCATCAACATTATCATCATGTTTTTATCATTGGTGTAATAATTTTAATTGTTTATTGGGTCATGTGTCAATTTTTATGCATATTTTTGTTCATGTTATCATGGTGTTTTATATCATGATGATTACCATCATGTGCTACATCAAAATTAGCTCAAAAAATCTTATAATTAATGAGGTTGCAACACTTCTCTTTGGTACCTAAAAAATTTTTGTTCTACCCAAGTTACTTCTCACACACACAGTAACTAAATCATGAAAAAAATCATTTCTTATTAGTTAGGACATGCATCTCTATACTAGTAGGTTACCCAGATTCATCTTTCTCCTCTATACCAACTTACTCTTACTTCATGAGTTCGGATGTCATACCTAAGCCCCCTATTCCAATTTTTCATATTACTCCCATCATTCTATCAATTATTCTAACTGCCTTTGGTCAAATTATTATGTGTCCCACCCATAGAGACAATTATTATAATTTCCTATGGTAAAATCATTGTGTTTCGATCTATTTAGATGTTAATGATTCTAACTGCCTTTAGGAAAATCATTATCATTCTTTGCCCTATTAGGGCACCTTTTCATTATGCTAATAATTATAACCATCTTTGGGAAACTCAATATCTTTATCCACCCATCTGTATCATGTTTTTTTCCTATCAATAATTATAACTACATGTGGGTAAATCATTATTTTCTCATTTAATGATTATAACTGCCTTTGGGCAAATCATTCTCTTGTTACCCTATCTTTTGGCTAATGAATATAACCACTTTTGGAAAAATCATTATCCTTTTTACCAGTCTATGCTGATGATTATAACCACTTTTGGGCAAATCATCTTCTTTATTTGCCTAATTAGATTAATTCACCATGCCACTAATTATAACTACCCATGAGAAAATCAGACTTTTCCACCCCCTTTTATCTTTTGGTCCCATCATTTTCCTTATTTCTAGGGACCAATCACCAAACCTTGTTCTAACCATTCCCTTGAAGAGGTATCTAGATCTCATCTATTACATTTGAATTATTAAGCATATAGGACATTTTCATTCTTTTAGAATACGATATTTTTCTTATAAATTTTAATGCCTTTTTAAATAGGGGAAATTATAGACATCCAATTATGGCCACAACTAGCTTCCGACTGGACTTCAGATTGATTCCTACCAACCATTTCAAATTAAGATTAATAATCACTAAACATCTCAATTTTAGTCATACAGCATTCATCAATACTCTGAATCATGTTGAGGCACCCCTATTTGGGATATTATATCATACACAATAATAACCTTTCACAGATTCATCCCCAATCACCTTGCAACATAACAACTATCAATTTGACCTATAGACTCATTAAGTAGTGCACTTAATCAAACCTTGAAAGAGCTAAAATGTTAATCAAAATCAATTAACAAATTAAATTCTTAGTTGAATTATCCATTTGTAGTTAATAAATATCTAAACATAGAAATTTCAAAAATTAAAATATCAAGCCTTTTCATCATTGTCTTTATGAGTTATCAAGCTTTTTCAAAATATCTCTAAATGTCTAATTTAATATCCATGCCTAGTAATTGAAAATCATAATTACATGATAACTTTTAACTCAACTGAAGTTAGTCTCAACTCACCTAGGATTAATTTGAACCCATTTCATTTTTAAACTCAACCTTAACTCACCTTGGGTGAGAGTTAATTCTTGAGGCTATAAATACAAGGCCATACCCATTGATATTCAAGCTCTCTTGGTGTAAAATTATTATTCGTAAATGTCTTTAAATATTTTAATAGTGTAGTGTTATAATACCAATTTGGAGAGATAATCTTCATGAAAGTAGTGTTATCATACCCAAATCATAAGCCAAGCAATCAAGCCAAGGTACCAAAGAGAGGAGTAAAGCAAGCTTCATTTCCAAAGACTTATCGATGCACAAGCCAATAAATCCACTTTTAAAATCCATTCAGAGCTTCAAGGAAGGTAAAAAAATGTTTTCTTTTATGTTTTAGTTGTGTTTCATATGCGCATTTGTTACATATGCTTTTCTTAGTGTCTAGGCTAGAGGTATTAGGATGTTAATGTGTTTTTTAAGTTTTATTTCTTAGATTAACACAAGACTAACCTCCCTCTATGTATTCCTTATTCACATAGGGAACCTTTTTAATTTTTAATTATAACCTATAGGCACACATATGGGGATTAACAAATAGTCACAAGGTGAAATTTATATAAAATGATCTAAATATAATGTTGGACACTATGTACACATAATATTTATAAATATTATCATTTATTGATGCTTTCTCTCTTTTAATAATCTATTAATTTTTAATCTCTATGAGTGCATACCTTAAAGGCCACATCGAAAAAGAGGTGGGCAAACCTTTGGTGCTTCACAAGATTGTGAGTCCCAATACCATTATCTAAAACCACTACAAGTTACTTTTATCCAAATCTTTGAGAAATTAAAACTTTTTTATACACTCCTCTAAGAAATTCACCTTCCAAAATATCCTCTAACTAAGCCTAAAACCCTTTTTATTCATTTTCCTACTATTTCAGCCCATTCAACCTTAATAAGGATTGAGTGTAAATTAGATACCTTCATCAACCCAACTGACCTAGTTTGAGTCCTAACAACTATCTTTCCAACCAAAAAACATAACCCTGGCCAACCCTATCAATTAAATTATAAGAAGGGTTTAGGGTTGATTCTTGGATAAAAATACCACCTTTACTTTATTTATAAAGAGAGGAATGTTCATTTTCTCATTTTTATAGCTCACAATTTTTTTATTTCTACATTGGAGGAGTCATTGCTTAGGATTTTACCTTAGAGGGAAAGAAGCTTGTCTTGTGAGAAAGTCTTGGATGAAAAGTAAGAATATTTTAGCCTAGAGATGATTTATGTAGTATGATCCTTACAAATCCAAAACAACCTCTTGCAAAGCACCACTGTCTAAGGGAGAGATTAAGACACAATAAGTTCAATTCAAAGTAAGTATTCTTAACTTTTACTCTTTCATTTAATAGGTTAGATATTGCATAAAGGAGTAGGTTGAATTCTATACTACTTACTTAATTTACCTTTATATTGACTTAAGTAGGGTTATATTTGCATGTTTTATTTTATTTTTTATTAACTATCCCCATTGGTACCATAAACATTAATGACCACTATATTAAAAAAAATTATGTATTGTAGGCTTAGCTAGGGTTATTGCATAATGTCATTTGCCTAGAGGCTTTGGAACCCTCCCCTTTGGTGTTTTTGATAGAATATATTAATGTGAACATATTATAAATATGTGAAGCATTATGGATATTATTTTAAGTGAGTTGATTATAGAACTCACGTAGAGATTTAGGAGAAAAAATAGGGGAGAAAAAATAAAAGTTGCTAGATAATCTCCCTATTATAGTGAGAGTTATTTGAGGAGATATAATAGGACTCTTAATATATAGGATAACAAAGCCTATATTAATGTAAAGATTATTATTAATTAATGGAATGATTGAGATTGATTAGAATTTTTTCCTCTACAATTTTGAGCTTCAGCTCCTCACACATTATGGATTGAATCCTAACAGTGGTATTAGAGCATGCTTTCCCTAGACTCTATACCTTACATTCCCTATCTATTATAGCATAATGACTTGATGTCTATATAGTGAGGACCATGTTCAAATGTCATTCTTGCTCATCCACTCCTTGTACACTGCCAATGGTCTAGTATTATAGACCATGTGTGAACCTATTAGCTTCACCATTCACCTACATCTTCTCCTCTTCCACCCTATTCACCTCTATCCACAGGCTATGCACCCATTCTATTCGTAGTTTTCATTTGAAATATATATATGTATATATATAATATTTTTATATTCCCCTATGTAATATTTTTCTTGTATGTTATTTGTTTTGCAAAAAATCCAGAAAATGAAAAAATAGGAGTAAATTTTATACAAATATTACTATAGTCAAATAAATCCAGTATCAAGGTTTAACATAGCATGCATTTACTTTATTTTTTGTTAACTTGAAATCAGATTCAACTCTAGGAGTTCATGCTTTGTTTGGATAGATCCTCCATGCTAGGAATGTTCCTTCAATGCATAGATCCAAAATGGCTTCTCTCCATATGACAATTTTAAAAGAGTTTTCATTTTCCTATGGTGACTCACTTCAACACATTGAGCTTGGCTTATATTAATCATAGAACTGCAACCCAGTGAACATTCCCAAACATTGCTCCATGGATCCTTCACACTCATTTTCAAAAGGTGTCTCTCACCCTAGTGACTGACACATTGGTTTTGTTTGGATCGATAAAGGAAATGAAAGACTTGCAGATGTCTTACTCTTGGCACAAGCAAAATCAAACTATTTAGTCCATGGATTTCATTCACCTCTATAAGTAACTCATGATGTTTCTTGGCCCTTAGATCTTGCATCTAAATCCATGGTTCATCCTTCCTTCAAATGGCTCCAAATGATCACAATCCAAGTGGAATCAATCTCTACATCGAAGATTGTGATTAGGCTTACTTTTAAGTTTATTTAATTATGTTTCAATCATGCATTAGATTTTAGATTTTATCATTTATTTTTAGCTTGAGTTTAAGTTTATTTAATATTAATTTTTTATTTTATTGTGTTATTTTTAAGTTTAGTATTCCCTAAGTTTTGTATTTTATAGTTTTTTATTTAAATCTTGTTTAGATTTTAGGTAATCATGATGTTTATATTTTGTTTTTTTTTTAGATATAATTTTTTATATTTTTTAGTTTTGTTTTGTTTTAGTTTTAAGTTTTAATCTTCATTTAAATTTTATTTTTTTAAATTTAGTTTTTATAAATTCTTTTTATTAAATGTTTATATTTAGTTTGAGTTTGGAGCCATTTTTTTTAATTAGTAGTGTCAAGTTTTAGTACTATCATCAAAGTCAATATAAATTTAGTAGTTACATTTTTATATAGTCCATTTTTCTTATAATGTTATTTGTATGTATTTTTTAAATTTTATAATCACTTTTTAATTTTTCTAAGGTCTTTTGTCATTTTGCATAATTGTGTGTTTTAGTCGAAAGTCTCAGTCAAAACATTTCTAGAGACATGAGTCAAGTTTGCTTCTCAAGTTTTCAAATAAGTTTGTAAAGGCATGTTTTTCAAATAAAGTGTTTGGATGCATTATCTATTAAAACTAACATCCCTACATAATATGAACATATTATAAAGATGTGAAGCATTATGGATACTATTTTAATTGAGTTTATTATAGAACTCACATAGAGATTTAGGAGAAATAATAGGAGAGAAAAAATAAAAGTTGTTAGAGAATCTCCCTATTATAGGGAGATCTATTTGAGGAGATATAATAAGTCTCTTATTATATAGGAGATACAAATCCTATATTAATGTAAAGTTTATTATTGATTAATTGAATGATTGAGATTGACCAAAATTTTGTGATCTATAATTTCAAGCTTCATTTCCTCCACACATTATGGATTGAATCCTGACAATTTTATGGTATGAGATCCCTTAGTTAGGTTTATCATATCTGAATTGGATCTATAACTGGTCATAATTAGTGGATTCCAAGATCAAAGAAGGTAATCTTACAAAAATAATTCAATACATAGTTATTTATATCGAGACTATGTGAATCTAATCCTAATTTATTGCATACATTCTAATGAACCCAATGTGAATCTAACCCTTGCATTTTTTATTTTCATTTATAGCCAACCAGATCGAGCCTATTGATCAAGTTTTATATTTTGTACATAGATTTTCAACTAAGTCAAGCCTATCAACCTAATTCTATTTTTGATTGTGTAAGTTTTCAACTAAGTCAGGCATGTCAACATAGTTATATATTTTATGTGTATGTTTCCAACTCCATCAACCCTATCGACCCAATTCTATTTTTTGTGCGTAGGATTTTTAATCCTAGACAATTGGGTCGAACTGATTGATCCAATAATTTATTATGCCTTTTTTGCCTAACTAAATTTACCTGCTTGATTTCATTATTTTCTACATTTCATTTTCATATTTTTTATCAATCTTATTTAAACTAGATCAATTGACTTGATTTTATTCAATAACACTAGTTTTTTGCCTTTATAGGATCAAAAACTCACCTGGATAACCCAATCAAATAATAATTCAGCATTCTCAAGAAAAACTACTACATCAACCTCGTCGATCTTATTATATTTTCCAAGTTCATAAAAAATAGCCTAGTATTTCAATTCTGTCAATTTTTTTAAAAAAAAATTATTTCATGCTTTTTAGCTAAAATTCAAATTATGTCTTATTATTATCAAATTTTTATTTCTATAAATCTATACCCATAAAGTCAACTAGATCAACTAGTTCGATCTAGTTATATACCTATTTTGTTACCATCAAACTAAGTTGACAATATTGACTTTATTTTTTTTGGCATGTTTTACAACATACTAAGTCAATCAGCTCAACTTTATTTTGTCATGTTTGCCCAGCTAAATTGACCTACTCAATCTTGTTTTTTATGTTTTAATTTTTATCTTAAGTAAATGAAATCAACCTCTATTTCATATTAAATATAATCACCTTACTTTCTAGATGGTTGCTTGTTTATTTTCTTTTAAAAATTACAACTTAGTTTTTTGACAAAATTAAATTTTTATTTTATTTTTATTTTGCTTAGATTTCCCTACAAATTGTCTACTATTAATTTTAAAACTAATTATTACTATTGTGAAGGGATACGTGATACTCTACTTACAATTCTTATCTATCATTCACAAATATCATGGTGTGAGGGACTTGGCCTAATACTCATAACCATAGTACAGATCCAAACAATGTATTTAGTTTTCATGTAACTCATCATATTTTAAAAATCCCTAAGATTTCATTTTGTATTGAACCTTAGAAATCCAACCATCTATTTGATTGTGTGCTACATCATTTATTAGTTAGTGCCAAAAAGTTACTTCTAACTTATCTTTAGAACTAGGTTTAATGGGCTATGGGAATGGTATTTTCTTCATAATTAGTGCTCTAAAACATTGGTCCGACACTATCTAATGGATAACCCAATTTCTTTGAAATCCTACACTATCAATCACAACCTCTAGTACAAACTTCTTAACTTTATTTTTAGATAATTAGTTAGCATCTAAATTAAATTTTTGTTACTTTTTTATTTTCCATCCTACACTATATTGCAGACTATATTAGCCAGCATTGATACAAGTTTTGTGTTGTGTGTTTCAATTAGATCAACTAGCTTACTCTAGTTACCTATGTGCTTAACTTCATTTACATTTTTATAACTAAACCATCTAGATTCAAAACATTTAAATTTTTTACTAGACTATAGAATAAGATTAACTAGCTCGACCTAATCATCTTACAATCTATTTGTTTTCTTTATTTTCCATCTAGTTTAACCAACTTGATATAGTCATATTACAGACTATTATATTTCTTTGATTTTCCAATTAGATCGACTAGCTCGATATAATCATTTTATATACTATTTTATTTTCCTACGTTTCAAATTAGATTGACCAGCTTATCCTAGTTAGTTTACAAACTATTTTATTTTATTTTCTAACTAGATTGACCAGTTTGATCTAGATAGTTTACAATTATGTCTTCCTACCTTTACAATAGGCTTGACCATCTCGACCTAATCTATTTTCAAAGTTTTATTTCACCTTACTATCCCAACAAAACTAACCAACTCAATCTTGTTCATTTTTAGTTCTTAAATATCCATTTCCATAGTAAGTATCTATATCATCTTTTCATCATGCAACATTTATTTGACAAAACTTCACAAAAAAATCAATCTAACATGATGAGCTTTAATAATCCTCATAAATCCTCTAAGACACATCTACCATATCATGTGGTAGATAATCTCTATCTTATTGATATCCACATTACTATTAGAACTACCAACTATGGGACTCCCCACTATTCTACTTCTCCTAATCCTCTATTCCTAAAAATAGAAGAGAATAAAAATGATCTTGAGTACATGGCTTAAATGATCCTCTTAATAAAAAAAAACCCTCAACATTAGGGTAAGGATCCCATAGTTATTTATAACCCCATGATGGGACCTCATATTAGAGAATCCCATTCACCTTCACCTAGATTTGCTATAGGATTTGGGTTAAATCATTCTATAACTTCTAGCACATCTTTTTCCTCTCTCATTCCTCCCTATACTAGAATGACATCATATTAAATACCTTATTCATCTTCCATTCCAACCATTTCTACAAACATGGTAGGCATAACCATTAGTAGGTATACTCAAAATAGCCACACTAATACTCAAATCCATATAATTACTAGTGCATATAAAACTACTAGCGCATTTTAAAATATCAATGCCTTGCATAACACTAATGCATCCCATGCTACTTCCACTAGTCAAAATACCATTAACACTAATCAATTGTTATTGCAAACTTTAAATTAAATGCCTACTTTTCAAATTAATAGTGTCGATCAAATGATGCAAATTCAAAATCAGTTCATGCATTTCCAAAATCATCACCAACTTACTCCATGGGGGGTCCAAAACCCTAATTCCCCCTGCCAAAACCCCCCTCCCATAGATGCACATGGTAACCTTATATAACAACTTCCACTTCTTAACAAGTTTATTAAACACTTATAAAATGAACCTCTAGTTCCTCAAATTATAAACATTGACATAGGTGGCATAGTTCCCACTATCACTTATAATGGATCCACTGATCCAACCTTGCATTTAAATAATTTTTGAAACCTATAAAATGATTGGGTTAAACTTAATACCTTTTTTTCCACCAAGTTACTTGCTAAAACCTTTTCAGGTGATGCTCTAGATTAGTATAATCAACTTAAAACTCATTCTATCACTAACTTATAAGATTTTGTCAATGTATTGGTTCAATAATTTCAAACTAATGATATTATTGAAAATAACCTATCTCATTTTATTAGTTAAAAATAATTATAATACAAAGCAACACAAGTGTTCATCAAATAATGGGAAGTCTTGTCTAACAAAACTAAGCATAACATGTTTGATGATAATTTGTTTCATTTATTCACTAATGTTCTTCACTCTAAATTTCAATATTATGTGAGGGCTTTCTCTCCAAAATATTTGGAAGAAGTCCTTGACCAATATAAACTTCAAGACATCCTTATATGATAATTTTAGCCTTCACACCCTCTAACATAGACCTAAATTCTTATAAAATTCAAAAATAGACATGCAACTAATGATGATGTTATGGATACCTATGATTTTGTACACACTATTCAATCCTTTAATCCAAGTATTCCCACATAGCCTTCCCTTTCATCACAAATTTCTAACCATTATCATCCTAGTTCTACATTTTTCCAAGTACATAATATAAATGTCCATAAACCAGTTTCCTTAATAGATATTCAAAAACATGTTCCTCAACCTTTTCCATGAGATCTCAATCCTACTCACCCTACTAAACATTGATATGATCCCCACAATTTTTTTTGGTTTCATGTAAGTTGGGGCTCTCATGAAACTTGTCACCAACTAATAAACTTTTCCATAGACTATCTTCTAAGACCTAATTTTGATCATGAATCGCTCATATGTAAATGTTACAAAGCTTATGAATTAGTAGCTAGGTATCATGAAACTAAAATTAAACATGAATCCCTTAACCAAGAAAACACTCATCTAGATATTTATAAAGATCCCCTTCTTAATCATCAAGTTAATTCTATCCAACCTCCCACTATAAATAATTTCAAAAGTTTTATCAATCCTAACATGAATGATAAGAATATTGTTAATATGAATAATATGAGAATATTAGTTTCCTATATCAATCATTATCTATCTTCCAACTATAATAATTTCCCCAAGTTCCATATTGTTCAAGATTATTACCCATCCCATCTTATGGAATTGGGGCTATCAGAACAAATTCAAATGATTACAACAAACTCAAAAGTGTTAAATCCAATAATACAATTTAAAAATAACTCACATACTATTGGTATAAATCTTAATCCTCCTTTAGCAAAGATACTTCACTTAGAAATCCCAAAACCTTTCATCATTGATATATCTTCTTCTCAAACACAAAAAACAATTAATGATTCAACCTCATCATCTTAGGCAGTCCAATCAGATACAATCATTCAACCCACATTAACTAAAACTCAATAAAATACACCTTACCAACATAAATTTCAATGTACTTACACTACACCCTTAAAGTATTTACTTCACCACTATGCACCTCTATCTAATAAAATTCTAACAAGATATGACAATTGACATCTTATAGCTAAACTTTCATATCTCCAATCTAAAATCCCCTTCTTAGAACTCATGAGAACTTATCCTCATCATCATAATCAACTAATGCAACTTTTACTCAAAATGAACATCCCTCATCCCCCACTTATGGGGAAAGAAGATACTTTTTCAAGATATAAAGATAACTTTATTCAACACTGCAAAAAAAATGTCTATCCACATTGATGAAATGGTAGATACTTCTCTTTCACTCAAATTCCCTATCTTTTCAATGATTCCCAATTAGATATTACTTCATTTAGATGATCTTCCATTATTCATTAGCATCCAAACAGGAGATATCTAAGTTAAACATGCATTAATTGATGAAGGTTTAAACACTTGTGTTACCTCTCTTGATTTCATTAAAATACTTGGATATTTTGAATGTAATAAAAAATATACTCAAAGCACATGTCAAGGATATGATAGATGAAAAATTCCTCATTTAGGGTGTGTTTGGCTTCATATCATAATTTTCCCATCATGGTACATGTCAAATTCATGATATTTAACTTCTCACTTTATTATAACATATTACTCGATTGACCGTAGACACCACATGAGAGTAGTAGCCTCGTTAACATGCCAATGTGTTAATATTCCATTCCATATTCAAGATTCAAGGAGACACCAATCCTTAGAATTTTAAACAATTCTAAGAATGGGGTGTTTTTTATATACCTACCCTCAAATCTTTACCTAGAATACCATTTTATGAATCACAATGTTTCAATTATCCTATCAACTCTAGAAGAGGTTACAATGGTCATCTTGAATTAATAGGAAACATACCACCTTATCTTTTAGATTCAAATGATGAAAAACCAAATGAGATCAATTTGAAAATCATAACTTATGATTTTTCCTCTCATATAATTATGAAATCACCTCCATCTCTATGACCTTAGGATCATAAAAATCCATTATCCAAAATAATGGTCATTCTAAAAAACATGAAACACTTCATTCACCATGCCTCTTCAACTGATAAAATCATTGACAAATGTACTATTAATCTTCACACTCCTGATTATGATGATAGATATTATTTAGATGACCCCTTTTAGTTGGTTTTTCCATGTTATAAATGCAAAGATACTTAGATATTTATCTTCTTTATAGAATTCTCTTAGTTATATTCATGTAGTTCCTTCTTCGTATATATTACCTAATATTAGTTCTTCTTCTTCTAATGTTCACAAGTTTGATATAAAACACACACACACTCTACTCCTCAATCACTATTGAGATTCTTTGGAGTATATTTATAGACCATGTTATGATAGGACCTTACATTTTCTCTAAATACCATGATATTTACAACTTATTTCCTCCAGAGATGTTGCCTACACTACATCAACCTACTTTGAGTTCATCTCTTAATGTGACCCAATATAGACCTGAACCTATTTTCAGTTTTCCTCATATTAGTTATGGCATACTACCTTTACCTAAGATTGACCTTCTACTATTGAAATTATGGGTAGATGATCCATATAATGAGATACATAGAGTTTCTATTAGTGTAGGTTTTTATTTTTCCCTATTTATTAATTAGGGAATATCATATATTTGTGCATACATGGAGTTTTCCTACATTCGTGGGATAGGCTAGCTTATGTGGAGATTGTGTGTCATATTTGTGTCATAAGGTGTCATAAGAATGGCATAAGATACTCCTATTTCGGGTATGGGAGTTATTTCTCTATTCTTAGCACCTTGTCACCACCTTTTGAGGAGTCTATTCTTGGGGTGCTTTGACCACCATTTGTGGAGGAGTTACTTTCTAGCTCTCCTATATGTATTCTTCATTTTGGCCATTTCATGTTACTAATTTAGATTTGGTTTCTCCATTTTGTTTTGTGCAATTTATCTTCTTGTCATTGTCAAATTGCTTTAGCATCTTCGTGGTGTGCACTTGTTCATCTTGTGTGATCACGTCTTCATTGCACTCGCATTATCCGGATTCTGGCAACAACAACTCTGATATGGTATCAGAGCTAAACCGGTAATCTAGTGTATGTTTTTGCTTTAAGCTTATTTTGAAATCAAGAGGAGTGGAGTTTTTTATTTTTGATCAAAATTAAAAATAAAAATTCTGTCCAAATTTGGTATTGGTTTCTTGGGAATCCTTGGCCTTTGGTTGTCTTCACCTCAGGGAGCAGCATTCAACAGCAGGAGGAAGGTTGGCACTTAGTTCTAGCAAGGAGCAACAATAACTTCATACCTGCAAGGCGCCTCATACAGTCCATTTTTTTGGAAGACCAACTTATGCAATCTGCATTTTTTTGGTAAGAGGTCTGCATTTTTTTGTTACTTGTTTTTCTCCAGCTTGAGCAAAGACCGAAGACGCCACCTTCCAGCCTGCTGCTCCAGCTGATCCACGCCACTGTGTCCAGACCAGGTGTAACCCAACTAGGCGCAGCCCAGACCAGGGGCTGCCCAACCAGGCGCAGCCCAGACCAGGCGCTGCCCAGTCCAAGCGCTGCCTTTCTCTTGGTTCAAACGCTGCTGCCATGTTTGACTGTGGGTGCCACAATATTCTTGGGCGCTTAGGATTCGCTGTAGCAGGCGCTGTCCTCAGACTTTTTTCTGTTTCCAACGCCTTGTTCAGACTTGGTTTCCAAAGTCTTTTTTAGTGGGTCCTCTCTCTCTCCCACTCTCTCTCCCTGTCTTATTGGCAAAACTGCTTTTGATGATTATTCTGATTTTATATCAGTCATTTAATGTTTGATTTAAAATCAAATTTGAATTAGCATTCAAAAAGGCAGTTTAGAGGTTCAAATTAAATCTTGTATTTTCACCTGTCGAAGACGAAGGGTGAGGCCCGGGTTGGTAGGAGGCCAATTCCCCCTCACAAAAACCTCATTTGGATTCTTCATTTCGTGCCGAATCCAATGAGTGGTTGGAAGGCCATTTTCTCTCCTCATAACAGCATTTTTTTAACGTTTTAGTGCTTTTTTTTAAAAAACACTAGTTTACGGGAAAATTGTAACTTTAAAATCTTGCAAACAGTAACTCGGTTTTGGGTGCCATTTTTTGCAAAAGTTCTTGTAATTCAATTCTCCACAGCGTAGACTTGTTCTTTTTCAAAAATGCACTAGTTTATAAAGTGCCAAAATTTGGGTCTCCTAGGACGCATTTTCAGCTAAGTCCGACGTCCTGTTTGCTTTTGTCTTGCACTGATTGCTCTAAGACGCATTTTTGGCTGAGTCCGACGTCTTTTGAGTGTGCACTTGCATACTTGGGGGGGCTCAATATTTTGGGGGGGTGTGATTGCTTTCCACAACTTGCAACTTCACTTTCATTCTCCTTTCTGCATACAATCACAACTTGCAATCAACACAACTTCACCTAATTTCAGCTAAAAATGGATTCTTTTCAACTCAAACCCCTAACACCTTTCAACTATCATGAATGGAAAGTTAAAATGTCTATCATTCTTAGAAGCAAAGGGTTGTATAGGATCACAATGGGTACAGAAGAAGAACCTAATACAGATGCTGAAAAGGTTAAGTGGTACAACCGTAGTGATGAAGCCTTTGAGTTACTGAGTTTGTCCATGTCTCCAGAACTTCTCTTCCACTTAGAATCCTCCCAAACTCCTAATGACATATGGGACACCTTAGAAAAGTTGTTTGGGAAGCTTGATGAGATGAGAGGTCATGAGCTCGAAAACGAACTCATAAGTCTAAGTCCTAGTAACTTTGACACCCTACAGGACTTCTTTACTAAGTTTAAGGCCCTTAGATTGCAATTGAAAGAATGCGGAATAGAGAAGAAAGATGATCAACTCATACTTTCTATTCTCGCAAAGTTAGGTCCAAGTTATTCAGTCTTTGTCTCCACTTTCCATGCCACTAAAAGTGCCCTTGGCACTACATGGAAAATGCCTTCTTTGGATTCATTCATTGCCGACTTGACTAGGGAGCAAGATAAGCTAATTCAGATGGGCACAATGAAGTCTACTCAACCCCAAGCTTTGATAGCTGGAAATGGTAAGGATAAGACTTCAACAAAGGAGAAGAAGAAAAAGAACAAGGATCAAGAGAAAAAGAAAGAAAACACCAACCCTACCAAAAACAACACTGAGTCTTCATCTTCCAATGCTAAACCTAAGAAGGAGAAGGTTATGTGTGGCTATTGTAAAAAGAATGGGCATGATGAACACAAGTGCATGAAGAAACAAATAGACCACCTAACTCATCTTCTAGAGAAGAACAACATAGGTGTTCCTGAGTCCATCAAGCAGAATTCATCAACCCAAGATTCTACTAAGGCAAAGGGCAAGGGTAAGGAGAAAGAAAAGGGCAAGGCCCTTGTAGCTACAGCAGCTTCCACATCTTCATGGGTCATTGACTCGGGTGCTTCTCACCACATGGGCTCTTCACTAGTTGAGTTTTCATTTTTAGAGCCTTGTAGCATGACTTCAATTAGTTTGGGTGATGACACATCAGCTTCCATTGCAGGGAGAGGGTCAGTTGAAATGGAAGGAGGAACATTCAACAATGTTCTAAGTGTTCCTTCTCTTTCAACCAATCTCCTATCAGTGTACCAAATCACTCACATTGGTCGGGGCATGAGAGTTGAGTTTTCACCAGATTCTGTATCTATCAAGGAGTTGCATAGTGATACTACAGTGGCAGTGGGAAGGGTAGATCACCAAGCAAGGTTATACACCTTTTCACATTTTGCATCAAATTCTTCTCCTACAGCATTGCTGACTCATTCAGATGGGGTTAGCAAATTATGGCATGAGCAGTTTGGCCACCTTAACTACCGCTACCTTGAGCAACTTTGCAAAAATGACATGGTCATTGGCTTGCCTCGTGTCCAATTCTCAAAAGGACTTTGTGAGGGGTGCTCCCTTGGGGAGCATCCCGAAGCAAAATTTGACAAAGGCAAAGCTTGGAGGGCTTCACAACCTTTGGAGTTAGTCCACAGTGATGTATCGGGACCCTTTCCCAAACCATCTTTCACAAGGGCCAAGTACATCCTCACCTTCATTGATGATTTCTCTAGGTACACTTGGATATATTTTCTCAAACAAAAGTCTGAAGTGTTTGAATATTTTCTAGACTTCAAGGCTCTTGTTGAGAAACAGAGTGAGAAATCCATCAAGGTTCTTTGAACTGATAATGGAGGGGAGTATGTCAGCATCAGGTTTGAGCAGTTTTGCACCACAGAGGGGATTGATTTGCAGCGCATAGTCACCTACAATCCTTCACAAAATGGGGTTGCAGAACGCAAGAATAGGTTCTTGAAAGAGATGGGTAGCTATATGATTCACTCCAAATCCCTAGCACCACAGTACTGGGCCGAAGCCATCAATTGTGCTTGCTACATTCAGAACAGGGTTCCTCACAAAGCTTTGAAAGGGATAACACCCTTTGAAGCTTGGCATAAAAGGAAACCTGATGTTGAGCACCTTAGAGTTTTCAGATCCCCAACCATGGCCTGCATTCCGAAGAAGAAACACAAAGCTATGGAACGTCAGTCCAAGCCTTGCATCTTTGTAGGATATTTGGATGGTATTAAGGGATATCACCTTCTAGATCTCGTCACACATGAGTTGTTCATCGAGAGAAGTGTCCATTTTCAGGAGAGTCCTAGAGACTCAACACTTGACACTTCTTCTCCCTCATCGGATCTACTTCTTCATGATGATTCCTCGTCAGATTCAGATCAGCCACAGCAAGTTCTTGAGCCAGAGTCATCTTCTTCTTCTTCGAGTTTAGACAGTGAGGACAGTGATGCAGTGTCATCCACCTCTAGTCAGTCAGAGGATGAGGAGTTAGCACCTGACTCGCCCACTTCTAGGCCACTTTGGGCTAGACAGACACTTGAGAGTGCTGGCACATGGGCAGGAGACCCTGCAGATGACAGGCGTACTCGGGGGGATTTTTAGAGAGATCCACATGCCTTCTTTGCTTCAGTTTTGGATCCATAAACTTTTAGAGAGGCATCAGGGGTACCTGAGTGGGATAGTGCTATGGAGGAAGAATATTCTTCCTTAATCAAAAATCGCACTTGGGATTTGACTTCACTTCCTAAGGGAAGAAAGATGGTTCGATGTAGGTGGATATATCAGACCAAATTTGCCGCAGATGGGTCGGTTGATAAGTATAAGGCGCGATTAGTAGCCAAGGGTTTCTCACAGGTGGCAGGCATTGACTACTCAGAGACCTTTGCACCCGTTGCAAAGATGACTTCTATCCGACTCACCTTGGCTATTGCCGCAGCACATGGTTGGGATGTGCATCAGATGGATGTGAAGAGTGCCTTTCTTCACGGAGACCTTGAGGAGGAGATCTACATGGAGCAGCCGCCAGGATTTGGTCAGGATTCTTCCTTAGTATGCAGACTCAGGAAATCTATCTATGGCCTCAAACAGGCCCCTCGGGCTTGGTATGCCAAGATGGATTCCTTCCTTCTCACAGCGGGTTTCACTAGGTGCCATTCTGATCCTAATGTCTACTTCTTGCAGCAAGATGATTCGCTTCTGATTTTGGTTCTATATGTTGATGACCTTTTGATCGCCGGGAGTTCTTCATCGGCTATTACAGCAGTGAAGGCATCTCTTCAAGAGAGATTTGACATGACAGACTTGGGTTTGTTGCACTACTTCCTTGGTATCGAGATCTCACAGTCAGATTTAGGGATTTCTCTTGCACAACCTAAGTACGCTCTCGACTTGTTGGCTCGATTTCACATGGCTGATTGCAAGCCATCTCCGACTCGCTTTCTATCAGGAGTCAAGCTTGAGACTGATTGTTCTTCACCACTAGTTAATGCCACTCGGTATCGACAACTTGTTGGTAGTCTCATCTACTTGACTCACACCAGGCTCGACATTTCATATACAGTGGGACTTGTCTCTAGATTCATGCAGGAACCCCATGAGCTACATTGGAAAGCAGCTAAGAGGATCTTGCATTACATACAGGGTTCACATAGATATGGGATTCACTATAGATTTGGCATAGAGGTTGACTTGGTTGGATATACAGATTCAGACTGGGCTAGCGATTCACATACTCGTAAGTCCACTTCTGGTTACAGTTTCTCTCTAGGTTCAGGTCCTATCAGTTGGTCTAGCAAGAAGCAAAATGCTATTGCTATATCATCCACAGAGGCAGAGTACAGGGGAGTTGTTAATGCAGCCACTGAGGCTATTTGGCTTCAGGGGATTCTTTTTGAGTTTGGCATTCCTATCAGGCAGCCCACCATCATTTATTGTGACAATCAGAGTACCATACAGATTTGCAGGAATCCAGTTCAGCACCAGCGGACCAAGCACATAGAGATTCACATGCATTTCATTTGGGAGCTTATTCATAGTCAGGTCATTGACTTGATATTTTGCCAGTCTTCAGAGCAGGTTGCAGACATCTTCACCAAACCTTTCACTGAGAGTAAGTTCATTCATCTACGAGCTCTTCTTGGGGTGCGGTCTACATCTACAACAACATCATCTTCAGGGGGGGCCTTCTAGCCTCTTCTTTTCTTTTATGTCTCTCTTTTGGGGGGGAGTTTTTTCCTACGGGTTTTCTCCTTTTCTCTATCTTATGGGAGATTGCATTTGTACATGGGTACCTCATGAGGCCTAGTTGCCGGGACCCATTTTTTTTTTCCACACTTCCCACCTAAGCTGCGCTTATGGGGGGGTATTAGTGTAGGTTTTTATTTTTCCCTATTTATTAATTAGGGAATATCATATATTTGTGCATACATGGAGTTTTCCTACATTCGTGGGATAGGCTAGCTTATGTGGAGATTGTGTGTCATATTTGTGTCATAAGGTGTCATAAGAATGGCATAAGATACTCCTATTTCGGGTATGGGAGTTATTTCTCTATTCTTAGCACCTTGTCACCACCTTTTGAGGAGTCTATTCTTGGGGTGCTTTGACCACCATTTGTGGAGGAGTTACTTTCTAGCTCTCCTATATGTATTCTTCATTTTGGCCATTTCATGTTACTAATTTAGATTTGGTTTCTCCATTTTGTTTTGTGCAATTTATCTTCTTGTCATTGTCAAATTGCTTTAGCATCTTCGTGGTGTGCACTTGTTCATCTTGTGTGATCACGTCTTCATTGCACTCGCGTTATCCGGATTCTGGCAACAACAACTCCGATAGTTTCTAGTCATTGGTCTAAGGATTGTCATGTACATCATTAGTAACAAGCCTCAAGTTCTACTTCTAATATAAATATTTGACCTTCATAGTCTTATCCTAGATGCACTTGTTGTTTTCATGGTACATGTAATAGTACATTGATACACTTCACCTAGAGAAGGCACAATCTATAGACAAGAGCCTACTTCCTCAAATAATTTCAAAATACATCCTAAATATAGGGAAGATTATTTTATTTATCATTGGTGTACTACACATCATACAAATAGATGTCAAGTACTACAGTAGAACTTTCATGATTTCCCATGGCCTACACCTCCACTAGCTTAGTTGTATACTCCAGGGCATTCATAGACAAAGGTTTGATCTTCTCCACAACCCACATTTATTCATATATATGAGGATGTTAATCACATTTCATCATTGATTACTTACATTAAGTATACTTCATAGGAACTACCTCATGAGAATCATTATTCTATTAGCATACCCACTTTTTTAGTAGAGACAATGCATCAAGAAGTCTTTTCATGACTTTCTATAAAGATTGATGAGACTTTAATCAAAGTCAGAGTGCAGTTACACAAGTATGTATCAAATGTTATGGATGATGTTTGCCATGAAAATTATCAATGCTTGTGAACACATCATAGTGTTTCATCACTTATTTATTACAGTTTCATAATATTTGGATTTGATTTATGAGCATATATTGATCTTATGTTTTACTTATGACTTTTAAATGTTTCATGGATTAATCTCATTTTCATTTATTTTCCCATATTTTTATTTAGGATTATTTATTTTGTCTTGTTATGTCATTTTTTTCAATAAGATAGTTATTATTGTGGCATGGTTCTAAATCCATACCCATTTAATATCCTATCTTTACCATATGATAAGTTAACAAGCATATTTCTCATTGTATCATAACATACACAAATTTATTTGATCTTCATTTTCTCCTTATTTTCCTTCATAATAAGCACACATGTGGTTAGTGTTGATATCACATACTTATTTATGGGCAAGCCTAATTATTTATCAACATGACAAAATCTATAGGTATTTTGTATCATGTAATCAAAGCCTATATCTTATATATTTTTGTCACTTTTATCACTCATGTGTGGTTATTCTAAATTCATATGGAGGATGAATTGAAAAATCCATAAAAATTTTAAATCCAAATCATTTAAATAAAAAGCATTGATAAAAAGGCAAAAATAAAAAGTCAAAAGTCAAAATCACACCAAAATACATTATTCATATCTTAGAGCATCTCCTATTCTTAATTAAAGCTCAAAATCCACCATTGACTACATGATAAATCCAAGGTCCATTGGGGTGTGGTAGGCCAATAGATTGGGATAGGATATCTCAAAAAAATTCTAATGTAATTATCCAATCTTTATAGTATGTTTATGGATCTATAAGGGGTTCTAAAAAAATGGAACACATTATGTAAAGGTAGGCCCATTTTTACTTTTCTTGTATATATAAAATTCATGAAATGATATTAGTACTACATCTATTCACCTACAAAGTTTTATATTTATTGCGAACAAATATCTTTTGAATTTGGCATCTAATAAATTCTTGGCACCTACCTATTTACTTAGTATGTATCATACTCCTACTAAGGTTTATTACAAACACCTATTTCATGATTTTTCCATTCCTTATTTCATTTTCCAATATTCCTCCTTAATGAATACTATTTTTTCATTGATCATACTCCTTTAATTCTCATTTTTATGAGTTGAAATATAAAACCTTGGATAAGACTAGACCTTCCTCACAAACATTCGATTTACCATCCATTACTATTTCCCATTTTTACCTCATTATTTTACCCTTTGTGAGTTGCATTTTAAGATCTTGGATAGGACTGGGCTTTCCTCACAAAGAACACTCAAGATTCATACCATGATTTAGTCACAAATTAACTACACTTCTTCTAAACAAGTGATTTACATAAATTTACATCTCATTCTACTTGTTATTTTGTTGTCACTTATTTTATGTCTTATATGATTCTCAACTTGATTTAGTGTGTTTTACTTTTTCATTATTACAATCTATTTATCTATGTTTTACACGCTTTCCAACTTGAATTAGTGTGTTTTTTATTTTCATTATTACAAATTACTCATTTTATGTTTTACACATTTTTTCAATTAGATTTAGTGTGTTTTACATTTCATTCCATTTTATCATTTAGTTATTATTTAAATGCTTTTTCAACTTGATTTAGTGTTTTTTTTAAATTTATTTATCTTTCATTTTATATGTTTCCAAACATGATTTAGTGTATTTTACATTCTATTTTTACTCATGAGATCTAATATATTTTACATTTTTATATCATTCTTTTTAACCATGCATTTGCTCACAATTGCTAGAAAACAATCCAAAATACATCATAAATTTTCTCGTATGATATATAAAAAAATTAAACACTTATTGTTAAAAATAAAATACATACATCCATAATATCCATGAGTCATACCAACAAATAGATCTATATATATATCAATGCATCCAATGTTTGATATAATAAAAAAACATGCTACAAGCATAATATAATAACAACTCTATGGTTGTGGTCCACACTACCTATCTTTTGGATAAGACACACTACTCATCGATCCCTGAGACTACACCTTCTGAATGGTGTATTGTAGTGACTTTATCTATGAATGTGTGCCCTATATCTATCCTTGTATATTGGCCACTTGGACCTACACATGTGCCACCTCTATATATGTATCCAAATGAATGACCCACTCCTCAGCCACTGTATGTCATGCTCTCATCTCTCCATCACCCACTCCTACTATTAATTATATTGTATCTCCTTATCTCTATAACTCTCAAGCTTCTTCATTAACCAATCACAACTAGCTAGCATATGTTGTGGCATAAGTTATAATAAGATCAATCATATCAATGGTATCATGATGTAGTAACACATCATCCAAAATATCATGGTGTGTCACCTATATATACCACATGGATCATTTAAACTCCACGTAAATATTTTTAAAACACAAAATAGATGTATATTATATCTCATATATATATATATATATATATATATATATATATATATATATGAGATATAATATATATGTAAACATCAACTACATATCCAAACATAAATAATTTTCCAACAATAGTATCTCCATTAGCACGTCCACCAAGTACCTCCACTGGAGCATGTATCTGAGGTACTGGAAAAATAGGTGGGAAAACACAAACACATCATGGTCCACTATAAATCTATTTTGATATAGACTAGTTATTTGCATGTTGTGCCATAAGATCTACATGTTCATATACCTATGCATATGGTTTCTCCTCCTCTTGCACCTTCATCTGCATCTGCTAATGTCTACATCATCATGGTTCCTATGGTAGAAACTATAAAGATTGTTATGGCACAATAATCACAACCTCCACATCCTCATCCATAACCATCTCTACCTCCTCCTCCACCATTATTACCTCTCTCTATTATTATCATCATCATCCTATCTAAGGTCTTGATCAGTGTGGATGAATGATAAACACATCCATAAGAACTCCTTGACCTCCACTATCCCTACGCTTCCTATCATGGCATGCCCAATATCCAAGCACTACTATAGGTTCCACTGGTGGTGGAAACCACAACTAACCAATTAAATGATCAACATGATGTGGATCTACCCTCCATGTATAATAACCAGTGATAAAAACACATCCCAATCCCTAAAAATAGATGGCTAGGAAGGCCAACTAATTATAATACCTACATAAGGCTGCCACATAATATCTCCTTGGGTGGTAGACTACACCATTAGGGCATGAGGTATAACTCATATCACATGGTCATATCTACATATCAAAACATGAGGTAAACTATCATCTATTTTATGGGATAACCCCACAAGAAGATACATAGGAAACCTCTCATAAATCTAGGTACTTAGAAAAATAATGGGGCCCATAGTCATATATCCTCATGAAAGAATGTTATACAAATCATGCACCAACTACACCTAGATAACTGACCCTAGGAGACATGACCATGTGATATAAGCTATACCTCCTTAGCTGGCAGACTACACCATTAGGGCATGAGGTATAACTCCTATCACATGGTCATATATAGTACCTGGTCTAAAATAAAATAACACAAGGAGACCACATATAATGGCACTTTCCCATCTAACTTATGATAGATCACATGAGCTATCATAAGGCCAATAATAGCCTTACATATATTTATAGTATTTGACACATAAACATCAAATAAACATACTTGTAACCCATCAAAATATCTCTCTAAGCCAATCACACATAAGGCTAAATCTCATCTCTCAAGATCCAACTCAAAGGTATCACAAATAATAGGATTAACTATAATAAGAAATCCTAGGATTGCATGGACTTCCTCCAAGGTAATACCCACCTCAATGGTGTCCTCATCCACCACCCACTTAAAATTGTTGGTTAGTCTCTCCCATATCCCTAAGAACATGGTGACTAAGTCAAAATTCAAAGGAATACAATGCATCTGCACAATATCTCCAAACCCCAACATCATCAATCATGCACGATCATTGGTTGTCAATATATATAACAAATCTAGTAGCCAAACTACATCTTCCAAGTACTATAGTCTCTATTATCTCTACAAAATATCAAATAATAAATCATATATTAGCCTTAAATATTAGATAATCATCAAATTACATTACAAAAATAAAAATACAAGCATTTACATAAAAATTAACTATTTCATTAACCTATTCTATCATTTTCTTAATATTTTATACTACATCAGCCATAAAACTAACTATGTTGGCTAAGAACAAATTTTTTACTAAGTTATCCATGTATTTAACTATGTTTTCCACTATTAAATTTAGATTAAATCATCCACTTTATACAAATTTGGCTAGCTAAAGTAATTACATCAACCACTCACTACACCATCAACCATATAACCCAACTGCATCAGCCACATCATACAAATTCAACCATTAATTAAAATGACACCATCCACCTCAACACATTATTGAATTAGCTAGGATATATGAGATAAACCACCTAGACACTATTAGACTAGATGGCCCCTATATAAACAATCATCCATCTACTGACTAACTATGTTGACCTAATACTATGAAATTGGCCACTATTACTAACCTACTAATTTGAAACTACATCAGCTTGGATGACTCTATTTAATTACTACGATGATTTTTCACACATTTATCATTAATTCCTTAGGCATTAATGACCCTATTCGATCCATACTCATTGTCTATCTTAATTCCTAATATACCTTATTTTTTTGGGGGTAAATTATGCTATATGGATTTGACTCGATACCTACATTTTCAAATATTCATCATTTTTCAAATAAATTTGACAAAAATTCAAAATTAAGTACATTCCATACCTATATCATGCTATAAATAATTGTTATGTGTCTTCCACCTCATGTTCCTCACCTCCATGTCATGGTCTCTCTCATCACTTCTCTAGGTTATACAGATCTCTAGTTTCTCAAAATAGTAAATTTTCAAATGAATAGTTAAAAATCATATATATATTTAAAATTTATAAATTCTTTAGTTACCAATTATTTATTAAAAATTGTATGGTTTGCTCATAATTATGTTTCTACAAACTCATTTCGCAAACTATAAAAATGCATGGAATCTTGAAAACATAGAGAATTTTTCTATACTTAAGCCATATTTTTTAAGAAAAACCAAATTTCTAGCTTATTTTTTAGGTCCACCTAATGCCCCATACATCGAATGCATCTTCCATTTGATTCACTGAAACTTCTATTATACAACAAGGTAAGTGAAGGTATGTAATTTTCAATTCTTTATTTTTATTTACATTTCCAATTTTTACCATAATTTATTAGCTCATAATTGGGTATTACTATGTTCTTTCTCAAAGTACCATCCCATGTTACAACTACATGACATGTGATGAGATTCAAGTGGGGCATATGTATACACATAATATTCATTTTATCATTTATTAATGTTTTTTTATCTTATAAGAACCTATCAAGTTTTAATATTTCTGAGTGCATACCTTAAAGGGTACACTATGAAAGGGGTGGGCAAACTTTTGTTTCTTCATAATATTGTTTATCCCTATACCATAACATTAAACCACTACAATTTAATTTTATCCAAATCTCTAAACAAGTAAAACCCACTTATACACTCTTCTAAGTAATTCACCTTCCAATATATCTCCTACTTAAGCATATACCCCTTTTTCTTCATTTTTCTACTATGTCAACCTGGTCAAACTTATTAAGGATTGAGCACACCTTATGGAACTTTTTCATCCCAACTAACCTCATTCAAGTGTTAATGGATATCTTTCATGCCAAAAAATATTGACATGGTCAACCTTATTGGCTAAATTATCAAGAGGGTTTAGGGTCAATCCTTGGCTATAAACACCCACTTCACTTCATTTATAAAGAGAGGAACATTAATTTTCACATTACTACAACTCATAATTATGTTACTTCTACATTGGAGGAGTCATTTCTTAGGGTTTTACCTTAGAGGGAAATAATATTATCTTATGGTAAAGACTTGGATGCAAAGTAAGATTCTTTTAGCCTAGAGCTAATTTCTATAGTGTGATCTTTTTGAAGCCACAAAAACCTCTTGAAAAGCACCATTGACCAAGGGAGAGACTAAATCATGATATCTTCAATTCAAGGTAAGTATTCTTAACTTTTACTCTTTCATTTAGTAGATTATATATTTCACAAATTATTAGGTTTAATGTTGTAATCCTTCCTTATTTTACCTCTACATTGTCTTGAGTAAAGTTATCTTTGAATGTTTTATTTTATTTATTATTAATTACCCCCATTTATACCACAAGCTTAAGTGAGCACAAGGGTTATTGCATAATGTCATTATCCTAAAGGATTTGGAACTCTCTCTTTTAGTGTTGTGTAGTAATATATTCCTTAGTTAGGTTTATCAGATCTGAATTGGTCATGTCCTGATATAAATAGTTATGTAATGAATTATTTTGGTAATATTACCTTATCTAATCTTGGAATACACTAAGTAAAAAAAGTTATGAATCCATCCTAATTTTTTATACAAACACTACTATCAACGATAGTATCATAGGTCACTAGTAGTGTCCAGGGGCTAAAAACAAAAAAATGATCAGAATACAAGCAAGGATCTCTGAAGCACACTATAAAAAAGGTATATTGAGTAATAAAAAGATAGTAAATATCAATTAAAAGTAATAAAATAACATGCAATGAAAGGATTCACATAATTTTGTGTCATTATATGCCTAACTCTCTATTAAAATGTCTATATGTGCAAAACTGTGAAAAACATAATATGAAATTATGCTTATACCAAATATGGGTATCTACATTTTCTCCTCTTTAATCTAGTAGTGCATGAAAATGAAATTACTAATTTTAAATGAAATAAAATGTGCACCTCAATGTGTAGAACACACCTTATCTTTGATTGAGCTTTTTTTTAATGTCACATACAACCAAAAACATGTCACAATGTGATCAACATACATAATCTAAAAAATGAAAAGTAGTGGAAAGTATCTAAATAAATAAAGATCATGGATATAATATAATTATGTATGTGTTACTTCATGATGATTTAGGGACATCAAATCCACTTCAAAATATAGAATATTAAAAATAGACTTGAGCCCTCATCCATTTTATGGGCAAGAAAATGAATGAGTGCATTAGAGATCATATGGGATACACCTTGAAGGTTCCATATTTGGAATAAGGATATTTTGGAGGTGATCATGTCCCTAATGTGATATAAGGAGAGTGATTCTATAGCCATTGAGAGTAGTACATCCTAACCAACACAACTTAAGTGTAAACATATATATAATTTGATGTATGGTGAGTGATTTAATCAAGCTCATCCTATAAATCTAGTGAGTTTTATTGATTTAATCATCATAATATTTAATGAGGTTGAATGATTTGATCACTTTAACCTATAAAAATAACCAATTGTTATAGATAGATAACGTTTGGTAATACTACTTCCTGGTGTAATTGAGGTATTTTGGTGAAACATTTTGAAATATGGTGAATCTGAGAGATAAATTAGTTTGATACATAATATAAGGAATGAACTTTTTTCATGCCCCTTGTCACATTTGTTGTATTGTGTATAGTAAAATTACCACTAATTTGGGAAACCTTATCCCAAATATATGAAAATTAGTGCTAATGTATATAATTTTAACCCAAATATATATCCAAATCATGTAAACTATAATAAAAGTCTACATATTTTGGTATAAGTTTAAGTGTGGAGGTCATGTCTTTATGACATGACCCAACTAAAATGTGTATATATTGATAACTGAGTAAGTGTAGAGGTCATGTATTTATGACATGCCCCCACTAAAATCTATAAATTGTGTAGATGTGGAGGTCATGACTTTTAATACATGCCCCCACTGATATGCCACCCATTTTGAGTTGAGGGGAGTATAATCTGGTAGTCACCACATTGTAAAATGATGAAATGTATATTATTCATATAGATCAAGCATATAGGATTTAATTTTGTATTATTGATATGCTTCATAAATTTTATTAATATTGTTAGGTTGTGGAGCTAAAATTTTCACCAAGATGCAAACACGAGAAGTTTCAGAGGATGCAAAGTTGCAGAACTAGTTGCAGGGCAACCGGTGTCGGTCTGATCAACTGACATCGGTTAGATAGCAGCGAAGAACCAACCAGCATCGGTTACCAGTCGGCCGACATCGGTCATGGAAGAGCCGACGTCGGTAGCCTGTGCGTGAACAGGCAGTTTGCATGTTGATCACAGAGAGTCTATTTTTGGACTGTTTGTTTGTATGTCAAAGGCTAGTCTTAGTCTTGAGTTGCATGTCTAATTATTGTAATTATGATAGTCTAATTATTGTAAGCATGAGATCTATATATGGACTCATGGGCTGTATTGTAAAATTGTGCTAGAGAGTAAGAGAGCAATAAGCTCCTTCTGAGAGAAGAGAGCCATGGTGTGTTCCTCCTAGTTACCAATAGGGGTATTGACAGTGTATGCTTAGAGAGAGTTGTAGGTTGTGCAAGTTCTTGGAGAAGATCCACCAAGGTACTGGTTGAAAAATCATAAGGACTTGGTGAGGTAAGGACAAGGGTTCTTCAGGGGTGTAGAGAGATATCTACATGGTGAGTAAGGTCTAGTGATTTGCAGGTAGCAGTAGAGAGCAAGAGATCTACTTAGAGTACAGTTGTGTACTTGACGTACTGGCAGCGTGTTACTGACTGGTTGGAGAGGTGAACATTAATTCTATATTGGAGTTGATTTTTGTGACCAAGAGAGAGAGGGAAGAAGGTCTTGAGGTGTGGCAAGCCTTTGAGGTGGAAGAAAAAGTGGCATCTTCTTTATTATATATTCTTCTGAGTGATTATTAATACAATTGTGTATTGTCTCTCAATTCCTGTGTTGTTTCATATTTCTAGTTACTTTATATTTCTAGTTAAATTCTGTGATTAGTTGCTTATACAGAGTAATCATATTTGTGCTCTTATTAACGGAGCAAGATCCTGACTAAGTAGGCATTGAAGCATGTTTATTGTTCTAGGTTCTTGATAAGTGGTATCAGAGCCTTGGTTATAGGTTCAAGAGCTGATACCATCAAGTGGTATTAGAGCTTTTGGTTGGGTTGACTAATAGGTGGTTTCAGATCTAGTAGTGTTTGTTGATTACAAGTCACTCACAGGGGTTTCAAATTGAGTGGGAGTATAGCAATGGTAGAAGAAAGTAAGCTACGAATAGAGAAATTGAATAGCACGAATGGTCTAATTGATGGAAAGAAAGAGCAGGTAAAAAGAGATTGTTGGTCAGTAGAAGATCAGCGTGTAGAAGCATATGTTGCAGGTGATGTTTCACATGATGTTTTGGATAAAGTAGAATTTTTGTTTACAGATTCTTTTGCCTCTTTCCATGCAGCCCGAAATAGAGCATCTTTTCATGGGTATGTCTTTGGAGACTTTGGAGAGATTTATTTAGGGGTTGGAAAGCCTTGTCAGATTATTGACGAAGGGGAAGTAAAGCTAAAATTGTAGACGAATGACACACAGTGGTTGAAGGAAGTCATGCAGGTACCAGTCTTGGAGATGAGTCTAATTTCTTTAGGAAATTTGGGTGATGAGAGATGCACTGTAACTCTCATAGCGGATGCACTTGAATTGGATGGTGGTAAGAAAGTAGGTATCCTTTATCTATCTACTTATATTACTGATTCACCTTATATTGCAGAGATGTGGCTTCATGGGCTTGGTCACATATGTAGGAGGGGAATGCAGGTTCTTAAGTGGAAGACAGATATTTTTGACAAGCTAAAGAACTGGAAAGCCTTGGTATTCATGAAGGAGATGATGGATAGAGATCAGGTGAGGAGACTGAATTATTCTGAGTAGAGCTATGTTGATTTGAAAAAGGTTTTGATCCATGGAGAGCTCACAGGTAAAAAGTTATCACTCACAGACGAACATAGGTACCGGCATCGGTCAGACAGTAACCGACGTCGGTCATGAAGGAATTAACGTCAACAGAAAGGATACCAGCGTTGGCTAGGGAGATGACATCGATAGTCAGGGTCAGTCTAGGGAACTGACATCGGTCGGGAGCAGACTGGGAGATGGCCGAGATCGGTCACTGAAACGGATGGTGGGCAGACAGCAAGTTGTCAATAGGTCTCAAATGCTCATATTGAGGTCAGAAAGGGTAAGTGAACCTCATATTCATTGTTCACCTTCTTTATATTGCTTATTGATGGTCAAGAACCAAGAAAATGGAAGAGGCAATGCAGGTAGAATCCAAATATAGTGGGAGCTTGGCATGGATGAGGAGTGTGAGTCCTTGGAGAAGAACCAAACAGGGATTTGTTGGTAGAGTTGTCAGCTAGAAGTAAGCACTGAGAGATGGAATGGATTCCCAAGTTAAAGAAGAGAGTGGATGGATACGTGAGACAGAAGGCCAAGGCATATGGTCTTAAGGAAGTTGCAGGATAGTGGTACAGGTTTGACAGGTGGATGACTAAGCATGGCTTCAGTCAATGTCAGTGTAACTATTGTGTTTGTCTTACCAGATGGACAATGATTGCAACATTATTTTGTTACTGTATGTGAATGGTATACTAGTTATAGGTTCAGAGATGTAGGGTTTTGCTGAGCTAAAGGTAAGGTTAGTTCAGAGGTATGTCAAAAAGAATTTAGAGCAGTAAAATTCTTTGGCATAAGAGACATGGAGATTTGATCTCCAATGGGAGCTGATGTGAAGACAGTGTTGGTGGGGTTCATGATGTAGGATGCAGAATCAAAAAGCACAACAAGGGCTAGACAGTTCAAGCTTAGCTTGAAACAGGGTTTAAAATCACATGAGGTCTAGTGTAGACCTGAGTTTTCTCAAGCAGTGGGGGTTGTCAGAAAGTATGGAGCCAATTCGAGGAAGGAGTACTGAAGGGCAGTTCAGTGGGACTAGCAGCAGGTTAACATGTTATGTAGGGTCAAGGTCTTCACTACATGGATATGTAGGTTCGGATATGGCAGGTTACTTGAATGACAGGCATAGCATCATAGGTTGTGTGGTGGTTGGTTTTTAGGATTGATCTTGAAGAGAGATACAAGCCAGGGAATAATTTAGACAGTGTATAGGTACAAGTATAGGTGCAGCTATTTATCTCCAAGTGGGAGATTGTTAGGTTATGGAGCTAAAAGCTTCACCAAAATGCAAATAAGAGAAGTTACAGAGGATGCAGAGTTACAAAACCAATTGCATGGCAACCAACATCAGTCTGATCAATTGACGTCAGTCAAATAGCAGTGAAGAACCAACTGGTATCGGTTACCAGTCGGCCAACATTGGTCATGGAGGAGCTGACGTCGACAGCCTATGCGTGAACAGGCAGTTTGCATGTTGATCCCAGAGAGTCTATTTTTGGACTATTTGTTTGTATGTCAAAAGCTAGTCTTAGTCTTGAGTTGCATGTCTAATTATTGTAATTATGATAGTCTAATTATTATAAGCATGAGATCTATATATGGACTCATGGGTTGTATTGTAAACTTGTGCTAGAGAGTAAGAGAGCAATAAGCTCCTTCTGAGAGAAGAGAGCCATGGTGTGTTCCTCCTAGTTACCAATAGGGGTACTAAGAGTGTATGATCAGAGAGAGTTGTAGGTTGTGCAAGTTCTTGGAGAAGATCCATCGGGGTACTAGTTGAAGAATCATAAGGACTTGGTGAGGCAAGGACAAGGGTTCTTTAAGGGTGTAGAGAGACATCTACATGGTGAGTAAGGTCTAGTAATTTGCAGGTAGCAGCAGAGAGCAGGAGATCTACTTGGTGTACGGTTGTGTACTTGACGTACTAGTAGCGTGTTACTGATTGGTTGGAGAGGTGAACATCAATTCTGTATTAGAGTTGATTGTTGTGACAAAGAGAAAGAGGGAAGAAGGTCTTGAGGTGTGACGAGCCTTTGAAGTGGAAGAAGAAGTGGCATCTTCTTTATTGTATATTCTTCTAAGTGATTATTAATACAATTGTGTATTGTCTCTCAATTCTTGTGTTGTTTCATATTTCTAGTTACTTTATATTTCTGGTTAAATTTTGTGATTAGTTGCTTATACAAAGTAATCATATTTGTGCTCTTATTGAGGGAGCAAGATCCTGACTAAGTAGGCATCAAAGCATGTTTATTGTTTTAGGAACCTGACAAGTGGTATCAGAGCCTTGGTTGTAGGTTCAAGAGCTGATACCATCAAGTGGTATCAGAGCTTTTGGTTGGGTTGACTAACAGGTGGTTTCAGATCTGGTAGTGTTTGTTGATTATAGGTCACTCATAGGGGTTTCAGATTGAGTGGGAGTATAGCAATGGCAGAAAAAAGTAAGCTACGAATGGAGAAACTGAATAGCATGAATGGTCTGATTGATGGAAAGAAAGAGCAGGTAAAAAGAGATTGTTGGTCGATAGAAGATCAGCGTGTAGAAGCATATGTTGTAGGTGATGTTGCACATGATGTTCTGGATAAAGTAGAATCTTTGTTTACAGATTCTTTTGCCTCTTTCCATGTAGCTCGAAATAGAGCATCTTTTCATGGGTATGTCTTTGGAGACTTTGGAGAGATTTATTTAGGGGTTGGAAAGCCTTGTCAGATTATTGACAAAGGGGAAGTGAAGCTGAAATTGTAGACGGATGATACACAGTGGTTGAAGGAAGTCATGCAGGTACCAGTCTTGGAGATGAGTCTAATTTCTTCTAGAAATTTGAGTGATGAGAGATGCACTATAACTCTCACAGTGGATGCACTTAAATTAGATGGTGGTAAGAAATTAGGTATCCTTTATCTATCTACTTATATTACTAATTCACCTTCTATTACAGAGATGTGGCTTCATGGGCTTGGTCACATATGTAGGAGGGGAATGCAGGTTCTTAAGCAAAAGACAAATGTTTTGACAAGCTAAAGAACTGGAAAGCCTTGGTGTTCATAGAGGAGATGACAGACAGAGATCAGGTGAGGAGACTGAATTATTCTGAGTAGAGCAATGTTGATTTGAATGGGATTTCGATCCATGGAGAGCTCGTGGGTAAAAAGTTATCACTCACAGATGAACACAGGTACCGGCATCAGTCAGACAGTAACCGACGTCGGTAGAAGGAAGATCGACGTTGGTCATGAAAGAACAGACATCAGCAAAAATGATACCAACATCAGCCAGGGAGATGATGTCGACAGTCAGGGTCAGTGCAGGGAACCGACATCGGTCGAGAGCAGACTGGGAGATGGCTGAGATCAGTCACTGAAATGGATGGTGGGCAGACAGCAAGCTGTCAATAGGTCTCAAATGCTCATATCGAGGTCAAAAAGAGTAAGTGAACCTCATACTTGTTGTTCACCTTCTTTATATTGCTTATTGATGGTCAAGAACCAAGAAGATGGAAGAGGCAATGCAGGTAGAATCCAGATATAGTGGGAGTTTGGCATGGATGAGGAGTGTGAGTCCTTGGAGAAGAACCAAATAGAGATTTATTCGTAGAGTTTCCAGCTGGAAGTAAGCACTGAGAGACAGAATGGATTTCCAAGTTAAAAAAGAGAGTGGATGGATATGTGAGATGGAAGGCCAAGGCATATGGTCTTGAAGAAGCTGCAGGATAGTGGTACAGGTTTGACAGGTGGATGACTAAGCATGGCTTCAATCAATGTCAGTGTAACTATTGTGTTTGTCTTACCAGGTGGATAATGATTGCAACATTATTTTGTTACTGTATGTGAATGGTATACTAGTTATAGGTTCAGATATACGGGGTTTTACTGAGCTAAAGGTAACGTTAGTTCAGAGGTATGTCAAGAAGAATTTAGAGCAGCAAAATTCTTTAGCATAAGAGACATGGAGATTTGATCTCTAGTGGGAGCTGATGTGAAGATGGTGTTGGTAGGATTCATGATGCAGGATGTAGAATCAGAAAGCACACCAAGGGCTGGACAGTTCAAGCTTAGCTTGAAACAGGGTTCGAAATCACATGAGGTCTAGTGTAGACTTGAGTTTTCCCAAGTAGTGGGGGTTATTAGAAAGTATGGAGCCAATTTGGGAAAGGAGTACTGGAGGGCAGTACAGTGGGACTAGCAGTAGGTTAACATGTTATGCAGGGTCAAGGTCTTCACTACATGGATATGTAGGTTTGGATATGGCATGTTACTTGAATGATAGGCATAGCATCATAGGTTGTGTGGTGGTTGGTTTTTAGGATTGATTTTGAAGAGGGATGCAAGCCAGGGAATAATTTAAATGGTGTACAGGTACAGGTGCAGGTGCAACTATTTATCTCCAAGTGGGAGATTGTTAGGTTATGGAGCTAAAAGCTTCACCAAGATGCAAATAGGAGAAGTTACAGAGGATGCAGAGTGTCAAAACCAGTTGCAGGCCAACTGGCATCAGTCTGATCAACCGACATCGGTTAGATAGTAGTGAAGAACCAACTGATGTCGGTTACCAATTGGCCGACATCGGTCATGGAGGAGCCAACATCGGCAGCCTGTGCATGAATAGGCAGTTTGCATGTTGATCCTGAAGAGTTTATTTTTGGATTGTTTCTTTGCATGTCAAAGGCTAGTCTTAGTCTTGAGTTGTGTGTCTAATTATTGTAATTATGATAGTCTAATTATTGTAAGCATGAGATCTATTTATGGACTCATGGGCTGTATTGTAAACTTGTGATAGAGAGTAAGAGAGCAATAAGCTCCTTCTGAGAGAAGAGAGCCATGGTGTGTTCCTCCTAGTTACCAATAGGGGTACTGAGAGTGTATGATCAGAGAGAGTTGTAGGTTGTGCAAGTTCTTGGAGAAGATCCATCGGGGTACTAGTTGAAGAATCATAAGGACTTGGTGAGGCAAGGACAAGGGTTCTTCAAGGGTGTAGAGAGACATCTACATGGTGAGTAAGGTCTAGTGATTTGTAGGTAGCAGTAGAGAGCAGGAGATCTACTTAGAGTATGGTTGTGTACTTGACGTACTGGCAGTGTGTTACTGACTGGTTGGAGAGGTGAACATCAATTCTGTATTAGAGTTGATTGTTGTGACCAAGAGAGAGAGGGAAGAAGGTCTTGAGGTGTGGTGAGCCTTTGAGATGGAAGAAGAAGTGGCATCTTCTTTATTATATATTCTTCTGAGTGATTATTAATACAATTGTGTATTGTCTCTCAATTTTTGTGTTGTTTCATATTTCTAGTTACTTTATATTTCTGGTTAAATTCTATGATTAGTTGCTTATACAGAGTAATCATATTTGTGCTCTTATTGAGGGAGCAAGATCCTGACTAAGTAGGCATCAGAGCATGTTTATTGTTCTAGGTTCCTGACAAGTGGTATCAGAGCCTTGGTTGTAGGTTTAAGAGCTGATACCATCAAGTGGTATTAGAGCTTTTGGTTGGATTGACTAACAGGTGGTTTCATATCTGGTAGTGTTTGTTGATTACAGGTCACTCATAGAGGTTTTAGATTGAATGGGAGTATATCAATGGCAAAATAAAGTAAGCTACAAATGGAGAAACTGAATAGCACGAATGGTCTGATTGATGGAAAGAAAGAGCAGGTAAAAAGAGATTGTTGGTCGGTAGAAGATCAGCATGTAGAATCATATGTTGCAGGTGATGTTGCATAGGATGTTCTGGATAAAGTAGAATCTTTATTTACAGATTCTTTTGCCTCTATCCATGTAGCCCAAAAAAGAGCATCTTTTCATGGGTATGTCTTTGGTGACTTTGGAGAGATTTATTTAGGGGTTGGAAAGCCTTGTCAGATTATTGATGAAGGGGAAGTGAAGCTAAAATTGCAGATGGATGACACACAGTGGTTGAAGGAAGTCATGCAGGTACCAGTCTTGGAGATGAGTTTAATTTCTTCAAGAAATTTGGGTGATGAGAGATGCACTGTAACTTTCACAGTGGATGCACTTGAATTAGATGGTGGTAAAAAAGTAGGTATCCTTTATCTATCTACTTATATTATTGATTCACCTTCTGTTGTAGAGATGTGGCTTCATGGGCTTGGTCACATATGTAGGAGGGGAATGCAGGTTCTTAAGCGAAAGACAGATATTTTTGACAAGCTAAAGAACTGGAAAGCCTTGGTGTTCATGGAGGAGATGATGGACAGAGATCAGGTGAGGAGACTAAATTATTCTGAGCAAAGCTATGTTGATTTAAACAAGGTTTTGATCCATGGAGAGCTCATGGGTAAAAATTTATCACTCATAGACGAAAACAGGTATCGGCATCGGTCAGACAGTAAGCGATGTCAGCAGAAGGAAGATCGACGTCGATCATGAAGGAACCAATGTCGGTAGAAAGGATACTGACGTCGGCTAGGGAGATGACATCAGCAGTCAGGGTCAGTATAGGGAATTGACATCGATCAGGAGCAGACTGGGGGATGGCCGAGATCGGTCACTAGAATGGATGGTGGGCGGATAACAAGCTATCAATAGGTCTCAAATGCTCATATCGAGGTCAAAAAGGGTAAGTGAACCTCATATTCATTGTTCATCTTCTTTATATTGCTTATTTATGGTCAAGAACCAGGAAGATGGAAGAGGCAATGCAGGTAGAATCAAGATACAGTGGGAGCTTGGCATGGATGAGGAGTGTGAGTCCTTGGAGAAGAACCAAACAGGGATTTGTTAGTAGAGTTGTCAGCTAGAAGTAAGCACTGAGAGACGGAATGGATTCCTAAGTTAAAGAAGAGAGTGGATGGATACCTGAGATGGAAGGCCAAGGCATATGGTCTTGAGGAAGATGCAGGATAGTGGTACAGGTTTGACAGGTGGATGACTAAGCATGGCTTCAGTCAATGTCAGTGTAACTATTGTGTTTATCTTACCATGTGGATAATGATTGCAACATTATTTTGTTATTATATGTGAATGGTATACTAGTTATAGGTTCAGAGATATAGGGTTTTACTGAGCTAAGGGTAAGGTTAGTTCAAAGTTATGTCAGGAAGAATTTAGAGCAACGAAATTCTTTGGCATAAGAGACATGGAGATTTGATCTCCAGTGGGAGCTGATGTGAAGACGGTTTTGGCGAGGTTCATGATGCAAGATGTAGAATTAGAAAGCACACCAAGGGCTGGGTAGTTCAAGCTTAGCTTGAAATAGGGTTCGAAATCACATGAGGTCTAGTGTAGACCTGATTTTTCCCAAGCAGTGGGGGTTGTCAGAAAGTATGGAGCCAATTCGGGGAAGGAGTACTGGAGGGCAGTTCAATGGGACTAACAGCAGGTTAGCATGTTATGTAGGGTCAAGGTCTTCACTACATGGATATGTAGGTTCGGATATGGTAGGTTACTTGAATAACAGGCGTAGCATCACAGGTTGTGTGGTGGTTGGTTTTCAGGATTGATCTTGAAGAGGGATACAAGTCAAGGAATAATTTAGATGGTGTATAGGTATAGGTACAGGTGCAGCTATTTATCTCCAAGTGGGAGATTGTTAGGTTGTGGAGCTAAAAGCTTCACCAAGATGCAAATAGGAGAAGTTACGGAGGATGCAGAGTTGCAGAACTAGTTGCAAGGCAACCGGCATCAGTCTGATCAACTGACATCAGTTAGATAGCAGCGATGAACCAACTGGCATCGCTTTCCAGTCAGCTGACATTGGTCATGGAAGAGCCAGCGTCGGCAGCCTGTGTGTGAATAAGAAGTTTGCATGTTGATCCTGGAGAGTCTATTTTTGGACTGTTTGTTTGCATGTCAAAGGCTAGTCTTAGTCTTGAGTTGCGTGTCTAATTATTGTAATTATGATAGTCTAATTATTGTAAGCATGAGATCTATATATGGACTCATGGGCTGTATTGTAAACTTGTGCTAGAGAGTAAGAGAGCAATAAGATCCTTCTGAGAGAAAAGAGCCATGGTGTGTTCCTCCTAGTTACCAATAGGGGTACTGAGAGTGTATGATCAGAGAGAGTTGCAGATTGTGCAAGTTCTTGGAGAAGATCCACTGGGGTACTGGTTGAAGAATCATAAGGACTTGGTGAGGCAAGGACAAGGGTTCTTCAAGGGTGTAGAGAGACATATACATGTTGAGTAAGGTCTAGTGATTTGCAGGTAGTAGCAGAGAGCAGGAGATCTACTTGGAGTACGGTTGTGTACTTGACGTACTGGCAGCGTGTTACTGACTGGTTGGAGAGGTGAACATCAATTCTGTATTGGAGTTGATTGTTGTGACCAAGAGAGAGAGGGAAGAAGGTCTTGAGGTGTGGTGAGCCTTTGAGGTGGAAGAAGAAGTGGCATCTTCTTTATTGTATATTCTTCTGAGTGATTATTAATACAATTGTGTATTGTCTCTCAATTCCTGTGTTGTTTCATATTTCTAGTTACTTTATATTTCTGGTTAAATTTCGTGATTAGTTGCTTATACAGAGTAATCATATTTGTGCTCTTATTGAGGGAGCAAGATCCTAACTAAGTAGGCATCGAAGCATGTTTATTGTTCTAGGTTCCTGACAAATATAAACTGTAGCATTGTAGATTGGTATTTTAAAATTTAAACAGTTCATGGGTTAGATTAAAAAAATATGTGATATTATATGTGTATAAAATAAGTTACAAGATTGACATGGTGCATAAGGTCACATTACATGGATCCCAAGATAACTTACAATTTTAAATTTTTGGTAAACTATGCTCAAGATATTATCTTTTGAATTTTTGATAGTTGAAAGGTCAATTACTATATAAAAAATTTTGAACATAAAATTTTCATTTCATTTTCATTTTGAACTTTCATGCCTAGTGAGAGTTATCTTGCATGATTGGCATTATGAAAGGATGAAATGCATTTAGGTGAGATGAGAGATAGTTTTATAAAGTTTTTAAAAGTGTATAAGTTCTAATGATAGTGGAAAAATATGAATAAAATATTAAGACTTTAAGAATTATTGCCTGTGTTGTAGGATTTTGTGTGGCTCTTGTTTGGAATTGACATAAATGAGCAAAATAATGTTTTTAGAAGAGTATTTATGATATTTCATGATATTATTAGTAGGTGAAACAATATTACATTATTATTTTCTTTAAATATATTTTATTCTTGTATTGATCTATAGGTTAGAGGCACGAGACACAAGCTTTGGGAAACTCTATTTTAACACAGTCTAGAAGGAAGAGAATAGGGGAGTCTTTTAAATTTCATTCACATATTTTAGATGATAAGAATGTGGTAAATATAATATATTTTTTTAAGTTATATATTTTGTATGATCATAATACACTTAGAGATAAAATTTCAATTCAAACCTCCATTCTAATGACCATAGTTCTGAAAAATTTCCATAATTTGTAAAAATACAAGTTAGAGACTTTTGATGATTGTTCATGAACACATAGATATTTTAGAATATAAAAAGAGTTGGGTTATACCTAATAAAGGTATTATAAGTATTTAAAGTAGTAAATAATTCAAATATCCCCTTTTTTAGGCTCTCAGGCACCTGCAGACCAGTAAAACCTTGAGCTAGGGTTTTAAAATTACAACTTGAATATCTATTGTTCCCACTTTATAAATTTATTAAAAATTAGAATTTTTGTGTGATTTTAAATTTTATAATGGATTTATGATGTTTCATAAATGTATAGGAATGTACAGTATGAAAACCAAGAAGTGTTTTTGCATTAGGCCTAAAGAGACCTAATTGACAGAAAGGTTGTGGGAAAAAGAGGATTTCCCTTGAGATTATTGACTTAAAATTTTAGGTGAAGTTGTAAGGGGATAAATGGGATATAAATTTTTTGTTTATTTTGTTTTAAACCTTTTTAGTTTGTCTAAACTTACAATCTTAGTTCTTAGGAAGGGCTATAATAAACTAGACCTTAAAGAAGAAAGAGTGGATTTTTTAACAATAGATAGAGTTATATCTTAGATATTGAGTTATTATGGTTGGATGTGTAAGGGATATAAAATATTTAGGTTTTTGTCCATATTATCCTAGTGTGGAGACAAGAACCTTGGAACCATGTATTACGACTTTATGTCTATGAACCTATATGAGGATGAACAAGCTTGAAGCAAGAACATTGAGTGAAGTCTTGAAAGTTTTGTATAATAAGATGGTGTTTGTACTAAGGAGGATGAGAGTGAAATAAGGTATGATAATTTTCATGCATAAGAAGGAGATATAGAACTAAAAACCTAGTACAAGTGAATCAATCCTAAAATAGACCTAGTGGATAGTGAGAGAAGGTAAGTTTGGGTTGTAAGAAGTCAAAGTAAAGGTGAGAGTGCAATTCTGAGAATAAGAGAAGAGAGTGAAGAGGGAGATGAAGTGTGATGTGTATTTTGAGATATAATATTACTATGTATGTAAGGAGGCTCATGATACTAGTAAAGGTAAGAGTGATCAAAGGTGTCAAGAGAGGAGCAGAGTACCTATTACAAGCAAGTAAATCAAAGATCATAGAAGGGATTAAAAAGAAGAAATAAAAGCTAGGTAAGTGTATGAAGTGTATGATTTAATCTACATCAAGTGGTAGCATATCAAGTAATCTTTTGAAAAAAATTGTGATTTTTATTGATAAAAGTTTTTATTTACAAGTCACAAGAATACAATAAAAGAGGTAGAAATGTTTTTGAAACTTATAAGTTAAGAAGTTGAGTGGTAGAGACACCCTAAATCCATAAAGGTTTGAAGAGAGAAGAGAGATATCAAAATCTCAATAAAATCTTAAAGTATAAAAATAATTCCAAGTTAAAGGACTAATAGTTTAACACCCTAAGGTGAAAAAGACCTAGGTGAGGTGCTAAGAAGTATGATAGACTTGATAAAATAAGAAAGGCACAATGAGGCCTAAGGAAGTGTGAAAGAGTAAATATAAGAGAGAGAAATAATTAAGGTATTGAAGAAGTAAATATTCCACAAGAAGTGGAGAGAGGAGAAGTTAATAAAAATGAGTTAGAGATGGAAAGAGAGATAGCTGAGTTGAGAATAATCTTGGAAGGTATAAATCAAATATTGGAAGAGTCAAGACAAATATAATATGAGAATCATAAATATAGTACATTGGCCTCTCAGAGAGATTATGAGAAAGAAGAAACTATATCAAGAAGCTATATAATTGAGAAAACATCTAAATATATTAGTAGAACAGCCTAAAAGAGAAAACAAAAAGGCAAACAAATCTTAAAATTTTATATCTGATGATCTATTGTCCTCTGTGTATGTAAGTACAAAAGTGAATAAATAAGAATTCCACTTTGAGGACATAAAAACCTGAAAGCATGAAGGAGATAAATCACAAACAACATGTTTATTTTGAATAAAATTTTGATTAGACAGTAATGTATAGAGATACAGTGATTTATTACCCTAAATAAGAGAGATGCTTAGAGGAGATCTTCAAAAATAAGGATTCCTCATTGAAGGAATAAAAGAGACAAAATTGATTCAAGAAGATTAATTCAAATTTGAACTATCTAGGCTCAAAAGGTATGAATATCAAAATCTAAATTTGTATTTCATGAATCAATAAAAGAGGTATAAGATACAAGTTTAGTTTGAAATAATGATGATATAGTAAATATTGATAATAATATTTCAATTCTTGATTAAAAAAACATCTCTTGGAAGATATAGATCATCTTGAATAGGAGATTTCAAGTGATGAAGAGTTTATAAATGAGTAACAAAACCATTTGTTTATGACAGTTGGGATCAATTAAAAGTAAAGATGGTAGCTTTGGAGAATGCCATAAACAATAAATAAAAGGACAAAGTTTGTCCTAGAATAGGATTTGAAGAGATGAGCACTTGGCATGAGTAAATGGAGACTATAGGGAGAGAAATAATTATGTATAAGACATCATATATATTGGATTAACAAGGATGGATAAAAGAATAGAGAGAGACACAAAAGTCTCAAATTTTAGTATTTAATACTTCATTTAACTATACATGTACAAGTATACAAATTGATTTATAATATGGAGTGTCTAGCTTGACACATGATGGAGATGGATCCCAAGTATAAGATATGGTACAAGTTATGAAAGAACACAATGAGGAAGAGGAGTTGATATGGAGAGAATTGATGCAAGATGTTGAATTTGACATATTAGAGTTCTTAATTCAAAGTAAAAAGAAGGTGGAAGCTATTATAAAAGAACTAGAGGAAGAATTACAAGATGGAAAAAATGAGATTTTAAAGACAAAGAGCATGTTTCCCATAAGAACACTTTAAAAATATGAAATTACAGGTCACATAAAGATGGAAATTTAGAAACAAGCAATGCATTGTAAGCAAGAATATAGACCAGTATCAGTACAAGGTGAATCAAACAAAGTTGCAAGCCAAGGTAAGCCTAAAAATATGAACAAGATAAGCATAGAATCATGTGAGTTGAACAAGGAATAAGTATTGGAATCTAATGATTCAAGTAAATATCAAAGGTTAAGAGGACTTGATAAGGAACTTAAGAAGATGAAATGGATGCCTAGAGAGGCTTGGAAGAAGAATAAAAGAGTAAGAAAGGATAGAAAGGACCATAAGATCATTAAAGAGACTATCAAGTCTCATGAATTTAATTTGATATGTGCTAAGAATGATGGTGTAGGTATGGATATGCAAGAGAGGGATTCACTCTAGGATCACATGGAGAAAAGAAGCAATGAGGCACAAGATCTCATGATAGATTAAAGGAAAGAGGAGGAAATCCATGTTCCTCTTTAAGGAGATGATTGGATGATAAATTCATGTTTAGAAGAGGACAACATCAGTCCAAAGGTGATTCAATGAATGAGTAAGAGTAGGTTATCATTGAGAGAGCAAGGAGAGGAAAGTCTTAGCCTAAGAACTAATCCAAGTAGTCTGCAAAGAGATGAAGATAAAAGACTCATGGAAGGAGAGTTATAAGTAGATGAGTAAGAGAAAAATTAAATGATGAAAGATCAAGGTAAGACGTTAATATATTCAAGGAGATGGCATTGTAAGATGAGAAAGGAGGCTATGAGAAGACTCACCATGAGAAGGTGTAGTATCATGAATAGGTGGCCAAAGAGGATATAAATGAGAGTATTATTGGCCAAGTTTGGCCTATATACAAAGTTTTTGCCTAAAATGGATGAGTTGAACAAAGTTCTAGATTGAATCAGTGGTTCAAATATCACATGTAGCTTGCAAATCTTTTGAAACACTTTAAGTAAACTTAAAGTTTAGTTTGTAAAATTTTGAGGAAGTAGGTTCTCATGTTGATCAATGCATTCAAGAACATAAAACAAGTTTTCACAAGCCTTAGAAGTTAATTTGAGCCTTGGAGATTCAAGCAATAGTTCCCAGCACAAGTCAACATAAACCAGACCATCTTACATGTCATGTAAAAAAAAATAAGTTGGTTTACTTGTGCATTTTATAAGTATGCTCAAGAAACCTCTCAATTCCAAAACATGGACATGAAGCTCTTCATGCCAAGATCATCATCTACAAATTTTGTATCTAGATGAGTTCTCTATCTCATGATATAATATGCCTTTAAAGTTAGACTTTTAGAGTGAAACATGCACATAGACGTCAAGTTTAACAAAAGGATGAATGTGGATCTTACAAGCATCCAAATCTTAGGGACTCAAGTTACAAGAAGTGGGTAAGGATAAAATTAGTGGGTCTACGTAGATCCAATAGCATGCAGTTAATCATACTAAAGAGATCAATGATGAGCATCAAGTCAAAAAGTTAGTAAACCCAAGACTAACATAGCAATGACAAGTGTCAAAATCTCAAGAGCCAAGATCAAATCTAATGGCAAGCATCGATTGATAATGCTAATGGGTCTAGGTAGATCAATGAAGCATTTGAAATCATACAAAATATATCTAACAGTGAGCATCAAGTCAAAAAATTAGAGGATCTTGAAGACTAATGAGAGGGTGATAAGTGTCTTAATTGCATTAGATTGGTAGAAGATCTATGACTAACATTCATTTAAAGGGAGATCTATGGTGCGCATGAGGTCAAAGATTCAAATAACTAATAGAAAGTACCTGAGAATGAACAAAGAGATGATAAATGGCACAATTTGAGAAGGCCCAGATCAAGATTGATGGTCGTTGTTAAAAGTCAAAAGCTAGGTACTTTAAATAGAGGTTAAATTTGACTTAGCTTGAACTAGGGTAGATATTTCAAATGGAATGTACCACCATTAGAGCTCAGTCAAACATCTTTAAGTAGATATAGTTATGTAGTCAAGGCTATTAATAGTGAAGCTCTATTGTCATTAAAGCTCATATGCAAGTTAGGTTTGTTTAAACCTAGTATAGTCCAAAATGAAGCTATACAATCTATCTTTGTCAATATAATGACTATATGAAAACCAATAAATTAGATTGGTTTTTAATCTATAGTAAAGACCTATGTTCATATTTTGTATTAGGAGCAAATATATGCTTATGTAGAAGTGTCTCATCCTTCAACATAGTCATTTCTTTGACAAGTAGGTACTTGTAGCTACCTAAGGCAGACCAAGCATAGCTCTATCAATTCCAAGATATGAGGATTTTGTCATGATAAGTAGATCAAGTATAAAATAACATAGAGTCCCAATAAGGAGACCTAATGGCTGGATAAAGAAGTGGAGCATTCAATTCTTTTACAGAGCCTTTAAAGTGTATTCCTTCTTGATAAGATCATGACTTAGCATCCTTGGATTAATGCTAATCCATCGAGATTATTTGGAGCTCATTTAATGTTTTATGCTTGCACAGCTCCCTCTCTCTCCTCCCTTTTTCCATATATATCCCATCTTCTTCCACATTGTAGCTCTCTAGGAAAACATTTTAGAAAAGAAATCTCAGATATTTTCTTAGAGAAAAAAACTCTTATGCCTTTAGCTTAACTAGGATATGCCAAAGTTTATACTATAACACCTATTTGATGTAATAAAAGACTAGATTCCTCCATTTTTTAGTTGAATTAAAGTTTGTCTTATAAATTTATTTGATGTGGCTAAGTGAATGTATGATTTCCTTGACTCTGTCTAAATTTTTTCACCTTTATGAAGTGTTTTGGTAATTTTCATAGGTCATTCTAAGTGCACTATATAGTTTATTGATTAGTTTAGAAGTGGACAATTTCCCTCCCATGTTAGGTTGATAGATATTCAATGTCTTTTTGTGAAATACTTATGTGAGGACTGATCAAAAATGATTGAAGTGATCTTCTTTAGTCTTGAATGTGTCTTATAGTGTGTCTTGTGCAAGTATAAGTGTTTGAATTTGTTGTTCCCAAAATCCATCATTTGCTTTTGTGGACAACATACTGACCATTTTGGTCCTACAGACCAAAACTCTCTCTTTTCTTTCTCAAAAATATTATGAGCAGTTAAGTTTTTCAAATATTCAAGCCTTTTCAACTAAGGAAGTCACAGGTTTAATGGCGGGCTTTCTTCAAAGGAAGTTCAAAACACTTGAGGCTTTTAGTGTCTTGAAGATGGTTCAATGCAAAGGTTTGATTAAAAGACTTAATGGTGGGCTTCAAACAATTGGAATGAACCACTTTGAACCATTGAACCATTGAACCCCACCTCTACAAGGTTTAAAGGTTCAATGAGTTCAAAGGTTAATTGACTTTAGCAGACTTAAAGAAAAGAAAGCTTTGAAGAGTGAAGATTGAACCGTTGAACTGTTGAACCTTGAACCAAAAAGAGTTCAAGGGTTCAAAGGTTTAACAAGTTCAATAAGTTTGATAGACTTAGAAAATGAAAGGATCTAGAGAGTTCGAAGCTTCAAAGGATTCAAAGAAAGTGAGTGAACCATTGAACTTTGAACCAAACTGGTTCAAGGTTCAAAGGTTCAAAGGGTTAAAAGAGTTCAAAGTTAGAAAGGAAGCTTCAAGCAAATGAAGAAAGTAGAAGATTCTAGAAAGAAGTTCAACAAGATGGTTTAACCAAAGGGTTCGAAGAAATGGTTCAACTGAAGAAGAAAAAGAAAGCAAATGCGGCCCTTCACACCACATTGAACCTTTGAACTTTTGAACTAAAAAAGTTCAAGGTTCAAGGTTCAAAGAGGTTCAAAGTGACCAGTGACTTCCCCATAGATGTCAATTTCAGGGTGATGGAATAACCATTGATTTTCAAAAGACCTGAGAACAAACTTAGTGACCAGCCAAGGAAGAGCTAAAAGAGCCAGCTAAAAGTGAGAAGATAGCCATGAGAGCTTAGATCACCAAGGAAAGACAAAACATGGCAAGGAAGGAGATAAAAACTATAGGAAATCTAGAAATATCTATAGGAGAGTTAATTCCAGTAGGTAGATTAGTCTACCAAGTGGACATTGGAGAGTGCAAACATTCAATGGCACGGCTTATTTTTCTTCATTGAGTAAAGATGAAGTGGACAGTTACACAAGTATCATAAAGAGGACCAGGCAACCCATGCTTAGGAGGAGACACTTGACATAATTAGATTGCCAAATTCCAGGCTGGTGATCAGTGCCAACATGGCCCCTTCATAGAATTTCCTCTATATAATGCATTGAATGTGGTATGGGACATTTTATGGAACAAAGCACCAAGTCTTTCTTTAAGTGTTATATATTGTAATCTCTCATTTTGTAAAAAAGGGATTTCTCTATTATTAGAAGTGAAACTCTATCTAAATTGAAAGGCATTTTTGAGACTTTGAGCTCAGACTGTTAATCATATTTTGTCATTTGAATGAGAAAGCAAGTGACCTTTCAGACTTTGTGTTGAAATAACTTGTGTTATCTAAGAAATTATTCTTATGTATGTTTCTTAAATATAGTCTTTTCCATTTAATCGAATAAGCATAACTAGTGGAAATAAATTGGAAGGTATCTTGGAGCTGACTATGGGAGACTTTGTGCTTCCATAATTGTCTTTAGTCTATTTGTTTTTTGTTTTAGTTTAAAGGATATTAGTAAGACTTTGAGCTCCCATTACCCTTCATAATCTTTCACTTTGTTGTAGTTGAGGTGGAGACTTTATGCTACACTTCATTCTACTGTGTTATTATGTCTTGATCAGTGAGAGAAGCAACGAAAGACTTTATGCTTTCATGGGTTTTTTATGGTTATAGTTACTACCTAGGAAGTCTTCCTTTGGTTTTTTGAACATCATTTCTGAAAGAAGAGAAATGCCTTCAGCAATTACCAAAAATTTCTCCTTGTCCTTGTGAACATCATCTCTGAAAAAAGAGAGATGGATGGTGTTATCCCACCCCTGAGTGTATTTTTAGCTTATATTAGTTATAGTTGTTTACAGGGAACCTCCCCTGCCTTATAAGGAACCTCCCCTTGATGAGAGGAGAGATTTATCTCATTTTGCTATGGTAAACCTACACATTTTACCTTATAAATCTCCTTATGCTGAGGTTGATATACCTATTTTGATGTCACTTAGCTGGTGACCAAATATTCACCCAACAATTTTTGGCGACTTCACTAAGGAAGAACACACAGTTTGAAGCCTCAAGCTTCAAATTGAGGTAGTTCCAATTCTTTTCCATTTTACACTCTAGCAAATCCATGGTATACACAAATCTAGAGAGCTCAAGGTATTGTTGACCTTGTATTTGAGCTAGTGTAGCAAAGTAACTTTGACCTATTTTCTCCACCATCTCGCATCCAGTGAACCAGGAGTTTTCCTCCTACCAACGTCAGGTCTCCAATACCAAGCAAAGCTTCTCTTTCCTCTACTAGCAGAGCTTTTTCTATACATACCCCTCAAATATTTGTTATCCCTCCCTTAAATAGTCATATAATGGCAGCTCAAGGCCCCTGGGGTAACACCTTTGGTTCCCTAAATCTAACTCCACCTCTACATGAACTACCTCACAGTTTAAGGAAGAATATCTCCAAATTATATGGTGATGGGAGAGTTCATCTTGATGAACATATTACAGCCTTATACATAGCTTGTGGTGTGATAGGTGTGGATTATGAAGATATAGTAGTTAGGCTATTTGTAGAAACATTACAAGGTGATGTTGCAGACTGGTTTTATCATCTGCAAGCCTAGACTGTGACTAACTAGAACACCCTCAAAGCCAAGTTTGAAGCAAGGTTCAAGCTTGTAGAAGATGTGCATGCCCTATTGGATCAGCTCACACAAATGAAGAAAAATCCTCATGAACCTATCAGAGACTTCATAGCCAAGTTTGACAAGCTGAGGATAGGATTTCTACAATTACTCAGCCAACACTTGAGAATCTAAAATGCTTCTTCATCAATTCTCAACTTCCTAAAGTGAGTTTATTGTTAAGGTGGGCTAGCCACATAGACCTTGTTGTAGCTCAAGATTTGGCCATTAAGGTTAAAGATGATCTTATCTTGGCAAGAAAGATAAGAGATTCTAACAAAATTAAATTGTCTTCATCTTCTAAATATTCTTCTACAAGTACCACTAATCTTATAGTGCAAAAGTTGGAAAATGAGTTGATAGCTCTCAAGAAGTAAATGGCACAAGGGATGTCTGTTCCTCCTTTGTACTAAGATATACCAAGGAGGACATTTCCCAACCAGTCATACCAAGGCAATGCTACCAAAAATCAAGGGCAACCAAACCATCTTCCTCCCCCACAGGGGAAGCTTGTCATTGAAGCAGCTCTAGCTAACTCAAGAGTTATATATCTTGAAACTAAATCTAATTTCTCTTTCCAACTTGAGTTGACCAAGAATATGACACTAATCTCTTCATAGAAGGGGAAGAAGAATTAGCTAGTGACTCTAACATTGGTTTCTTAAATTACCAGAAAGAAGCTAGAAGCAAATCAAAAGTGTTTGATGGATCATACGTTGTATTTACCAGGTCTCAGAACTAGTCAGCTCAACAAGTAGATAAAAGAAAAATAGGGGAAGAATCTCGACCAGCAATTTCAATTTCTAAACAGGAGACTTCTCTACCTTTCCAATCAAAGGGCCCAGTGATCACTAAGAAAGTAAGTACCTCAAATATCCATGTTCCTTCTACTTTAAATTCTCAGATTAGTACCACACCCCCAAAAAATTAGAAGGATAAACTGCATTCCTCTATTCCTAGTCTATTTCATTCATTTGATATAATTGACCATACTAAGAAGACCAAAATTCAAATGACTAAGTTTGAATATTTAAAAGCTAACCCTGAGTAATTAGATAGGTTGGTTGAATGTGTGAAGAATAAAGTCATCCTTGTAGGAGAAGGTGTCCCAGAGGTGACTCATGTTCCCCTAAAGAACACATCCACCCCAAATAACCTTGTCACTACTCCTATTGCCCCTAGGAAAATAGAACCTTTCTATGTTTCCATGTTGATTAATGGACACAAGCTAAACAACTACATAATTAACACATGAGCTTCTGACAATGTCATGCTTGCCAAGGTAGTAGACTCTCTCAACCTCACCTTGACTAAAACATTTGGGAGATGTCTCCATGGAAAACAAACAAGTACCCATGTTGGGTTAGATCAAAGATGCCCAATTTGCATTTGTAGCTTTTCTAGAAAAAAGGATTAAAATGATAGTCCTATTGGCCAACGATCCAGCCTCCTATGGCATTCTACTTGGAGAAAAATTTTGCAAGGATGTTGATGGAGAATTGAGCATGGACCTATCTGAGGTGAGGATTCCTATCAAGGGTGTCATGCAAAGGCTACTTCCTAAGAAGGAGACAAAGTACATTATCACTCAAACATCAGCCCCTAAAGCTCAAATTTGGTTTGAGTCTTTAGGAATGGGTAACTACTTCCTATCCATAGAGGATGTTCCTATCTCATCTGATGAAAGTCCTATAGGTGACAATCTCAAAATTTATTCAAACAAGATAGTAGAAGAATTGGTAGAACACAATGCAGTGCAAAAGGATCTCCTCTCTCAAACAAAGAAAAATCGGAAAGAGGGTTAGATTCTGATGATGTTTGGATTCTAGAATTTGATGGCAGTAATTCTTCTACTGATTCTAGAGCTGAGATTATTCTAATATCTCCTCAAAGAGATATTTTTCCTTATTCATATAAGTTGGAGTTCAACAACACCAACAACACTACCAAGTATGAATCTTTGTTACTTGGATTAAAATTTGATCAAGCCAAAGGCTTTAAGCTTCTTCATGCCTAAGGAGATGCTGAACTAGTGGTTTGTCAGGTGAGGATCCTATATCAAACCAAGAATGAAAGATTGTGACATTATCATAATTAGGTATGGGATTGCCTTGAAAATTTTAATGCTTTCAATATTTCTACAGTGATCAGAGAGTTTCATGATCATGTAGATTCATTGGCTATATCTACAACCCTCATGGTTCCTCATAAAGACTTTAAAGAGCATAGTTACACTATCGAACTAGTTTTTCAACCAAGTGTACCTGATAATGCCAACCCTTGGTAAGAGTTTGATGCTAACTATCAAATCATGTGATTCACTAGACTAAAAGAGCAATAAACTATGGTAGTGGACCATACTGCTGCACATCAAAGTCAGGTAAAGAAACTCTCTGGCAAGAGAGCAAGGATTCATGGTTTTTGGATTAGAGATCTAGTCTTGCTATGGGGCAAGAGGAGAGAACCAAAAGGAATGCATAAAAAATTTAATTCTCAGTGGAGAGGTCCATTCACCAATCATTGATTCTATAGAGAAAATAGTTTCTTACTGATATATCAAGACAAAACATCATTTTCACTACCTCACAGTGGGTAGCATCTGAAGCACTTCAATTCTTGAAGTATTAGATAAGTCCAGTTGTACATTTGTATATATGTATAGTCTTTCTTTGTTTTGTGTTTTTCATTTTTTTTGGTGTCGTTTGGTTTTTGCCACCTTTCTTTTTGGGTAGCATGACTCCATAGCCCAATGGCATTAATGAAGGCATTGAAATTCTAGTTTCTACTCCTTTTAACTATTTCAAAATTTTAATTGATGGAAGTTCCCTAACTGGAGCTAGCTATTGTTTCCAAAATCCATCACTTGATTTTGTGGACAACATATTGACCATTTTGGTCCTACAGACTAAAACTCTCTCTTTTCTTTCTCAAAAATATTCTGAATAGTTAAGTTTTTCAAATATTCAAGCCTTTTCAGCTAAGGAAGTTGCAGGTTCAATGACAGGCTTTCTTCAAAGGAAGTTAAAAACACTTGAGGTTATTCCTTAGTGTTTTCAGGATGGTTTAACGCAAAGGTTTGATCAAAATACTTAACGACAGGCTTCAAACAATTGGAATGAACCACTTTGAACCATTGAACCATTGAACCCCACCTCTGCAAGGTTCAAAGGTTCAACGAGTTTAAAGGTTTAATGACTTTGGCAGACTTAAAGAAAAGAAGGCTTCAAAGAGTGAAGATTGAACTGTTGAACTATTGAACCTTGAACCAAAAAGAGTTCAAGGGTTCAAAGGTTCAATGAGTTCAATAAATTTGACAGACTTAGAAAATGAAAGGATCTAGAGAGTGTGAAGCTTCAAAGGATTTAAAGAAAGTGAATGAACCATTAAACTTTAAACCAAAATGGTTCAAGGTTTAAAGGGCTTAAAGAGTTCAAAGTTCAAAAGGAAGCTTTGAGCAAATGAAGGAAGTGAAAGATTCTAGAAATAAGTTCAACAAGATGGTTCAACTAAAGGGTTTAAAGAAATGGTTCAACTGAAGAAGAAAAAGAGAGTGAATGCAGCCCTTCACATCACACTGAACCTTTGAACCATTAAACCTTTGAACTAAAAGAGTTTAAGGTTCAAGGTTCAAAGAGGTTCAAAGTGACTAGTGACATCCCCGTGGAATCCAATTTTAGGGTGATGGAATAACCATTAATTTTCAAAAGACCTGAGAACAAACTCAGTGACCAGCCAAGGAAGGAGTTAAAGGAGCCAGCTAAAATCAAGAAGATAGCCCTGAGAGCTCAAATCACCAAGGAAAGACAAAATGTGGCAAAGAAGGAGAGAACAACTACAAGAAATCTATAAATATCTGTAGGAGAGTTAATTTTAGTAGGTGGAATAGTCCACTAGGTGGACATCAGAGAGTGCAAACATTCAATGGTGCAACCTATTTTTCTTCATTGAGTAAAGATGAAGTGGACAAATACGTAAGTATCATAAAGAGGACCAGGAAACCATGCTTGGGAGGAGACACTTGACATAATTAGAATGCCAAAGTCCAGGCTGGTGATCGGCTCCAGCATGACCCCTTCACAGAATTTCCTCTATCTAATGCATTGAATACAGTATGGGCCATTTTATAGAACAAAGCACCAAGTCTTTCTTTGAGCGCTATATATTGTAATCTCTCATTTTGTAGAAAGGGGATCTCTCTATTATTAGAATTGAAACTATACCCAAATTGAAAGGCATTCCTGAGACTTTGAGCTCAGACTGTTAATCATATTTTGTCATTTGAATGAGAAAGCAAGTGACCTTTCAAACTTTATGTTGAAATAGCCTGTGTTATCTAGAAATTATTCTTATGTCTATTTCCTAAATATATTCTTGTCCATTTGATTGAATAATTAGAACTAGTGTAAATAATCTAGAAGGTGTCCTAGAGCTGACTAAGGGAGACTTTGTGCTGCCATTACTATCTTTAGTCTGTTTGTTTTCTATTTCAATTTAAAGGATATTGGTGAGACTTTGAACACCCATTACCCTTTGTAATATTTCACTTTGTTGTAGTTGAGGTGGAGACTTTGTGTTACACTTCATTATATTGTGTTACTGCATCCTGATCAGTGAGAGAAACAATGAAAGACTTTGTGCTTACATGGCTTTCTTGTGGTTATAGCTACTATCCAGGAAGTCTTCCTCTAGTTTTTTGAACATCATTTCTGAAAGAAGAGAAATTCCTTCAGCAATTACCTAAGATTTATCCTTGTCCTTGTGAACATCATCTCTAAAAAAAGAGAGATGGATGGTGTTATCCCACCCCTGAGTGTATTTTCAGCTTATATTAGTTATAGTAGTTTATAGGGAACCTCCCCTACCTTATATGGAACCTCCCCTTGATGAGAGGAGAAATTTATATAATTGTGTTGTGGTAAACTTGCACATTTTTCCATATAAATCTCCTTATGATGAGGTTGACATACCTATTTTCCGTCAGTTGGCTGGTGACAAAATATTCACCCAAAAGAATTATTGGTGCATCACCTCATTTTTTCATGCTTTCATAGATTGTTATTAATCTCTCTCCCTTTTCCAAGAAAGAGTTAATTTAGGTTTAATTAGGTGATACATCTAAAATTAATCCAACCTTCTCTAGAGGTATGACCCAATCTTAGATGACCCACAACCTAGGGTCATTCCCATGTTAGACTAGGTTTGAGTAAAAGGACCTAAACAATCCTCTTCTCAACTAAAGGGTACAATCTAGGACACCAAAAATTTTGGCATGCCTAATGGAACAAGTTATCATTAACATAGTTAAGGTTTGGAGTTGAGAAGAAATATTTTTAGTAGGTGGGGACATCCACCATCATCAGAAGTTGAAGATTATTCAATTTGTAGAGTTCATAGCATCATTTAGATAGTATTCTCATGCCAAAGCTTAATACAAGGTCAGCTAGTAAAGGTATTCCCTTGAATTCATTGAATTGCCTTCTACTTCTTATAAAAAATCAATATGTAATAGGACAAGTCATTATCCCCAAAATAAATATTCATTTCCTAATTATCTTATTGTTTTAGTCAGAGTTATTATTTCCATTACCCAAATAGCCATCAAAAATCAAGTATTTGTCCCATTCAATAGAGGTATTCCCCTAACTTTGGCCCATTTTGATGGCATTCATATGTCTACCCTTAATGTTACCCCTTTCTTCTCATGGGAATGGGATAAAACAACTGCTATTAAGCATATCTAGGATGTTGGTAACCTTTGTTATGTTCATAATGTTGTTCATGATAATGTGGCTATCAGACTGCTTTTTGCTTCCTTCAAAGGAAAAGCATTGCAGTGGTATAGAAATATTTATTTTAACTCCATTCCTACCTAGGATAAGTTAGGTGCAACCTTAATCAGATAATTTGAAAATAAATATGATCACATATCCTTAGTTGAATAGTTGACTACCATTCAGAGATACCCCTATGAGTTCATGTCTAATTTTAACCTTAGATTCTAAAAGACATGGATCTAAATACCTGCATCAATTAGGCCATGTTGATAATATGATTTATTGTATTATCCAAAAGCATTCAATTTTGATATTATTTTGATGATACAGTCCATAGGTGGCATAACCTTGTCAAATGCCTATGAAGTTGTAATAAGAGCAAAGAACAACTTGATACAAGCTGGTAATCTTTCTCCAAGGCCCCCATTGCCTATATTCCTAGAGTTAAAATTTATCCCACCCCCTCACGTTCCTCAAATCCCATATTTAGCTCCTATCCCATTTCCTAAAGCCCAAGTTGTATGCCCTTCTAATCAGGCTATTAAAATTAGAAATTTGAAAAGTTTGATACAATCTTTTAAGAAAGAAATAGTTTAACTCAAAAGATAGCAATACCAAAGTAGGCCTTATCAACAACAAAATCAAACCTCCTATCAGCATTTCAAAGATAAAAAGCCTCATTATCAAGGTTTTAGATAAAATAGACCACCTTACCAATCACAAGGAGACATAACCCGATCTAAACCATATGCATCTCTTGACCCTAATGTACCTATAAGTTCAAGAGTTATTATTCCCAAACCTCCTTAAAACAACTTGAAGTAAGATTCAGGGTGGTAGCCATTTAATCCCAATGATACTTAAAACTAAACCTTGGTATCACAGAATGTTACTATGCCACAAATGACACAAGAAGAGTTTTCTCTTCAAGGATGTCGGTATAATGAGACAAATTTGGTACCTCAAAAAAAGACTCAACAAGTTTAAGGGTAACTTAATGCCATTAATGTGAATTGTCAAATGGATGATCATGTTGCATTCAATCAAATTGGTGAGACTAGCAACATAAGTGGTCAAGTTACAACTCTGACTAAAGCTAAAAGAAGATCCATTGAGGAAGCTCAAGATGTGAGCAATGCTTCTAGTGATCCTAATATTATTCCCAAGAGTATCAAATATCAACATGTTACCCTTATAACACAAATAAATCAAAATGTAAAGGCTAGGAAGGTCCCTCAAATACCTCTGATTCATAACAATTGATGGTTTACAAGGTGTAGCCAAAGGTTAGTGGAGCCTCATTCAGCATAATTAATAAGATGAATAAATCTAATGTTATAATTATGTCATGTCCCCTTTTTTGTGGACATTGACAGACTTGATGATTAGCCTATTATGCGACCTTTGTAGGCTGATAAAATGGATAGAGGGTCTTGATGGAGATTGGCTTGACTTAGATTAGCAAAAAAAATTTCAGTTGGCATTCATTTGGGCTTTTTCAGACACATTTGACCTGAGCTCCTATTATTTAGGGATATTTGACATGTAGTAGAGTGCCTTTATTTTGGTATGGTCATGTGCAGAATCACTCCCTGGTTTACCAGCTTCAATCAGTTTGAGGATCAGACATGTATTGAGGGAGATATTAATATTTGATTGATTTAATCAAATATTAATTATTTATCCTATTTTTAATTAGAAACCTTAATTATAATTTAAGAAACCCTAATTAGGGAAAGCACATCTTTTTGAGGGTATAAGGGTTTCTCATGGAGGCCATTATTGATTATGCATTGATTATTGGTTTTTGATATTGAAGAATTCTTCTATGAAAACTGAGCCAAGGATTCCAAGATTCCATCTGCATTGGAGAATGTCAACTCTTCAGTGTGTGCAATTCAGAGGCTATGAAATATCAGTTGATCTATTGCCAAATTGAGAGATAGCTTCATATAGAAGTTATCACAGAAGTTTACAGATTTGAGAGATAAATTCACACATAAGTTATCACAGTATTTCAGGTATTTCTTTATTTAGTTTTTTAATTCAATAAATTATACAGATAGAGATCTTCTATATTAGAGCCATATATTTTCAGATCAGGGGTTGAAAATAGATAGGTTGTGCTTAATTGGTGGCTGTACGAAGTCCGTACAGGTCTGTACAGATCCATGTAGACACCAACCTCGGCAGACAGAGATCCCCAGTGATCGACATCGGCTGACTGAAGACCGACATCAGCAGAGAAGGACCGATAGTGACTGACGTCAGTAGTATATCGACTAACATCGGTGACTGTGTGTTTGACACAGCAGGCTGAGACGTCCAGATTCTAGCTTAACTTCCAGATTTGTAGAAGATCAAGGTTTTAAGACCATATTTTAATATTCTTTTATATGTATGAGAGAAGACTGTAATTGTAATTATCTGAACAAGTGATAATATATTTGATTGGTAGATAAGAGATTTATTGTGGTTTATTGTTTATCTAAATTTATTCTGCAAGATTGTATCTTTGTTCAGAACTATTTGTGTTTCTATATTCCCTATTTGAAGGGGATATTATAGTGGTATCAAAGCTTTGCTTGGAAAAAAGGAGCCCCTAAGTAAGGGACATCACAGTGGTATCAGAGCTTTGCTTGGAAAAAAGGAGCCCCTAAGTAAGGGACATCATAGTGGTATCAGAGCTTTGCTTAGAAAAAAGGATCCCCTAAGTAAGGGATATCACAGTGGTATCGGAGCCAAATTCTTGCCATCCTATTGGGTAGATCGGAGCCGATGTCCTACTATCTTGCTGGGTAGTTTGGTTATTAGTATGGCTTTAACAGGTATCAAAGATTTGGAAGAAAGAATGCACAATGCAAAGAAGAAGTTAGATAATCCATTTCAGCAAGCAGATGACATTCTAAAAATATTGGAGTTAGAAACTTATTTAGGCAAGGTTGATCAATCAAATTCTTATGATATGAAAACAGCATTATCTCTAATGTTTGGTTCGTTGGTGAAGCCCTGATTATTGAGACATCATGATGAGGTGGTAAGACTTGCAACTCTCTCTTGCATTAGTGAAATCATGAGGATAATAGTTGGCTTTAATTTTTATGATGATCGGATTATAAGAGAGGTACTTCACACCATGGTAAAAAGCTTCAAAAAGTTGGATGACATTAGAGACCCTCATTTCTCAAAGAGGGCAAGATTACTTGAAACATTTGCAAGGTATGGATTTGAAAACATTATGATGTTAGTAGGTTGTATTGGTGACATTCGCAGGATGTTTAAAATATTTTGGAATATTTTAGATGACTTTCATTCTAGTGATGTATTAGCATCAATGCACTCTATCATGTTCACAATCTTGTTTGAGGAGGAGGATAAAATTTCCAAACTTTTGGCAAAAGATTTATGGTATGTCTAGACAAAAGAGAAAAATGTCTCACCTAGAGCTGGTATGTGGTTAAAGAGTTTAATTGATAGGCCTAAGGATCGTAGTACTTTCCCTATGACATGCAAAAACTTGAATGATGAATTTGACAGACATGTTGATCCAGTATAGGGAGACATTAACACATCTTCAGGTAATGATTTATCTGCATTATCTTCACAGGTAGGAGTAGTTGAGGATGTTGTGGATGAGCTTTGTCTTAAGGTGAGTTCAGCTCAGGTGTTAGACAGTGAGGATGAGTCTGATGCTTGCATTCAGAGTGTGGAGGTATACTCAGAGGTTAGTACATTGAGTATTGGTGATGAGTATGTTTCTGTAGCTACTGATGAGGAGCATGTTGTTGAGGTAGACACACATGTTCAAGATTTAGGAGTACCTGGCCTGGACGAGTTTGGGATACCAGTGGAGTCGAGTCTCGAAATTGATTCTTCTCACATAGATGATAGTGTGGTATAGTTGATAGTGCCACCTTTACAGAGGGATTAGTTATGGGATGGATTGGCACCATCTTTTGTAGATGGAATTGGCAGCTTGAGTTGTCCATTCTACTTGGGTTATGATGCTTCGAGATTTTGATTCTCATGTGTTCTTGACTATGGCAATTGTGTTCTTAGAGTTTGGTTGAGTTGCATTCACCAGTTTGATTATGGGTTCCTTTTTGATCTACTTTTGATGATATTATAGGAACTTGCATTGATTTACAGCAGTGCAGAGCATAACTACATTTGGGATCCAGGGGGATTGAGTGGTTCATTATTCTAAGATTGCTTGGGGACAAGCAATTTCTAGAGGGGCAGATTGTCATGTCCCCTTTTTCATGGACATTGATAGACTTGATGATTAGCCTATTATGCGACCTTCGTAGGCTGATAGGATGGATAAAGGGTCTTGATGGAGATTGGCTTGGCTTAGATTAGCAAAATTTGTTTTAGTTGGCATTCATTTAGGCTTTTTCAAACACATTTGGCTTGAGCTCCTATTATTTAGGGATATTTGACATGTAGCAGAGTGCCTTTATTTTGGTATGGTCATGTGCAAAATCACTCCCTGATTCACCAGCTTTAATCGGTTCGAGGATCAGACATGTATTGAGGGAGATATTAATATTTGATTGATTTAATCAAATATTAATTATTTAGCCTATTTTTAATTAGAAACCCTAATTCTAATTTAAGAAACCCTAATTAGGGCAAGCACATATTTTTGAGGGTATAAGGGTTTCTCATGGAGGCCATTATTGATTATGCATTGATTTTTGATTTTTGATATTAAAGAATTCTTCTGTGATGACTGAGCCAAGGGTTCCAGGATTCCATCTGCATTGGAGAACATCAACTCTTCAGTGTGTGCAATTCAGAGGCTGTAAAATATTAGTTGATCTATTGCCAAATTGAGAGATAGCTTTATATAGAAGTTATCACAAAGGTTTACAGATTTGAGAGATAACTTCACACAGAAGTTATCACAGTATTTTAGGTATTTCTTTATTTAGTTTTTTGATTCAATAAATTATACAGATAGAGATCTTCTATATTAGAGCCATATATTTTTAGATTAGGGGTTGAAAATAGATAGGTTGTGCTTAATTAGCGATTGTACGAAGTCTGTACATGTCCGTACAGATCCACGTAGACACCAACCTCGGCAGACAGAGATCCCTAGTGACTGACATCGGCCGACTGAAGACCGACATTGGTAGAGAAGGACTGACAGTGACTGACATCGACAGTATATCGACTGACGCTGGCGACTGTGTGTTCAACACAGCAAGCTGAGACATCAAGATTCTAGCTTAACTTCTAGTTTTGCAGAAGATCAAGGTTTTAAGACCATATTTTAATATTCTTTTATATGTATGAGAGAAGACTGTAATTGTAATTATTTGAACAAGTGATAAGATATTTGATTGGCAGATAAGAGATTTACTGTGGTTTATTGTTTATCTGAATTTATTCTACAAGATTGTATCTTTGTTCAGAACTGTTTATGTTTCTATATTCCCTGTTTGAAGGGGATATTACAGTGGTATCAGAGCTTTGCTTGGAAAAAATGAGCCCCTAAGTAAGGGACATCACAGTGGTATCAAAACTTTGCTTGGAAAAAAGGAGCCCCTAAGTAAGGGACATCACAGTGGTATCAGAGCTTTACTTAGAAAAAAGGAGCCCCTAAGTAAGGGACATCACAAATTATTATGTGAGATTCCCTTACTAATCTAGGGCAAAATGACATGTTTATCTAAGAGCTTTTAGCTCTTAAGGTGTCTTCAAAACTAGTTGAGAAATAAGGTGTTGTCTTAGCTAACTCAGACCATCTAACCAAGCAACAAGATTAACAGGCACATAAAATGTCAAAGGTAGACAAATCCAATACAAAATCAAACAAAACTCCTCCCTTATACCTCTCTTTGATATTTTGTGACTATTTAATTCATAATTATATGGTAGATAGTGGAGCCACTAGCACTATCACACCTAAAAAAATTATAGATAAGTTTGGTCTTGTCTATGAAAAAAATACTAAAGGATTATTGAAACTATATAAGTCACCAACAAAGATAGTGGGCATCATCAAAGATCTAAATTTGACACTAAATGCTTTCCTTAATGTTACCATTTATCAGGACGTAATTGTGGTCAATTTACCTACCTATTTTGCCATGTGTCTTTCAAGAGATTTCACCTCAAAGATTGGGGGATACTTATCATTTGATTAGACATATTTGATTTTTAGGACAAGGTATGATACTAAGGTAAAAATATGTTCTGAACCTATTGCATGTTTCCAGTTGGAGCCATATATGCCAAGTGTTGTGAATACTAATTGTATCATCACAGATGAGGTGTTAGAAACTAGTAAAGTGGAAACTGAGTCACCTCTAGACGGAGTTTCAGATTTATTTCTTGATGAATGAGCCTCTAATTTTCATGATCATGATCCTTATAAGATAATTGAATAATAAGGAATTGGTTTTTATTGCCTCCATGAAAAATATATGCCAATTATAGCCTTAATGAAAGGTGATGAGTCTAGTAATGGCTAGTGGAAATTACACTTTGATAAAACAAGGAATAAGCATGGTACCAAGGCTAGAATGATGTTGATTTCTCTAGCCAATCAAAGGTATTTCTCTTCTCTCAAGTTTCAATATGGTTTTTCAAATAATTTTGTTGAATATGAGGCAGTAGTTCATAGTTTGTAATGGGAAAGAAAGATGAAATTCAATACCTTACAAGTCTTTAGAGATAATGAACTAGTAGTTCACCAAGTAAGAGGTATAAATATATGCAATAATATATAACTTAGATCTTATAATCATAGGGTATGGGACTTGAATATTTTCAAGCCTTTAACATTCAGGCAATACTAAGAGGTGATAATAAACATGCATATAAGTTGGCTATTATTGGGTCATAATTTAGTATACTAGCTGATATAAAAAGTGAAAAGGTTCAGTCACACATTAAGGTGGTTGTAAGGCCTTCTATTCTAGATAACCAAAATAATTGACAAGTATTTGAAGATGATAATTATATTGTCAGGTTCTTACAAGAAGAGGCTAAGTTTTTCTCAAGGAGCTAAGATAAGTTCATGTAACAGTATGGTGACCAGATTGTATAGATAAAAAAAATAAGTAGCCCAAAATTTTGGTCACCCTTGAGAACATATTTAGTGGTGATGATGAGTTGAGGAAGGAAAACTCATCTTTGTTAACAAAGAAAGAACACTATACTAATGTAGAGATTGAAATTATTAAGAACTTAAAGTTAAGTAAGGTTTGCACCCCTTTAGAAAAAGAAACATTCATTAAATTATGTTCAAATTTTATGGATGTGTTTACATGGCAATATAATGACCTCAAAGGATTTTATCCAAGTCTATATCAATACACCATTGAGTTAGAAGTTGAAACTATGCTAGTAAGACAAAGACAAAGGCCTATCAATCCAAATCTTGAGCCTTTGATGATATTTAAGCTTCATAAGCTCATTGAATCAACTATTATATTTCCAATCAAACACTCAACTTGTGTGGCAAACCTTGTTCTAGTGCAAAAAAATAATGGTGAAATTAGACTATGCATTGACTTTCATGAATTAAATAAGGCTTCCATTAATGACCACTATCCATTTCCATATATGGAATAAATTTTATATTTGGTTATAGGTTCAAAAAGGTTCTCTTTATTGGATGTCTATAGTGGTTATAATCAAATTTTGGTCAAGGAAGAAGACCAATTCAAAATAGCCTTCACCATAAAGTGGGGGATATTTGCATATAGAAAGATGCCCTTTAGTTTATCTAATGTTGGATCAAATTTTTATAAAGCCATGGATATGGCATTCTAGGGTCTCCTTAATAATTTTATAATTGTTTATTTGGATTACATAACAGTGTTCTTTAAGATTTCAGGTGAGCACATGATTCATCTCAAGCCAGTGTTTGAAAGGTGCAACCAATTTGGGGTGTCTTTAAATCCCAAAAATGTGTCTTCACAATTCATGAAGGTAAGATTTTTGGACATATTATTTAAAAACATAGTAGGAGTATAGATCCTGATATGATAGATTTAATTCTCACTTTCATTTTTTAAGCATAAGAAATCTCTACAGAACTTCATAGGCAAAATCAATTTCATAATAAGGTACATTTTAGATTTTGTCACTTTAGCTAAGCCACTTACAATCATGCTAAAGAAGAATTAGATTTTCTACTAGACCAAGGAAGGAGTAAGAATATTTGAAGAGATCAAGAAAGCCATAGCCAGCACTCCTACACTCATGAACCCAAATTTTATAAAGGATTTTATTCTGTACACCTATGTTAACATGACACCATTTCAAGTATCCTCATGCAGTAGAATTAAGAGGCTTTAGAGCAATGAATAACCTTCTTCAGTCAAGGCTTGGAAGAATATGAAATAAGGTACTTTTTTGTTGAAAAGCATATACTTTCTATTATAAGGTCTCTTAAGAAGTTTAGATACTTGTTGTCTAATAATAAGATATATATGTTGGTTGCCCATCCAAGTATTAAGGGGTTTCTCTTAAACAAAGATATAAACGAGAAAAGAGTTGGTTGGATAACTAAGGTAATAGAGTGTGATGTTGAGATCAAGGTCATAAAGTTGATTAGAGGCAAAGGACTTTGTGAACATCTATCCCAAGACTTGCAAAAATCTAATGGGGTCGTTATGGTGTCAAATGATGAGGAAGTTATAGCTGATCATACTTCACCTTCTAACTAGTTCTAAGACATGGTAAGATATTTGTAGGATGGTATTTGTCCCTCTCATAACTCCTTCAAAAATAAGATATTTCATATTTCAATCCATTCCATTTCTTCTTATTAATGATGTTTTGTTTAAGAAAGATATCAATGACATGTTAAGATGCATTAAACAACATCAAAATAAAAGGTTGCTTGAAGAGTTCCATGATGGACATGGTGGAGGGAATTATTCAGCAAGGACCACAACTCATAATATCATGATAGGTGGGTATTATTGGCCAAGCATATTTTGTGATTGTCATGCGTGGGTTAGGAAATGCATTCAATTTTCTATGGGGATTAGACTTTATTGGTCTCACTAATCCTCCTTCAAGCTTAGGTCATAAATAGATAATAATGGTTATAGATTACTTCACTAAATGGATAGAAGCAATGGCATTGAAAGAACAAAATGAGTCTAATGTTTTATATTTCTATGAAGGTTTGCTTACTTGATTTGGACTTCTTTCAACCATTAGTTTTTATAATGTTATGGCCTTTATGGGGTCTAAAATCAGCCAATGGGTAGTTCAACATAGTGTCTTTCTCAACACTTCTCAATGTTAGGTTGTGGAGCTAAGAGCTTCACTGATGTAAACAAGGAAGGAGATTGCTGAGAGGTTGCTGAGTGTCATAATCACCGACATCAGTTAGGCCGACCGACGTCAGCCAGTGGTGGACAAGAATGCAACCGACGTCAGCAGGTGTCAGCTGACGTTGGTCACCTCCAGGCAGATAGGGACCGATGTCGGTCACCTGTGCGGTTTCGAAACTATTGGTTGCATGAACAATTGGTTAATGAACCGAGTGTTTGCATGTTAAGAGCCAATTATAGACTTGAATTTGCAGATCTAATTATTGTAATTAGGTGTCTAATTATTGTTTGTATAAGATCTATATAATAGACTCATGGGTTGTATTGTAATTTGTGCTAGAGAGTAAGAGAGCAAATATTAGCTCCTTCTATGTGTGAAGAGAGCATGGTGTGTTCCTCCTAGTGCCACAGTGCCAAGTGTGGGTGCTGGTTTGGAGAATCAAACAGATTCTTCATGTATGTAGGATCTTGGTCAATAGGTGTGCAAGGACACATTTAGAGATCTACATGGGTAAGTAAGATCATTGATCTACAGGTATATGTGTATGCAAGGTCTAAGGTTTATAGGTGTGTAGAACTAGGTTGATCTATAGGTGGCAGCAGAATCAAGGTCACTGCAACACAATAGGGAGCAGGATCAGGTAGGATCTACTTGGAGTACGGTGTGTACTCAGTTGGAGCAAAGAGGAAGGCAAGGTAGTTCCTTTCAAAGTAAGATCATTTGAGTTACAGGTTGTTGCAAGTTCAGGGGAGATCTACTTGAAGTATGTTGAGTACTTGGAGTGCATGGAGCACTTGTGGAGTGTGTGGAGCACTTGGGTACTGGCAGTAGTGGATACTGATTGGTTGGAGGTGAACACCAACTTTGTGTTTGAGTTGTGTGTTGGGACCGTAAGAGAGAGAGTTTTGAGGAAAGAATTACTATACACTTGAGGTGTGGGAAACCTCTAAGAGGTGTGAAGAAGAAGTGGCATCTTCTTTATTGTATTCTTTTCTAGATGATTATTAATACAAGATTGTGTATTCTCTCTCATATTCTGTGTTATTTCTGAATTTTAGTTACTTGTTACTTTTGGTTAATTTTGCATATTCAGTTGCTTATATATGGTAATCAATTGTGCTTCCATGGGTTCCTAATAGTTGGTATCAAATCTAAGGTTGAAGGGAGCAAGTTTTGTGTTTGGTTACAAGTCACTCTCAGGAGTTTCTGATTGAGTGGGAGTATAGCAACGGCAGAAGAAAGTAAGCTATGAATGGAGAAACTGAATAGCAAAATAGTCAATTACGGTGTCATGGAAAGAAAGAGTAGATAAATAAAGATTGTTGGTTGGTAGCAGATCAGCATGAAGAAGCAGATGTTTTAGGTGTTGTTGCACAGGATGATCTAGATAAAGTTGAATTTTGGTTAATAGATTATGTTGCCTCTTTCCATGCAGCCCCAAGTAGAGGGGTTGGTGAGCCTTGTCAGATTGTTGGTAAAGGGGAAGTGTGGTTGAAATTGCAGGCGGCCAACACATGGGTGTTGAAGGAGGTCATGCAAGGTCCAGTCTTGGAGATGCAGCTAATTTTTTCAAGAAATTTGGGTGATGAGAGATGCACAATAACTCTCACAGTGGATTCTTAGAATGTTACCAAGGATGCACTTGAATTAGCATGTGGTAAGAAAGTAGGTACTCTTTATCTACTTGCTTGTATTATTGATTCTTCTTCTATTGTGAAGACGTGGCTTTATAGGCTTGGTCACATAAGTGAAAAGGGAATAGATGTTCTTAACTCAAAAGGGAAGAGATCAGCTTCAAAGAGCATAGACTGAGATTTTTATGAGCAGTGGGTTGCTACAAGAAAGGAGTGTGTTTATTACAGGAAAAGGAAGACTGATGTATTTGATAAACTTAAGAACTGGAAAGCCTTGGTATTCTTGGAGGAGATGATGGATAGAGATCATCAGATGGGGCTGGATACCTCTGAGCAGGGCAATTTGGATAGGGTTTTGATTTAAAGTAAGCTCGTAGGTAAAAAGTCATCACTCACAGGCATACACAGGTACCGACATCGATCAAGGGTAACTGACATCGAACAGACAGGTGCTAATGTTGGTCATGTGTAGACTATAGAATTTAGTGGTGTCAGGTAGGTGGAGACCGACATCAGCGATATAACAGGTGTCAGTGACCTGGATAGTCACATGGAACTAATGTCAGTCGGGTGCAGACTGTGTGGTGATCGAGGTCGATCACTGAGATGGATTTTGGGTGGATAGCAAGCTATCAAGGAGTCTCAAATGCCCATGGGGAGGATTAAAAGTGTTAGTAAGCCTCAAATTCATTGTTCATCTTCTTTATACTAGTTGCTCACTACAGAGCAGGAAGGATCCAAGAAATAGTGGGAGCATGGCATGAACAAGATGCAAAACTAAACAGGAGATTTGCTAGGGTTGCCAGCCGGTATGAAAAGCACTGAGATGAATGGATACCTTGGTTAAAGAATAGAGAGAATGGACACTTAAGATGGAAGGCCAGGTCATATGGTCTTGAGGAAGCTACAGGATAGTGGTACAGGTTTTGACAGGTGGATGACAAAGCAGGGCTTTAGTCAATGTCAGTGTAACCATTGTGTTTGTCTTACCAAGTGGATGATGATAGCTGCATTATCTTGTTATTGTATGTGGATGGTATGCTAGCTAGCAGTTTTATACATATAGGGTTTTGCTGAGCTAAGGGTAAGGTTAGTTCAGTGGCATGTCATGAGGAATTTGGAGTAGCAAAATTCTTTGGCATGAGAGACATGGAAGATCACAGGTTGATTTTGTCTCCAATGGGAGCTGATGTGAATCAGGTGTTGGCAAGGTTTAATACGCAAGATACAAAACCAGAGCACACCAAGGGCTAGACAGTTTAGTGTTTGAAATTACATGAGATCTGGTATAGACCTGAGTTTGCCCAAGCAGTGGGTGTTGTCAAAAAGTTTGGCACCAATCTGGGAAAGAAGCACTGGAGGGCAGTTTAGTGGATTATCAGGTATTTGAAAGGGACCAGTAGCAGGTCAACATGTTATGCAAGGTCAAGTTCTTTTTTACATGTGTTTGTAGATGCAAATACAGTAGGTTACTTGGATGACAGGAGGTGCACCATAGGTTGTTTGGTGGTTGGTCTTCAAGGTTGAGCTTGAAGAGGGATACAAGCCAAGAAACAGATTAGATGGGGTACAGGTATAGGTATAGTGAAGCTATTTATCTCCAAGTGGGAGATTATTAGGTTGTGGAGCTAAAATCTTCACTGATGCAAATAAGAAAGGAGGTTGCTGAGAGGTTGTTGAGTGTCACAGTCACCGGCATCGGTTAGGCCGATCGACGTCGGCCAGTGGTGGACAAGAATGCAACCGATGTCGGCAGGTTTCGACCGATGTCGATCACCATTAGGCAGACAGGGACTGACGTCAGTCGCTTGTGTGGTTCCAAAACTATCAATTGCATGAATAGTTTGTTAATGAACCGAGTGTTTGCATGTTAAGAGCCAATTATAGACTTGAAGCTGTGGATCTAATTATTGTAATTAGGTGTCTAATTATTTTTTGCATGAGATCTATATAATAGACTCATGGGCTGTATTGTAATTTTTAATAGAGAGTAAGAGAGCAAATATTAGCTTCTTCTATGTATGAAGAGAGCATGGTGTGTTCCTCCTAGTGCCACAGTGCCAAGTGTGGGTGCTAGTTTGGAGAATCAGACAGATTTTTCATGTATGTAAGATCTTGGTCAGCAAGTGTGCAAGGCCACGTTTGGAGATCTACATGGGTAAGTAAGATCATTTATCTACAGGTGTATGTGTGTGGGAGGTCTAAGGTTTGTAGGTGTGTAGAACCAGGTTGATCTGTAGGTGGCAGCAGAATCAAGGTGACAACAACACAACAAGGAGCAGGATCAGGCAGGATCTACTTGGAGTACAGCGTGTACTTAGTTGGAGTAAAGAAGAAGGCAAGGTAGTTCCTTCCAAAGTAAGATCATTTGAATTGCAGGTTGTTGCAAGTTTAGGGGAGATCTACTTGAAGTACGTTGAGTACTTGGAGTGCATAGAGCACTTGCGGAGTGTGTGGAGCACTTGGGTACTGGCAGTAGTGGATACTGACTGGTTGGAGGTGAACACCAACTCTGTGTTTGAGTTGTGTGTTGGGACCGTAAGAGAGAGAGCTTTGAGGAAAGAATTACTATACACTTGAGGTGTGGGAAGCCTCTGAGAGGTGTGAAGAAGTGGCATCTTTTTTATTGTATTCTTTTTTGGATGAGTATTAATACAAGATTGTGTATTGTCTCTCATATTCTATGTTATTTTTGAATTCTAGTTACTTGTTACTTCTGGATAATTCCACATATTCAATTGCTTGTATATGGTAATCAATTGTGCTTCCATGGGTTCTTAACACTCAAATTACTATCCATAAGGCAATAGCCTTGTTGAGTCAACTAATAAGAACCTATTAAAGATCATAAGAAAGACTATTGAAGATAATCATAGGTCATGGCATCTCAAATTGAAATCATCTATATGGGTTGATAGGATCACCTAAAAAATATCAATAGCTAGTTGGTAAATGGTAAAGAAGTAAGAATGTTTATTTCTCATAAATTTCCTACCCTGTAACTGATGCACCAACTTGAGTTGTTGGAGAATGAACCAATGGAGATTAGATATGTTGAGATCATGGAGCTAGAAGAGATAAGACATTAGTCCATGCTATCCATGGAAAGCCATCAAGCAAAAGTGAAGAAAGCCTTTGATAAAGGAGCTTTTCCATGCAGTTTCAAATAAGGAGATTTGTTCATCAAGTGGGATGAGAATAGAGCTAAGCCCAGAAGGCATATAAAGTTTGACTCTCTTTGGATTGGTCCATATATAATCTCTAGCTAAAAATCCCACAATTATTTCCAACTTGTAAAGATGGATGGTGAGGAGTTTCATATCCCATTCAATGGGATACATCTGAAACATTGCTATTGAGGAATCTATGTTCCCTGTACATAATTAATTTATCTTATTTTCCTCTAAGTTTTATTCTAATACATTAATTTTATTTGTTTTATTCCAAATAATTGCTTTATTTTCACATTTTTTTAATAGGTTAGTTTTTCTATTTTATTGTGTCCTTCCTTGTTTTGGTGGAATTCAATATCTTTATAAATCAAAAGATTTCTTGTAGTCAAAGATCAGATTCATCATTATTGGTGAGTCCAAAAGTCACGTAAATGATTTGAGTTATCAAACATAGCAGGCATACTGCTCAGCCAAGTCACCAAAGATGTTGGCCAATTTTAGCCTACATACAAATTTTTTGCCTAAAATAGATGAGCTGAATAGAGTTCTAGATTCAATGAGTGGTCTAAAGATCATATGTAGCCTACAAAGCTTTTGAAACACTTTACATAAAATTAAAGTGTAGTTTGTCAAATTTTGAGGAAGTAGATTCTCGTGTTGATCAATGCATTTAAGAATATGAAGCAAGTTTTCACAAGCCTCATAAGTTCATTTGAGCCTTTAAGATTCAAGCAACAGTTCCTACCACAAGTCTAAATGAACCAAACCATCTTACATGTCACATAGAAATAAATAGGTTGGTTTAATTTTATATTTTATAAGTATGCTTAGGAAGCTTCTTAAGCCCAAAAGATCACATGGACATGAATCTCTTTATGATAATATCATCCTCTACAAATTTTTTATCTTGATGAGTTCTCTATCTCTAAATGTAAGCCTCTAAAGTTAGACTTGCAGAGTGAAACATGCATACAAACATCAAGTTTAAGCTTTATGGAATAGCCTTTTAATTTCAAATTTCCTAAGGATGAACATGGAGCTAATAAGTGTCCAAATCTTGGGGGATTGAGTCAAAATATATTGGTGAGTAGGCAAGGACAAAGTGGGTCCAAGTAGATCCAATGGCATATGTTCAATCGTACCAAAGAGATCAACGATGAGCATCAATTCAAAAAAATAGTGGACCTAAGACAAACATAGTGATGATAAGTATCCAAATCTTGGGAGGTAAGATCAAATATAACGGTGAGCATCAACTGACAAGGCTAGTGTATTTAGGCATATCAATGAAGTACATGCAATCATATAATTAGATCTAATGGTGAGCATTAAATCAAAAGGTTAGAGGATCCTAAAGACTAATGAGAGGGTGGCAAGTGTCTCAACCATGTTAGATTGGTAGAAGATATATGGCTCACATTCATTAGTACAAAGGGAGATATATGGTGTGCATGAGGTCAAGGAGTCAAAGATATTATAGCAGGATCCTAAGAATGAAAGAAGAGCTGACAGATGGCACAATTTGAGAAGGCCCAGATCAAGATCGATGGTCGTTGTTAAAATTTGAAAGCTAGGGACTTAAAATAGAGGTTGAATTTGACTCAGGTCAAACTAGGGTAGATATTCCAAAGGGCATGTACCACCATTAGAGATCAATCAAAAATATTTAAGCATACATAGTTATGTATTTAAGGTTGTTAATAATGAATCTCTATTACCATTGCTCAAATGTGAGTTAGGTTTGTTTAAACCTAGTATAATCCAAAATGAAGCTATACAATCTATAGGTCTTCATCGATATAATAACTTTATGAAAACCAATAAATTGGATTGGTTTTCTATCTATAGTAAATACTTATGCTCAGATTTTGTAGTAGGGATAGATATATGATTATGGAGAGGTGTCTCATCTTTTAACATAGTCATTTCCTCGATAAACAAGTACTTGCAGCTACCTAAGGTAGACCAAACATGGCTCTGTCAGTTCCAAGATGTGAGGATTTTATCCTCATGAGTAGATCAAGTATAAAGTAGTAGAGAGTCCCAAGAAGGAGACATGGTGGTTATATAACTATAGTGTAGTATTCAATTATTTTATAGTCTTTAAAGTTTGTACCTTCTTGATAAGATCATGACTCAGCATCCTCATATTAATGTTAATCTATTGTGAGTAGTTGGACCTCATCAATGTTTTATACTTGCATAGCTCCCTCTCTTTCCTCCCTTTCTCTATAAATATCCCATCTTCTTCCACATTGTATCTCTCTTGAAAAAAAATTTAGAAAATAAATCTCAAATATTTTTTTAGAGAAAAAGACTCTTATGCCTTTGGCTTGCCCAAGCTATGCCAAAATTTGTATTATAACACCTATTTGATGCAATAAAATATTGGATTCCTCAATTTTTTAGTTGAATTAAAGTGTTTTATATATTCATTTGATGTGGCTAAGTGAATGTATGATTTCCTTGCCTTTGTCTAAATTTTCTCACCTTTATGAAATATTTTGGTAATTCTCACAGGGTATTGTAAGTGTAATATATAGTTTGTTGATTAGTTTAGAAGTGGAAAATTATCCTTCCATGCTAGGTTGATATTTATTCAATGCCTTTTTTTGAAATACTTATATGAGGGATAATTTTTTTTTAAAAAAAAATCGGTCTTATTTAGTCTTGAATGTCTTATAGTGTGTCTTGTAAAAGTGTTGAAATTACTGGTGCATCACCTCTTTTTTTTCATGCTTTCATAAATTGTTATTAATATTTCTCCCTTTTCCAAGAAAGAGTTAATTTAGGTTTAGTTTAGGTGATATTTCCAAAAATAAGTTGGTCTTCTCTAGATGTCTGACCCAATATTAGGTGACCCACAGCCTAGGGTCATTCCCATGTTGGACTAGGTTTAGGTAAGAGGCCCTGAATAATTCCTTAGCTAAGGGTGAAATATAGGACACCAAAAATTATGATAAGGTTGAAGAAATAAAAAATGCATAAGAGGTCATTAGAGCATGAGGACAAATAAAAAAGCATTGTTAATAAGATAGACCAGCTACAAGTGCATGATTAAACCATGACAAATGTGGAAGGAAGATATGGAATAGAATTAGGAGTGAAAAATAAGAACTAGCCATTCTAGGTAGAGTATGATGAAGATAAATCAGATTGGAGGAGATGGAATATTAAGAGTATAAAGAGTTGCAGTAGATCATGTAGTTCAAGAAGGTAGATGGTGTGTTAGAAAATAGGCAAGACAAAGAAAGGAGACAAAGATAAAAGAACCAACTGAGAAGAGAGGAGAAAGATAAGAGGAGCAGTAGAAAGAGGAGCTCATAAAATTAGAAGAATAATTGCAAATCAAGGAGTAATTTGGACAAGGTGCATTTGAGTAGGAGCTCAAATTTTCCCACTTAGGGAACTTGATACAGAGCATCACAAGGTAACATAGGGTGTTAGTGTGTTTGAGATTTTCAAGATCACCATTTTTGGTCTAGTGTGAGTTCAATAGGTCTTTTAATTTCCCCTATGGTGTTTTTGAGTCATTAAGAGTCTTGGTATTGTGTGTTTTTATCCCATTTAGAGTTTCCCACCAAAAAGGGGTAATTTGAAATTATAACTAGGCTTTGGAGTGGTATTTTGGGTTTCATGTGAAATTTAAATGTTTATGCATATTTTTTAAGGGTCATAGTAGGTCCTAGGAGTGTGTGATAAAAATTTTTCAACATGAAAGTCATGAAAAAGAAATGTAAGCCAAGAAATACAAAGAAACATAGAAGTGTAACTACCACTCTACAAGGAGTTGGCCTTGTGAGGGAGACATCTTGCATGATTGGTGTTATGAAAATGAATGTAGGTGATATGGGATATATTTGTATAAGTTTTTTATTAGTTTATAATTTTGAATGAGAGTAGAAAAATATGAATAAAAGATCAAGACTTTAATAAGTATTGCCTATGTTACATGATTTTGTGTGTGGCTCTTATTTGGAATTGACATAAATGAATAAAAGAATGTTTTTAGAAGAGTATTTTTGATATTTCATGATATTATTTGTAGGTTAAATAATCCTACATTATTTTTTTCTTTAAAAATATTATATTATTGTATTGATCTATAGGTTAGATGCACAACACACAAGCTTTGGGACACTTTGTTTTAATAGAATCTAGAAGGAAGAGAATAGGGGAGCCTTTTAAATTTAATTCAGATGTTTTAGATGATATTATTGTGATAAATATTCTATATTTGATTAAGTTAACTCTTTTGTATTCTTATAATACACTTAGAGATAAAATTTCAATTCAAACCTCCATTCTAATGAGCACATTTCTGAAAAAGTTTCCAAAATTTTGTAAACCTGCAAGTTAGACCTTTAATGATTGTTCATGAACATATAACTATTGTGAAAGGTAAAATGGTTTGGTTCATACTAATCCAGGTCTTTTAAGGATTTAAAGTAGTCAATAATTCAAACTATCCCCTATTTTATGCTCTCAAGCTCCTATAGACCTATGAAACCTTGAACTAGGGTTTAAAAATTGTAACTTAAATATCTAGTGTTTCCACTGTAAAAATTTATTGAAACTTTAAATTCTTGTTTGATTTTACATGATATAATGGATTTATGAGGTTTTATAACCATATAGGACTGTACAATACAAAAACCAAGAAGTCATTTTGCATTAGGCCTAAAGAGACCTAATTGATAGAAAGGTTGTGTGAAAAAGAGCATTTCCATTAAGAGTCTTGAATTTCAATTTAGGTGAATTTTAAGGGAATAAAATGTATTTAAAATTAGTTTTAGTTTGTTTTAAACATCTATAGTTTTTTCAAACCTGCAAGTTTTGTGCTTAGGAAAGTCTACAAGAAATTAGGCCTTAAAGAAGAAATAATGGATTATTTGACAAGAGATAAAGTTCTAGATTACAGATTGAGTTATTATGGTTGGATATGTAAGGGATATAAACTAGTTAGGTGGTTGGCCATATGATCCATGATGTGGAGACAAGAACCTTAGAACCGTGCATTAAGATTTTAGGTCTATGAACTTATATGAGGATGAGCAGGCTTAAAGCAAGAACAGAAAGTGAAGTGTTAAAAGTTGTGTATGAGAAGATGGTGTTTGTATTAAGGAGGATGAGAGTGAAATAAGGAAATATAATTTTCATGCTCAATAAGGAGGTCTAGAACTAGAGACCTAGTACAAGTGAATCAAACCTAAAATAGACCTAGTGGAGAGTGAGAAAATGTAAGTTTGGGTTATAAGAAGTTAAAGTCAAGGTAAGAGTGCAAAGTTGAGCATAAGAGAAGAGAGTGAAAAGGGAGATTAAGAGTGATATCTCTTATAGAGAGAGGAGAGGACTATGTGTGTAAGGAGGTTTATAAGTCTAATAAAGTTAAGAGTGATCAAGGGTGGCAAGAGAGGTGCAAAGTACCTATTACAAGTAAATCAAAGATCAGATAAGGGATTAAAATGAAGAAATCAGAGCTAGGTAAATGTATGAGGTAAGTGTATGTTTTCATCTACATTATATAGTTTGGTATTGAGCAGGGGATGCCCTCAGATCCATATTTGTGGCATCACACAATGAGATATGGAATTAGGCCAAATGATAGATGGGCCCCATCATTAGCATATTTTCCCCCTTGCCTCTTGAAGAGAGATCTAGTTGTACAACTAGCCATGAGTGATGATTTTGGATACATAGATGCGTATATATTGTGGTGGGTAAGTGCCCAATGGCCATTATTATTTCCATTGATTGTTTCCCCCTAGTGTAGTACCTATAATGTAGGGAGGTGAGGGTGAGGGTAGGCATGGTGGAGACACCATAGATCCATAGCCTTTGGATGAGGTTGTATTAGATCCAAATGTGAGTATAATATATAGGTTTTCTTGTTATTGATAGAATATTAGATAGGTGTTTATAAAAAATTTATATAATTTTGTATTTACAATCATTGGTTATAAGTAATCATGAGTGGTATGTTTCCTAGTTTTTCTTTATTTTGTTTGTAAAGGAGAAGTGAGAGAACAAGAGATAAAAGGTATATACCTTGTAAACATTACGCTCGTTGATGAGCAAAAAAAGTGAGAACTCCTTCTTTAGATAAGGAAGAATGACCTAAAAATCACACTTTATGAAAATGGATTAATAAAAGGATAAATGGGCTACCTGGTGAGACACCAATCCCAAGAAAGAAAGATGCTTCCTTAGATGGATGTCATCACTTGTATAACATTTAAATTTATAAGTAAACAAGTAATTACAAAAGATATATATGGAAATGACGGCTATCAATAATATCTTATTCTATAACAAGATTAATGTGATTAAAGTAATCATTTCAGAATTTTACAGCTATATAAATATCTTCCTGGATTACAGCTATTTGTTCATCCACATATTCTTCATTAGGTAAAAATAGCATAGCACAAAAATATATTTCAAATGAAATGTTACTTTGAACAATGATTAAGGGTTATGGTATAATAGGAAGATCAAAAATGTTGTTAATTTCATGTGTTAATCTCGATAAAGTCATCTACATGCAAAAGACAAACTATGGTCAGGTCTAGAGAGGTCATAACAGGGGTTGTTTGTAGTTCATAAGGCTAAAAGAGGTTTGGTGGGGTGTAAATAAGGTCAAAATAACAAACTATTATTTCAAGGTAACAGTGACCATCGGTGGTCAGGGTGATCGTCGGTAGTTGTCCTAACTGATGACAGTTGGGTAACTGGTGGTGATTGATTTAGCCATCAATAGTTATAGTAACCAGCTATGGTTACCTATTGAAGAATTCTTTCTGGAGGAGTATTTGATGGTGGAGTATCTAATGGATAGAGGGTACTATGTGGGTATCTAGAGTGTGGAAAAAGACTCAGGTTGACTGATCAAGAGAAAATAAAGAGCATAAAACACTAAAATAAAGTAAAATACCTTTGTTATGTTGAAGAGTTGATAGTTAAAGAGATTTGAGCATCATAACGATACTTCAACCTTTGAGAATCATGTAGACAGAGCTTTGGGATGTTGAATCCCTGCACACACAAAAAAGAAAGACTAGATGCACAAATTTAGGGATCCTTAATTCTCCCAAGAGCCTTGTATTTATATCACAAAACTACTAAGGAGAAGGAAGCTTGAGGGAAAGTTGTTAAGTTAGGAGGGGGTCAAGTTACCTTTTTTCATTTAGTTTTAAAAGTTGGCATTAAAGCAATTTTCCATTCTAGAGGATGTTTATCGCAGATAAAGCTGGCACTACTTTAAAGACTTAGGTAAGTTTTATGACCACAACCATCAACCATTAGGCCAATTGTTGACCATTACCTTAACCGATGACGGTCGAGGGGCTACAAACAAAAGGTCATGATTTAGGTGTTTTCACATAATGAGGTTATAAATAGGTGCTAATAGGTTAGGTGGGGTGCATAGGTCAAGATAATATCAAAAACTATCATTGTGTAGTTTTCAAGTGTCTACATTTTTCCCTTTTTTGTTATGTAGCTTTAAGCAAGCTACAAAACAAAAATAAGCAATTGGTCAAGGTTCAGGTCTAGTTGCCCCTAGTGTGAAGGGGAGGAGGTATTCCCCTTCAAATTGGGAGCCCCTAAGGTGAAATTGAAAGTGTTTCATGGTTTGATAGATGGTAAATGGTGAGTCACAAGGTGGGTGACAAAAGGGTGGTCATTTAAAACACAAGGATGTGCATAAAATGTGACCAAGTACAAGAATCAATATCGCACAAAGACTAAAGTTACCATTGCTGGTAAAAATAAGTTCAAGTTCTAGGATAAATGATAAGGTAACCAGTCCCCAACATTGGTCAAAGCCGATTGGGTTAGTCATATCAAATCTCCTAGAAAGGGTTGGTATTTTCATAGGTAGTCGGGGTAGGCAGTATTCCCAAGAAAAACACAAAATGGTGGGGTCACACACAAGGTAGTTAAAATTCAAATATTCAACATGGAAAAATTGGTTGGATTGATCAAAAAGACCAAAGCATAATGGGCATAAAACATGCGAATAGGTAGGTTCTAAAAAGTACCAACAGTGAGTGGATGTGTACAAGTAGGTGGGTGGTTTGGTCAGTTGGGTAGGGAGTGGTCGAGATGACTCCTGATGTAGTAGGCAAGAGGATGTTGCCTACATATTCCCAAGGACATTAGATCCAATCAAAGACTCTAGGCCAAATGTAGTTTTGATTTTACAGAGAGATGACTCCCAAAGTAGGTAGAGGGTGGCTGAAATGGGTTACCCCATGTAGATATGGTCAAGGTAAGTTTAAGGTGATGGTAGGTGAAAGGGTGGGAAAGGGTGAAGGGTAAATGGGTAGGTTGGGTTTTAAATGAGGATAAACTTAACTATCAATGGTTATGTAACCATCCTCAATTAAGGTGACCAACGATGATTGGATGACCATCAATAGTTAGAATTTGAAACCCTAAAACCATTGATAAAAGGGTAAACAGTGGGAATTCAAACTCATTTATAATTGGACCCAGTTGGAGTTTTATCATTTCTAAGTGTGGTGTATGAAAAGTGTGCATGAGTGTGGAGAGAGATTAGGCCCAGGGCCAAGTTACTACTTTATAGGGTCAGGCGACCATGTTACAGGGGTAGGTTACGACATTGGTTGGTGAGTGAGACCAAACCAAAGTTTTACTTTATTTAGTGACACAAGAGACATTCTTTGTGACGTGTAGGTGGAGGGATAGTGATACCACTAGGTTTTCTGACACAAGCCAGATATTTAGTATCCATTCAAAAGTATCATTATTACAAGGGAATTATGTTAGCACAATGTCCTAATGAGCCATGATGGGGAGAGTACCAAGTCAGATTGGTAGGTAGAGCAATGATTGTGGCCCTAGGTTAGTGAGCAATGGTAGTGGGTTAACTGATAGGGCCTCCATCTGGGATAGGTATAGGTATAGGTGTTAGTGGTTTTGGTTCAGATGCTCTTGGGTCATGAGTAGAGATTTTATGTGATGTATTTTGATATTTTGATACTGACTTGTGTGTCGAGATGTGAGATGTATTTATGAGCAAGGGATATGTACATGTGTTTGTTGTGATGTGTTATGGCTTCATATATCTTTATATTTTGAAAAGGATTTAAGGTTAGTATTTATACATGATGACCTATGATGTTGATCATTAGCTGGTATAGCACATCTTAGGTTTATGGTTTTGATTTATGTTATGATATTTGTATGTTATGATGTTGTCAATGTTGTTAATATGATGAGGGTATTGATTATGATTTTATTTTTTTAATTATGAGGATAATTTGGTCAAAAAAATTTATTATGATGTGGATTATGATGAGGCAATGATATGTCATATATTAGTGATGATCATGTTATGTTATGCTATGTTAATGTTATTAGCTATATAGTTTGTGAATAAAATTAAATGTTAAGGTGTATGATGAGGACAGTTATAAAATAATGTTAATGAAAAGGAAACATTCACTTATTTTGGATAAGAGGACATATGGTGCCTATTTATAGTGAGAACTTAACAATAAGAGTCCATATATGGATTGACTTAGTGAATAGAAACCCATCAAATATTTTGCAAGAGCATGTTTCATTAATAAAATGTGTATCTTGACCATGTCATACCAAGTAATCTCATAGTTATTTAGGTGTGATGAGGATGATAGGTAAGGTTGTAAATGTGGAAGTGTAATCATTGTCTTTCATAAGTGATCAAATAACTCTTAGTAGACAAGTCCATGCCTTTTGCATTTTTGATTAAATGGGTAGACTGATCAATGTAGGAAGCCTACTCGTGCCATCTATTAGAGTTGATTATGGCTTAAATGAGATAAATAAGTAGATTGATTGATAATGAAGTCTACAAATGGCTGATATAAGAACCGATTGTTGCTTACTTATTGATTTTGCCTTTTGTTATTGATTTAAAGTTACTAAAGATTATCAATGTAAGAAGCTTCTTCTGAATATTGTTTAGCCATCCTTTAAGGGAGTGGTCTAAGATTTTACTGTGCATAGCCATCCTTCAAGGGAGTGGTCTATTTTTTGAGTAACTTTTGATTTGAGGAGATAGCTATTCTTTGAGGGTGCATTTTATCATTTATTTGGATATATGGATATGTTTTAATACTAAAAGTAGCCATGGACAAGTCTAGTGAGGTTTTAAAAATCTACCTATTTAGGAGCAAGGCCTAGGTACAAAAGGTTAGTTGGAGGGAGTGGTTATGAGAAATAATTGATCATGGGATTCCATCTAATAAAAGACAAAAAGTATCCATGATAACCATGTTATGGGTAGAATCGGGGTAGCCATACTTAGGATAGGGCTATAACTATGATGGAGAAGTCACACGGTTCTGTATAATCAATCAATCTCAAAAGGGATAGAAACAGAATGAGGTGGAAAAGGGTTAATGATCCAATGGAATGAGTTTAAGTTAGACATGAAATTGGATTTGATCCTTGTTTTAATAATGAAAGAGATGCAAATGCGAAGCATTAATAGATTTAGGTTCAAGTTTGCCTTCCAGAGAAGACAAATGATAAGTACCTAATCCATACTTATGGGTTATAATGTAAGGTCCTAACCAGTTAAAAGTAAACTTGCCCTTTTTAGTCTTCTCCATGTTAGTGATGTGTTGGTTTTCTTTGAGGATGAGATCTCTGATGTTGAACTCCCATATTTTTAGATTTTTATTATATGTTCATTTGACACGATCTTGATAGATACGGAGGTGATCAAGGGCAATAAGATGATGTTCATCAAGGAGCTCTAAACATGCTAAGCATTCTTGATATAGTCACTTTCAAAAAGAATATCATATAAGGATATTCGAAGAGATGGAATTTAGACTTCAAGAGGTAAAACTACCTCAGTGCCAAAGATAAGAGAAAATGGTGTAGCCCCTGTAACAATTTAGATAGTAGTACGATAATCCCATATAAAAAATAGGATATGGAGACACCAATCCTTACCATAAGCATTGACTACCTTGGTGAGAATTTTGATGAGTTTTGTTGGAAGCTTTGGCATTGGCTTATGGACAATAAAAGGAAGAAAAGCTTAAGTCAATGCCAAAAGCTTCACAAAGTTATTCGACCTTTTTGTTCTTGAAGGATTTTCTATTGTCAGTGATGATTTTATGAGGGACACCAAAGCAGTAGATGGTTTGATGGGTAATGAAATTAATTATTTTTTTATCTTTGATTGAGATCAACAAAATGGCTTCCACCCATTTGGTGAAATACTCTGTGTCGGTGATGATATATTGGTGACATTGAGAGGAATGAGGATTGATTTCTCCAATTAGATCAAGACCCCATTACGAGAAGGGCCAATAATCTATTGATACATAGAGACCATGAGGAGGTGTATGATGGAGGTTAGCATGTTGTTGACATTTGATACATTCTTTGCATAGTCACAACAATCTTGATTAAGTGTAGGCCAATAGTAACCTAGGCAAATAATATGTTTTGCAATAGCCAAACCACTGAAGTGTCCTCCACAGATGCCATCATGTGTTTCCTTAATGGCGTGAGAGCCTTCATTGTTATGAAGGCAGTGAAGAAGGAGGCCATCAAAGCCTCATTTGTAAAGAATTTCCCCTAGTATTAAGTAGTGAGAGGTGAGGTGATTTGAATGATATCTCTATGACCATTTCTTAAAATATTAGGTGGAAGGACACCAACATTAAGGTAGTCAAATATTTGGTCATACCAAATGTCTAAATGTGATGTTTCCACTTGGAAACTGGTAGGAAGATCAAGACTAAGGTAAAATGGAGTGACAAAGTGGTGTATGGTGACAAATAGTTTAGAGTCAATGGATTTGAATGTAATTTAGATGTAAAGGAAGCCATTATGTTTGTAAATTTGTTTGTAGAGTGAGGGACTAATTAGATGGTATAATAGTTAAAAGATACTAATAGTTTGTCAGCAAGTTGTTTGTATTTTAGAAGAACATTTTTGCATTGATAGGCTCTTGTGACTTAGTTGATAATAAGTTGAGAATCTCAAAAGATGCGTATGGTTTTTATTCCTAAAGCTAGGACGGTTTGGAGACCTATGATCAAGGCCTCATATTCGGATATATTATTGGTGTAGTCAAAATCAAGTTTGAAAGAAAGAGGAATAGGCTCTTTGTTAATGGGAATTAGGACTATGCTGGCACCACCACCATTTTGACATTTGGAACTGTCAAAATACATAGTCATTTGATAGGTGGGTTCTTATAAAGAAAGAGTAGTTATAAACTCATCTGGAAAGGAAAAATGAGGAGCTTGATTATCAAGGAGAGGGGCTTCAACTAATTGGTCTGAAATGACCTATCCTTTAATGGAATTTTGTGAAATAAACTCAAGATCAAACTCAGCTAAAATCATGAGCCACTTAGCCATACATTGGTTATGATATGGCTTAGAGTACATATACTTGAGGGGGTCAGTGTTGGTAAGGACATAAGTTTTGTGGTTAAGAAGATAGTGATGAAATTTAGAGGTGACAAAAACTATGGCAAGGAAAAGTTTTTCTAGATGGGTGTATTGGATTGTATGGTCAATGAGGGTGTGGTTGATGTAATAAATAACATGCTCCTTATGTTGGTCATTATGATGAGCGTGCATGGCTTCCAAGGAATGATTAGTGGTAGATATGTATAAATAAAAGGGTTGATCTTCCTTTGGGGGAATAATAATTGGTGGAGAAAGAAGATACTCCTTGATTACATCAAAGGCTTGTTGACATTCATTGGTCCATTTAAATGAGGTATCTTTTTTCAAGAGGTGGCAAAAGGGTTGACAACGATCCGATAGTTGGGAGATAAAATGATGGATTGACTAAAGTTTGCTTTGTAGGCTCCGAAGTTGTTTTAAGTTAGTAGGAGGAAGCATTTATAGAATGGCTCAAACTTTTGTGGGATCTATTTCTATTCCATGGAGGGAAATAATGAAGCCCAAAAATTTTCTTGATAAGACCCTGAAGAGGCATTTCTTCGGGTTGAGCCTGACATGATAATGGATAATTCTTTCAAATATGATGGTTAAAATGGTAAGGTGATCTTGGTGATGTTTTGATTCTCTGAGCAAATCATTAACAAAGTCTTTTACTATTGTATGAATGAGGTCATAAAAAATATAGGTCATGGCTCGATGATATGTGGCTCCTACATTATTTAAGCTAAAAGGCATGATGCGATAATAGAAAGCTCCCCATGGGGTAATAAAAGATGTCTTATGTTGATCTTGGGGGGAAATCAAGATTTGGTTATATCCCAAAAATCCATCCATGAGGGATAACATTTCATGGCTAGTGGTAAGATCAATAAGTTGGTCAATGTTAGGTAAAGGAAAGTCATCTTTGGGGCTTGAAAGGTTAAGATCCCAGAAATCCACACAAAGGTAGAGTCCCCCAATCGGTTTGGTGATAGGAACAATGTTAGAGATCCATTGTGGATAGTCAATAAGTTGAATGAAATTAATAGATAGAAGGTGTTGAGGTTCTTCTTTGACAATAAGAGCTATACAGGAATGGATATGATGAGGTTTTTGCCAAACTGGCTTAACTTTAGGATGGGTGATGATGTTATGAAGGGAAATAGATGGGTCAATACCAGGCATATCCTAATAACACCAAACAAATGCTATGCTATGATCATAAAGGAAGGCTGTATAATTTATTTGTTCTTCAAGAGTTAAGGATTGGCCAATCTTGATAATATGAGGGTTATCCTTAGTACCCAAATTAATGTCTATAGTTGATTCATTTAGCATTATTTGGTTTTTAGGAGGGAGGTATTTTTAAATAAAAGAATCCTCCACACCCAGATAGGTAAGAATAGATTTATCATCTTGACATTGGATGGTGTTAATGGTGGGAGAATCATGTGTGATCATTTTAGGGTGGATGAGAGGAATGGTTTTGATTTGACCTTCATGTTGATAAGTTAGGGGACCTAAACTAACAGTGTTGATAGAAAAAAAGTTAGGTGGGATGATGTCATTGTCTTTAAATGTAGTTGGTGAGGGTAGAGGTTCTTCAAATTGAAAATGTGAGGTTGTTAAGGGTAGAAGTTCCTCGAATGGGGGAGGTGAGGCTGGTGGTTCCCCAAATGGGAGAGGTGGAATTGGTGAGGTTGGTGGTTCTCCAAATGGGAGAGGTGGGATTGGTGAGGTTGGTATGGGATCTTCTGGGGGAAATACCCTAGGCCAAAGAACTCATGAGGTTTCTAAGTTTTGATAGCAACAATTTTATGGGGTCCTTGTTCATATAGGCCAAACACAAACCCTTTCCAAGCACATCCATGAAGGTATGTTTGGGCAAAGGCCAGGTTGCTAAGATAAGAAAAGTTGGAAGTGAATGGTTGAATACAAGGCATGGTGGTGGGATCAAGAATTAGTTTATCAATTCCCCCATAGATAAAATATGTTCTATTATTGGGAAGACTAAAGGGGACAAGGGTACAAATATTGGGATCATAAGACGGATCATTCTGAAGGTTCCCAAATTCATGTGGAGAGGGAAAAGTGTCCAAAGCTAAAAGCTAATATTCCCCTAGTGTAAGTCATTGGAACATGGATTACAAGGGGTGCTCGACTAGGATTTGTGATGAAGGAATAGTTGAACTAGTGGATGCTTCACCATTATTGAAAATATAAGTGTCGGTGTGTTAGTTTAACATGGTGGTTTAGCTATTGGTTGGTTGTGAAGAGGGTGAAGGTGGAATAAGAACATCATTAGGTTGATACATCATATTAAAATAAGAAAAGGGACTTGGATCGGCTTTGATTGTAATGACTTGTCCCTCATGTTCAAACTTGATGCATCGATGAAGGGTATAAATCACGCATATCATAACACAGATCCAGGGGTGACCAAGAAACACATTATATTGAAATTTGCCCTCTAAAATATAAAATAGTTTAGGAATGATTCAAGGCCCCAAATGAATGTGGAGAATAACTATCCCTAGAGTAGTGGCCAAGGTATCATTGAATGCTCATAGAACTGCCAAGATTTTAGACATGATGTTTTTAGGTAGTTGAAGTTGATCATAAGCATGGGAGGAGATGATATTTATACTCATTCCCCCATCAATCATGACCCTTTTGACATGTGTATGATTGATGGATGCTATGATAAAAAAAGGGGGATCATGATCTTTGTTATGATATGGTGGGATTTGAGACTCTTGAAAGGTGATGTTGGTAACGTGTTGGACAGCTCCAATTAAAGATGCAAGAGGTTGGGGATCATCTAGTTGAACCTCTATGGAATGCATTGCTTTGATTAAAGCTTGATGATGTTGAGGTGAGGTGTTAATTAAATCATAAAGACTCATTTTGATGGGCATTTGGTAGAGTTTATTTATCACCAGGTGTTGGATGAATGAAGGTGCATTTGAAGACAAAGGGGCTACCAAAATGGAGACTTTAGGCTTGGATGGTTGTGAAGATGAAGGTGTAGACTTTTGGGTTTGGTTGGTTGGTTGTGGAGTTGAAGGGTAAGACCATGGAATGGTGGCCTTGGATTTACCTTTTTCATTTTTTTGGACTACTTTACCCTTGTCCTTTTATTAGGCTCTAAATCGCGTTACCATATGAATAGTATGGATAAGGGGAGTAGTTACTTGCTTCAATTCCTTTATTTCACTCATTGGTGAGAGTAGAGAAGTAGATGATTGGTAGGAGGATTGGATAGGTAGTAAAGGAGGCAAAGGGCTTAAAGAAGGTTCATCAAATAGATGATCCTACTCCAAAATGCCATGAATGATAGTTTTGAGAGATTTACAGTTCTCTATATCATGCCTAGGGGTTCTACGGTAAAGACAAATTAGATTGTCATTAAACCATGTTGGCTTTTGTTGGGTGGGGTCAAAAGTTTTGATGGGGGTAACTTAATGATAGAAGATTATAGGAGCCTTTGTAATATAGTTGTATAAGACTCTGATAACGATTATGGAGATGGTAGAGTTTGGGTTTTCAGTTTAGGTTTCTTATTGGGTAAGGGATTTTTACTAGGAGGTATGGTTGGTAGAGTAAGCTTGGCTAGAGGTTTCAAATGAATTAGCTTGGTTATAATTGGCTTTAGAATCAAGGGTCCAGATGATGAGGGTTTAATAGATGGGAAGGTGGATGTGGAAAGGTTGGTGAGGAATGATGATGAACTAGGAGATGGGCTTGCTATAGGTAGAGAAAGGGGAGATGGTTTCTTGGAGGAAGAGTAGATTATGGGAATGGTGGAATGATGTGGTCCTAAAATAGAAGGTAAAGGTGAAGGAGTTGGTATGGTTATTCCTCGAAGTTGAGGTTTAGGTAATCCCTCCTTCTTAATAGGATTAAGTGGATTAGGTTTTGATTGGATTGGTGTGGTTACATCTAGTCTCAAAGGAGGGTGAGCAGGGTTTAGCATGGGAGGGATCCCTAAGGTCTTGATTAGCTTGGTAAAAGAAGCATAGGGTGATTTATAAATTTTATATGGGGGTAATTAAGGTGCTACCTTGGTAACTTTAGGAGTAGTTGGTGGAGTTGTAACAATAGGCTCGAGAGTGGATTCTAATGAAGTATAAGGTTCAGTTTTATTTCAATACGGGAGTCCAAGCTAATGCCAAAAGGGTTGGTTTAGCTTCTTCCTCAATTCGATTGTCCAAAAAAATAAGTGGTTTTTTGAGTTGGATTGAAGGATTGAATGAAATGGTCGATGGAGTGACCATCTCCTTAGGTTTTTCCACCATAAGAGGGGTGGGTGAAACCATGGTTTCATCCAAGGAAGTGGAAGGGATAGTTACTTCATTTGGTCATTTGAAGGGATTGGTGGCAGGTGGTTCTCCTTGATTTGGGTGATAGAGGTAATAACTTCTTCAATAATGGGCACATTACTGATGACGTTGATTATATGTGCCTCATGCGAATTGGAGGATTTGAGTTAGTTTTCATGGTATTGGGTTGAAGAAGAATTGTTTGGAAATGGTTTCCAAAAAATATCAAGGGATTGGTTTGAAAGAGCATTTGGGTTGTCAAACACAAGCTCCCCTTTATTAGTTAGGTCCTGGACAATGCTTTTAAAAGTATGGCATCTATCAGTATCATGTCCAACAACTCAATGATAGTCACAATGATCATTTTCATTATACCACCTAGGAAGGGGGTGAGAAGTATCAAAGTTTTGAAGGTGTTTGATGGGTGGAAGTTGGATTAGATTGGCTTTGATTAGTTTTTCCAACATTGACACATAATATTCCCTAATCAGGGTAAATGGTTTTAAAGGAACCCAGTTTTGAGTATAATTTTGGTGATTGGAAGGGTTGTTGGTTAGAGGTGTTTGGCTGATAGGTAGAGGAGGTCTGGTTTTAAGAATGACCAAATGGGCCGATGCTTTCACTTTATAATTAGTTGGGTTCATGGTTTTGGTGGAGGATGACTCAATGGATTTGAAACTAGATTTTTTATTTTGAAGCTTCAACTTCCCTTCATCAATAGCATGGTTTTCCAATTTATGGGCCATAGTAAAAGCTTCATCAAATGTCCTAAAGGTTTGGACTTAGAGAGTTGGAGCAATACATTTGGCACAACCCTGAGAAAATAATTATATTAATTCAGGTTGGGGTAATGGAAAAGTGAGTTGATTAATGAGACCTCTCCATCTAGCAATGAAATCAATAATGGATTCATCTTCAAACTATTTCATGGAGTATATATCTGTAATGGAAACCTTTTTAGATATGTTTACAAAAAAGTGTTCCAAAAAGGTTTGTGCCAATTGAGAGAAAGAAAAGATATAATGAGTGGGAAGAGCATTATACCAGTCAAGGGAAGCCCCAGATAATGACATGGGAAATGTTCAGAGGAAAAGAGCGTCATCATATGTGATCAAGTAGCATGCATGTTAGAATGCTCTTAAGTGTTGTTGAGGTTCCTCTTTACCTTGGAATTTAGAAAATTTGGGAAATTCCCATCAAGAAGGATAAGCATGAATAGGTACAAAGGGATGGATAGGCTCATTAAAAATTTGGTCATAATATAAAAGATTGGTTGAGTCAAAGACGGATAACTCCAAACTAGTCATTTTATCCATGATCATTTTGATTAGGTCAGGTTGGGGTTGAGAAACCACATAATTAAGACATATTTTATTGAGGTTGGTTCATGACAATGTATGAATAGGTAAAAGATGGCACCAATGAAACCACATATTGATAGGTGGTGCCAAGAGATTTAGATGGAAGCACATAAAAAAATGCTTGGTATAAAAGGTTGGGTGGTGATTGGTATGTACCTTTGTGGGTTAGGGACATACTAGTAAGTTGACATAGGCACTTGCTGAGGAAAAGATGTGGTTGGTATGCTTGAGATAGGAGGAAGTTGGGAAGGTTGAGGTTGGATGGTTACCCTAGTGCTAATTGGAAGAAGGTTTTAAGGTATGGAGAGCACTAGGTTTTGAAGTGGAACTATGGTCAAAGGATTGGTTGCAACCAAAGGGAAGATAGAAGCTGAAGTGGAAGATAATGCCATAGTAGATAAGGTGTAGGTAACTAATGGTAGGTTTGAACCCCTATGGGGTGCAACTGGTGGTGTTTAGTTGGGTGATGGAAGGTTGGTTTGGGTTTGGGTGGATGTGATGTTGGAATAGGTCTGAGTTAATGGTTAGGTTGAAGTGGTTCCTACCATAAGGTGGGATGCCATACCAAGAGAAGGTTCAAAAGAAGGAATCTAAGCAAGGAGGTGCGATAAGGCAAGGTGTTGAGGTAATGTTGCATAGTATCTAGATTATTGTCAAGAAAGGGGGTGAATTTTGGATCTCTTTCAGATATAATTGGGATTCTAGAAGGAGATAGTGGTGGAGGATAATGGTGAGGTAAACCATGGGGAGATTTATCTGCATTCAAGGTATAATCCATGGATGAAGATGAAGATGATGGTTGGTTATTTTGATTTTTCACTTGTTCTCTTGTCAAAATGATATAAAAAATATAGAACTGGATAATGAACCTTTCACCTCAAATAATGAGTAATTAAATCAAATCCCAAAGCAAACAAAGCACACACTAAAAGCATAATTAATCTTAAAATTTATTTTAAATCATTTTTGGCTTATGCCTCAAAGAATATGAAAGGAAAAATTGGCTTATGATTTAGGTACTAAAAAAGCCATCTAAGGATGATTTTGAATTAAGTTTTGGTGCTCAAAAATTTTATACTAGACTAGGTATGTGACTTGGTACTGGGGGCTTGATCGCTGCACTTCACAAACCTAAAGTCAAGTCAGGTCACTTAGCCAATAGATACCATTTGTCTAGAGTTTATAATCCACCAGAAAATGGAGTGGGTTTGCCCCTTAGTGGTGAAATCCAAGTGGGATCACCGAGTAGGGTAACTTGATCCAAAGGGTGATGAAATCCCAATGGGCCTTGTCTCAAGTATGTTTTGATGTGTTCTTTGGTGTAGTGATTTGGTAATGTAACATATGTGCTCTATGATTTATTTATAATGTGGTTAATTAATCTAGGTGAGATAAGCATTCAACAAGAAAATAATAGATGCACTTAATTTTAATCTAAAATAAAAAATTTGTTTCTTTTCATGCAAACAAAGAATAATGCAATGAATGTAGGATGAAAATGCAACCCATCCCTAGAATGAAGTTTGCACTTTTTTATTTTCAATTTAAAGATTTGTAGAAATAAAAAAATATGAGATTCACTAATGTAATTATATGAAATAAATAGAATTATGAACCCTTAAGGGGTCCCACCGAGCGTGCCAAAATGTTTCCTACTTTTTTTATTTTTGTTTGTAAAGGAGAAATGAGAGAACAAGAGATAATGGGTATGTACCTAGTAAATGTTGTGCTTGTTGATGACCAGATGAAGTGAGAACTCCTTTGGCTAAAGAAAAATGACCTAAAAATCACACTTTACAAAAATGGATGAATAAAAGGATAAATGGGCTGCCTGGTGAAACACCAATCCCAAGAAATAACGATGCTTCCTTAGATGGATGTTAGCCCATGTTTGGCATTCAAGTTTATAAGTAAACAAAGAATTACAAAGGATATACATGAAAATGATGGATATCAATAATATCTTATTCTATAACAAGATTAATGTGATCAAAGTAATCATTCTAGAATTTTGTAGCTATATAAATATCTTCCTGGATTACAGCTATTTGTTCATCCACGTCTTCTTGATTAGGTAAGAAAACCATAGCACAAAGAACTCATTTAAATGCAATGTCACTTTGATTGATGAAGAATGGTTGTGGTACAATAGGAAGATCAAAAATGCTATTAATTTCATGTGCTAATCCTGATAAATTCATCTACATGCAAAAGACAAACTATGGTCAAGTCTAGAGATGTAATAACAGGGGTTGTGTGTAGATCAGAAGGCTAAAAGAGGTCTAGTGGGGTGTAAATAAGGTCAAAATAATAAAATGTTGTTTTAAGATGACAATGACCATCGATGGTCAAGGTGACCATCGACGGTTGTCCTAATTGGTGACATTTGGGTAACCGACGATGATTGTTAGAACCATCAATGGTTAATCGGCTATAGTTACTTATTGAAGAATTCTTGTTGGAGTATTTAAAGGTGAAGGAGTATCTAATGGATGGAGGGTATTATGTGGGTATCTAGAGTGAGGAAGAAGACTTAGGTTGACTGATCAAAAGAAAATAAAGAGCAAAAAACATTAAAATAAAATAAAATACCCTTATTATGTTGAAGAGTTGATAATTAAAGAGATTTGAGTAGCGTAATGATACTTCGGCCTTTGAGAATCATGCAGATAGAGCTTTGGGATGATGGATGCCTACACAAAGAAACTAAGAAAGCTTGGATGCACAAATTTGGGGATCCAGAATTCTCCCAAAAGCCTTGTATTTATAGCACAAAAATTCTAAGGAGAAGGAAGCTTGAGGGAAAGTTGTTAAGTTAGGAAGGAGTCAAGATGCCTATTTTCATTTAGTTTTAAAAGCAAGCATTAAATCAAGTTTCCATTCTGGAGGATGCTTATCATAGACAAATTTGACACTGCTTTAAAGACTTAGGCAAGTTTTATGACCACAATCATTGACGGTTACCTTAACCAACGACGGTCGAGGGGCTATAAACAAAATCTCATGATTTAGGTGTTTTGACATAATGAGGTTATAAATAGGTGATAATAGGTTAGGTGGGGTCCATAGTCAAGATGACATCAAAAACCATCGTTGTGTAGTTTTTAAGTGTCTACATGG